>RJWM01000074.1:0-327516 GCA_004363535.1 Dasyprocta punctata
GTTGTTTTAATTTGCATTTCCCGAATGACCATTGATGTTGAACATTTTTTCATATATTTATTTGCCATTTGTATTTCTTTCTCTGAGAAGTGTGTGTTCATCTCAGATGCCCATTTTTGGATTGGGTCCTTGAATTTTAGGGGCCTGATTTCTTTTAATTCTTTATATGTTTTAGATAGAAGTCCTTTGTCTGATGGACAATTGGCTAAGGTATTTTCCCAGTTCGTGGGTTTTCTTTTTACTCTGTTGGAGATTTCCTTTGACATGTAAAAACTTTTCAGTAAGATGAGATCCCAGTTGTTGATTCTGGGAAGTGTTTCTCGAGCAATATGATTTTTGTTCATGAACTCTCTGCCTACTCCTATATCATTGAGATTTTTACCTACTCTGTCTTCTCTGTTTTAGTATTCAGATCTTTCATCCATTTTGATTCTATTTTAGTGCATGGTGATAGGCATGGATCTAGTTTTAGTTTATGTCGTACAGAAAGCCAGTTTCTCCAGCACCATTTGTTAAAGAGGCTATCTTTTTTCCAATGTACATGTTTGGTCCCTTTGTCAAAGATGAGGTGGCTGAGTGTATTTGTAGTTGTGGCTGTATCTTCTAATTTATTCCATTGATCTTCAGGTCTGTTTTGATTCCAGTACCATGCTGATTTTATCACAGTACCTTTGTAGTATAGTTTCAAGTCAAGGATTGTGATGCCTCCTGCCTTCTCTTTGTTGCCCAGAATTGTCTTTGCTATTCTAGGTCTTTTCTGGTTCCAGATGAATTTCAGGAATGCTTTCTCTAGCTGTGTGAGGTAGGCAAGTGGTATTTGGATTGGGATTGCATTAAATCTTTATAACAATTTTGGGAGAATGGCCATTTTCACTATGTTTGTTCTTCCTACCCATGAACAGGGAATATCTTTCCATTTTCTGAAATCTTCTTCGATTTCCTTCTTTAGAGTAACGTAATTTTCACTCTATAGATCTTTTACTTCCTTTGTTAGATTGATTCCTAAGGAAGTCAGTGTGGAGATTCCTCAAGAAGCTAGGATTAGAGATCCCATTCAACCCAGCTATCCCACTTCTGGGCATTTTCCCAGAAGAATTGAAAACATCATACCACAGTGATATCTGTGCACCCATGTTTATAGCAACCCAATTTGTAATAGCCAGATCTTAGGAACAACCCAAGTGCCTATCAATTAAAGAATGGCTAAAAAAGATGTGGTATTGTTATACAATGGAGTACTACTCAGCTATTAAGAAAGATTTCATTGAGACTTGTATAAGTAAATGGTCACAACTTGAGACCATACTCATAAGTGAGATAAATCAGACCCACATGTGTAAATACCGTATTGTCTCCCTAGTGTAAGAAACTGAAAAAGTATATATGATCCAAAATCTAGAATAAATACTGCATAAGGGTAAAAAACAGCTCAAAGAGCAAAAGTAACTGGGAAGGGAAAAGGGGAAAAAAGGGAAGGGAAAAGGAAAAGATATAAATCTGTATATATGTATATGTAAGATAACTAAAATGAACACACTGCTGAATGTATTCATTTTTGAGAAAGAACAATTAATACTGATATGATTGGATCAATTTTACATGTCTATATCTGTTAATGTAAACAACCATTTTAAAGATAACGATACGCAGTATTGCAACCAGTGTCAAGTTTCTATCATCCTGTTTTGTAAACCTGTAATGTTACTGTTGTGTATTTACTCTAGTCATTTGTTTGCTGTTTTGTTTTTTGTCTTTGTTATATATGTCTTTTTCTGCTTAAATAAAAATAAATAAATTAATTAACTAATTAATTAATGTGTACTCTCAATTGAAATTTAGAATTTTGGAAATCTTACATCTGCTGTATCTTCTCATTAAGACTTCGCAAAAACAATTACAGTTATATTAATGATGATTTTTTAATTCTATATTGAAAAGTGTGAATTTTGGATAATCTACATAATTCAGTTAAATAACATCTAACAAATTTTTTCAGTTTAAATTATTACTGTGACGACTTTGTACCCACACTATCCAACTCAACTAAGCCTCTTTGGGATCATCAATATTTCAACGGAATATAAAGAATTCTTAAATTTAAAATATATGAGAACTACTGGTCTATAAACCGAATGCAAGTTCTTTAAATAGTGAATATAGTACTTAAGTATAAGGATCAGCCTCGGTTCTCAGAAATTTCAAGGATAATTATCTGTAAATACTAAATAAACCTGTCTTGAAATGCCACATCCATGCATGTCTGCATGGAATCAGTCATGGTACTGTGTCATTTTCCAAACTTTTTCCCTTTCATCACCTGCTACATTTCTATTCACAATACAGAAAAAAATTGTCCTTATGTGTGTTCCCTCTATCCTCTGAAATATAAAATCATTTAACCATCGTACATTTCAGCAATATATAGTTTTCACGAATGTCAGCTAATTGTAAATAATTTGAAAACCTAATTTGTTATTTTTCTTTTTTGCCTAATGCTAGGACATTTAGTAAGTATGTAGTGATTTTAAAAGCTACTGAATTTTATTATCAAATCCTTCCCAGAGCTGAAATTGGACATTAACACTTCTTTGAAGAAAAGAAACAATGCCTGTATATTTTAACATGACAGCACCATTAATCATCTTGCTTTGAGATTATTAGCCCTAATTTTTTTCTTTAAAAGCACGTATTTATGCTTCTTATGCATTGAGTTTTTCGTTACTTGGTGCACTACTACAACCTAGAGAAGTGTTATTTGATCTTTTATTCCAGTCATTATAGAAATCAAGTATTAAACAAATCTACACAATGTGAACACTCTTTCATTGTTAGAAAAGTAAGAAAATTCAAGTAGCTGAATATACACTGAAGACTTTCTTTTCTATGATGGAAATATAGATCACCTGAGATATACCTGTGTAGGAACACACTTTGCTTATAAAAGTTATTACTAACATGTATGTGTACAAGCATATTCATAATGTCAAATGGCTGGTATACATGCAAGTGGTATTTTTCCAGCTAAAATTTATAGCTTTGTTATTAAATGATGCAGGCATGGTACTTTTAGATGAGATCAGTTGCATTCAGCGTGGTATGGCCATTGATCAGACATGATAGTTTTAAACCTGTTTGTATTTATCCACTTATTGTCTAGAAGTTTCTTAAATTTTCTCTAGTGAATGCTCCTTGCTCAGTTTCTGAAGAGTTGTGGGTATGGATTTGCATCTAAATTTCTGAGGTTCATTACACAGGATTAGTTCATCCAAGCAACAAGTGGTTGATAGTAGTTAGTCAAGGATAGCCACACAGAATCCTACAGGATTCAATCCAAGCTGAGACAAATCTCACAGAAGCTAAGACTTTCAATATTGAGATAAAGATTTGCTTTTTCTTCTGAAGTTGGTAAAATCCTGGTGCAGCAGTCTGACACTTTTGATTACTACTTTTAACACAATTGCTAAGGATTTGACTAGGACTTGTGCTAAAAAGAACTAAGTCAAGACATATCATGAATAAAAATTGAATTCTAGTGAATTATCTCAAACCCTTGTATCCAGTCACTTGTGAAGCCAGAGCAATCACTACATTCTCTCTGACCACAGGAGGCAATGCATTATTTTATTTCTTAACAGATATGTTGTTGGGTTTCCATTCTTTATCATGTATAAATGATATAGTAAAATACAATGCTTTCAGGTCAATCTTGCCAGAAATATATTATAAAAGAGACAGATAATTTCACAATAGCTATTACTGCCTTATTAAAGACATCACTAATTATGTTACAGACGCACATCACAATTGAAGAAAAATACTCGGTTTCTATAATATAGACATGCAAAATTTATTAACCTGTGTTTTTCCCCAGTAAGTTCATGTACAATTCAGAAACAAAAATAAGTGTCAGTTAATAGAAATACAAATTAAAATTAAATTAGAATGGAATTTCTAATTGTTTTTGTGGGTCCATTTTATGACAAAAACAGAATAACTTTTGGCACAGTATAACATGAGTTGCTAAATTTTCTCTGTAATGAAGAAAAGGAATTCTATTAAAATGATAAAATAACAGCTTAAAGTGTGTTAATTAATTTTTGTTTTCTGAACTCTAAAGTATAAGTACCAAATTAATATTTTCTAGAATTTTAAATAAATTTTACAAATATGATGTAGTAAATATACCCAAATTTCAACTTTGTTGTTGCTATCTTATATTCATTTTGGAATGTAAATCTCTGATTATAATTTTAATCATCAATTCTTCTAATTTTGATTAAGAAATACATCACATAAAATATACTGGACTACTTTTCAAAATTTGGAAAGAAAAGCACTGATATTGCACTTAAATAAAAGCTTACTTTTAAAGAATTTATTTACAAGCCAAAACAAAATCTATGAGCCCTCCTTCCCACTTTTAAAATATCTATTATTTACACTACTGAAAAACAGATACATAATCTTGCTTCATTAATAACAGTAAAATACCAGACATTTCATTCTGGAAAAAATGTATACTACATAAGTGGTATCATAAAAACATTGTACCCTGGTTTAGAACATGTATAATAAATCCTTAGAAATTTGAACAAGCTTGAAAAATATGTTTTCTTTTGACAAATATTACAAAAAATTATTCAATTTTAAATTTGAGGTAAATGTCACATAAAATGCAGTTAGCCATTTTAAGGTATGCAATTCATCCATATTTAGGGTATTCACAAAGTTGCACAATCAACAGGACTGTCTAAATTCAAAAGATTTTTCATTAGTTGGTAAAAGAATCATATACTCTTTAGGTAATCATCTTCATTCCACATTTTTCAACCCAGTAACAAGTAATCTGCTTCCTTTCTCTATAGTTTTCCCACTTGGTACTTATAATGTAAAAGGTATTACAATGTATGCTACTTTTGTCATCTGACTTTTTCACAGAGTGCTATATTTTCAAAGTTCATCCAAAGTGCATTCTGTATCAGTCTTTGTTGCTTGTAATGCTGAATATTCTATGTCATTTATATATTGTTCATGCACATTCATGTTGTTTCTACCATTATAAATAATGTTACACATTTATGTTTAAATTCTTATGTGTACATAATTCATCTTTCCTTTGGTATACAGATAAGAGTGGAACTTCTGGTTGTTTCATATGGTAATTCCAAGTTTAACTTTTGAGAAACACTACATTGTTTTCCATTGTTGTAAAATTATTTTACATTTTAACCACCAGTGCAAAAGGATTTCTATTTCCCTGTACATTTTGATAATAGTAATTGCCCATTTTCTTAATTGAAGACATTACAGTGGTATGAAGTGACATCAACTGTCTGCAACCGTTTGAATATCATTAGTAGCCAAGAATCTTGAATGTCTTATCTTCTTGTTGGCCAACTGTATTACCTTTTTTGAGAAGTATCCACTAATGCCCTTTGCCTAGGATGTTTGCTTTTGGTTGTTGAACTATTCTTTATATATTCTAAGCACTTAGATATATGATTTTGGAATATTATCTCTCATTCTGTAGGTTGTGTTTTCAGATATTTGAAGTCTTGTGGTGGGTCTTTTAAAAAAGTCATTTTAAGCAGTGCAACCTTGTTACGGATATTTTTGTGTCAAAATTGAAGAACAAGGGCTGGAGATTTAGCTCAGCAGTGTAAGCACATTCCTGGCAAGCACAAGGTTGTGAGTTCTACCCCTGGTACCAAAAACAAAAAACAAAAAACAAAAAACAACAACAAAAAAAAAGAAAATCAATTGCCAAATCTAAGGTCAGAGAGATTTAATTGATGTTTTCTTCGAAGAATACTTACAATCATGTCTTCAAATGCAGTTTTATTTTATCCTTTCCAAATTGGATGCATTTTTCCTATCTAATTATTTGATAGTGGTTTATTTAGAATATTTATATTTTCTTGATTCATTTGTGGTAAATCATATTTATCTAGAAATCTGTCCATTTCTTCTGCAGTTTTCATCTTATCAGAATACAAATTCACAAAGTTAGTATAGATGATCTGCTGGATTTCTACAGGATCTGTTGTGATTTCACCCTTGTAATTTCTAATTGTATGGTTTTGAGTTCCTTCTTCTTCTTCTTTTCCTTCTCCTTCTCCTTCTCCTTCTCCTTCTCCTTCTTTTTGATATGACTACTTTAGGGTTTGTCCTTTCAAAGGCCAACTCCTTGATCCATTAATATTTTTATTGTTTTCTTAGACACCATTGCATTGATTTCTGCTCTTTATAACTTCCTCCTTTGTATGAGTTTGGCCTTGACTTGCTCTTCTCTTTCTAGAAGCTTCAGGATCAACATTAAGTCATGTGTTTCAGTTCACTGTGTTTGCCTGATGAATATTGATTGCTATAGATTTCCTTCATAGGATTGCATTCATTGTGTTCCATAAGTTCTGGTATGCTGTATTGGCACTATCATTTCATTGAAGAAATTGTTGAACTTCTCCTTTAATTTCCTCTGTAAACCTCTGGTTGTTCAGGAAGGCATTATTTAATTTCCATGTGTTTATGAAGTTCTTGTGATTTCTTTTACTACTGATTACTAATTTCATTGCACCTGGGTTGATATATATGCATGAGATAATCTCAATTCCTTTGCATTTATTTACTTAAGTACATTCTATGAGTTAGTAAGTTACCTACTTTGAAGGATGTCCCATGTCTAGCTCAAAAGAATGTTTATTCTGATGTTGTGTGGTGGAACACTCTGTAGACATCTACTAAGTTCATTTGTTCAAAAATTTGGTTTAGTTCTAATAATTCATTGTTGATTTTTTTGTCTTGTTGATTTGTCTATTTGTGACGGTGGGGTGTTGAGCTGCCCTATTACAAATGTATTAGTGCTTATTTGATTTTTTTAAATCCATTAATTTTTGTTTTATAAGTTGGGTGCACTGGTATTTGTTGGATATATATTTAAGACTGTTTTCTCTTCATCTTGAATTGGTCCTTTTACAAGGATGTAGTGACCTTCTTCGTCTCTCTTAATCAGTCTTGTCTTGAAATCCACTTTGTTTTTAAAAATATTAGCTACCCCAGCTTTTTTTCTAGATTCCTTTTGTAAGGAGTATTGTTTTCTATCCTTTGACTTTCAGTCTATGTATTTCTTTTTCAATTAAATGTGTTTCTTGTATGCAGCATATAGTTGGATCATATTTCTTGATCTATTCTGCTAGTCTGTTTCTTTTGATTGGAGAATCGTGACCAGTTTTGTTGATGGTGTAAGTAATGTGCATTAACTTATCCTGGTCATGTTATTTTCCTGTTGTTGCCTTTTTTTCCTTTTGTTAAACTGTTTGCCTTGCCTGGTAGATTCATTGTCTTGGGGTTCATGGAGTTGTAATCCTTGCTATCTATTTTTAGGCCATTTTTCAGAATGGTTTGGAATATTGGTTTGGTACTCTTAAATTTCCTCATACACTCATTGTCATGGATGTATCTTATTTCTTCATCACTGATTTTGGGAGATAGTTTTGGGAGATAGTTTCTGGGTTGGGGATTGCTTTCTTTTACAGCTTGAATTACTTCAATTCAAGCTCTCCTTGACTTGAGGGTTTGTGTTGAGAAGTCTGTCAGAATTCTGATTTGTTTTCCTTTATAGGTGATTTGTTGCTTTTCTCTAACTTCTTTTAATACTCTATCCTTATGTTGAATTCCTAGAATTTTAACTATTATATATCTTGCTCTAGATTTTTTTTTCATTATGGCTAATTGGAGTTCTATATGACTCTCTTATCACTATATGACATTCTTTTACCCTACTTGGGAAATGACATTTGTGAATAGATTTTTTGTGTTATTTGTGTTATCACATGCATTTTCATTGATTACAATCAATTTTATGTTATTCTTCTTTGCATCATCTAGCAGCTGCTGGATTGATTTCTAATGGTCCCTTGCTATTTTTTAGAAATCTTTCTTTTTCTGATCAACTACCACAATCCCATCTTCTACAGCTGGATTTCTGTCTTCACACTAGCTCATTCTGCTGTGTATATTTTCAATGGAATTATTAATCTCCTGAATATCTGTTTGAATTTGTTTCATGGATTCCATTTCTTTCCCATGTTGGGCATTCTTAGTTTACATCATTTTCATAAACTTGTCTATTTTTTTTATCTGTATCTCTTCTAGTGTAACTAAGCATGTCTTTCTCTATGGTCACCATCTCTGCTGTTATCTGAAGTTATTTCTGATTTGATTTTTTCTAGAGTCTCATTCATCTGCTTTGCTGTTACCATGCCAGAAAATCTTTTATATTGTTTCACCTCATTTTCCCCTTGATATGCCTTTGATGAGCTGCAAGTCTGGCTTGCATCTTATTTAAATGTCTTCTCATTTTTATTTTTTTAGCTGAATTACTGGGTTGATGCTTACAAATTGTATATGGTAAGTAGCTTTATTACTAGTATTTATTATCTTTGGACATTGAGTATTTCTCAAAAGTGTCATCCACATACAGCTGGTATTTGGATTTTGAGTCTATTGCATGACCATGCCTCTTTAATTTATTGAGAAAGAGAAGTTTCTGCCTATTTCGCTCAGGCCCCATCTTTTGGGCAGTGACCTATATTTTTCAGTATGGCAATTTTGCTTTCAGGGAAATTTAAAAAGAGCTAGGGGTAAAATAGAGAAATACAGGAAAACAAAAAAATTGGTAATAAGGCTGCAGGATAAAAGAAGTTTGGAAAACTAGTGCAAGTGACAAGAGTGAAAGAGAGAGGGAAGAAATAAGAACAGAACAGAACAGAACAGAACAGAACAGAACAGAACAGTGACAACAAAATAGTTAGATACCATGTTCACACTTGTAAATATAAAAACAATCTATAAGGAAAAAACAAAGAAACATAAAAACAAAAGAGAATAAAGAAAGAAAATAAAAGATGAAAAAATTCATTTCAAGTTGTGTGTTTGCATTACTGGGACACAGTGTGAGCAGAGTTCAGATCTGTAATACTAAACCCCAGCTAGTCAGAAGCAGCTTCACATCAGGGAAGAGCATAATCACAGTGAGCTTTCACCCTTACATTCACTGAAGTTCAGACTGGCCTCTGGTTGTTATACTGGACCAGAACTGCCCAGTCCCCAGCAGTCCTGTATCTCCTGTGTATTTAGACTCAGTTGGGAGCCACTAGATGGAGCTTGCAGCCACCCAGGGTCTTGAGCTCAATTGGTCCCTCTCTAAGATTGCTTCTAGTCAGTCAGTCTCTCTTGTGTTGATCTAGGACAGTTTACCAGCCACAGCAGTCTACTGTGTCCTGCACAACACTCCATTTGTGTGCTTCTCTGTGGAGCCCTCTGGGGTTGCTAGCCTCTGGTGTTGCCAGTCCCAAGCCACCCCTGCCATGCAGTGAGTCTAAATGCGTGGAGAAAGTGCCATCTGCCTCCTCCTCATTCCTTGTCAAAGTTTCTCTCTTCACTCTCCTCAGGGATTTCAATTTTCTTTTCAGATCCTCGGTTGGGGACGCACTTTTCTCTTTCTTCTTTTCCTCATATTACTATATCCCAGAGTTTAGACACCAGATCTCAGGGAGGCTCTTTCTTTTCTGCTTACCACTCTGCCATTTTCCTGGAAGTACTAGTCTAGTACCTATTTTATAAAGTGCTCCTACTTCTTGTATTTATTTGAAAGAGTTTGAAAGCAAAAGATGTTAAATAGTTCTTTCAATATGTGCTAAGCTTCAAGGAACTTTTCTTTCTTGAAAATTTAAGATTCAAGAGATTTTCCTTCGCAAGAAGTTTTGGATTGCTGATTTAATCTTTTTGTTTGATATAGGCGGGAAACAGTTATGGTACCCATGGTCATGGTCTCCTGAACCTCTTTCTCCAGTTAGGCTCCTCCTCCTAATATCCATTTATCTATGATCTCATGAATTGGTTACCTATTTGTAATGTTGGTTCTCTCACAATGTAAGTGTCCTAGATGAGTCTCTTAGTCTAATGAAATTTGTCGTCAATATTAAATGACCCAAGTGTAAAATCAGGTTTCTTGAAGATGGACATTGACCTCAAAACTGCAGTTTAAACTCTTATCTACAAACAGCTTACTAAGTTACTCTGGGCTCTCTGTCTCTCTGTCTCTTTCTGTCTCTCTGTCTATCTGTCTGTCTGTCTCTCTTTCTCTCTCTCTCTGTCTCTCTGTCTCTTCCTCCACTCTCTCAATGATTTTTGTGTGTGTTAGCATGTGAGCATGCATATGCCTGTGTGCATTCCATTGAGTCTATGAAGTACAATGACTAATGAAATAGTAAAATATACCACAAGCATTTTTGATAATTCAGCAAAGAAAATATACTGTTTTCTACCTCACCATTTCAACAGCCCACTTTTTCTTCAGGAAGTATAAAAAGGAAGGTTTGCAAAACACTTCAAAAAATCATCACAAGTTGAAAAGAACCAATTAAAAATATATTTACAGCCTTCACAATTTTGTATCAAAGCCATCCAATAAAAGTATAATAAAGCCTATATTAAATTTCAAGGACAAACATAAAAAGCATGAAACAAGTGAAATCAACTTGATAATGTATTTAATACAAATATGCAAAACATACCTCTATTTTTAAAAAAACCTTATTGACATAGTTTACAATCCTTATGTCATACTGTCTTCAAATCTAGTGTCATTTTACCTTATGGTGCCTCTCAGTTTGCACTGGCCCCTTTTCAGTTGCTTAGTAGTAACATGTGGCTAAGTAGCTCTACATTATTCCAAAGGTCAGTGTTTGAAAATTCCAATGAATTTGAAAGACAGTTATATAAACTTTTAATTTATTTTTTTAAGATCACTACCTGGGAGGTTAAAAGGACATTTCTTAAACTGCAAATTAATTTAAGTAAGGAAGCTTTCTTTTGCAATCTGAGAATTGCAAGTTGGAAGATAATGGTATTTTAAATTTTAGGTTTTTTCCCCCAAAATTTGTTTTTTACCAAATAAACTCCATTATGGACTAATAGTATGAGAGATTTACTAGCCTCCCTTGACTCTATGTCACATTTTAAATAACAGATGAATACTTTGCAAAAACACTGAGTGGGATAGTAGACTAAGTGTAAAACAGTTTTATCTCAGCTTCCTGCACTAATTATCCACCCAAGCCCATATGCCATTTAGAAACTTTTAAAATTATCCAGTAAAATCTTCTCAAATATCTGTTTTAGATAATAAATTTAAACCAGTGATAACTTTTCAGATTCTAAAAACACAACTGTATGTATATTCATGAGTGTAAATGGTTTCTTCATATAACCTAATGGGGAAACAAGAAAATAGAAGGCCTTTAACGTTCTGAGGGTCATAATTTATTACATTAATAATGCATAACTCATGTTTTAACTTGTCTTTAATATATGAGGTATTTTATATTTGTTGAAGCAAATTTTATTCACAAAACATTCTTATAGAATTCGTTCTCAGTTATTTAAATGAGATGAAAATGTATCACTTTATGAAAACCAGAAGAAATTTAAAAATAGTGAATTTAATATTCACCCAAATTAAAAATAAAGAAAATAATCTTAATGAGAATTTCTAAATCTATCTTTAGATGCACAAAACCTCTAATTACTTGATATTGTAAAACAATTATTTGCAAGATCTAATTACACACCCTAAAGAGAAAGTGTCTCTTTGTCAGAATATCCTTGAGCTTTAAAACACAAATTCGCTTTGTAAATCTCTGAGAAGATAAGTATTCAAAAATGCGTATTCATTGAACCCCTAGAAAATTCCATGGATACAATCATTATCTGAACTTATATTTGTGAAAATGTTTTGCAAAATAGCGTTTGTCTTTAAATAATTGAAAATGCTTTATTTTTTTATTTTCTCAAACTTGAAATGATCTATATAAATTTTACATATATATACAGACATATCTAGATATGCAATATTTTATAAATTATTTTAATTATTTTTAAATGTTTACATCAATGTACCAAAAAATAATATTGGCAACTTTTGTGCAGTATTTACAAAAAACGTTAAAATAAATGAAAATATTGAGCAGAAACCAGGCTACCCATATTTAAAATAAAATTTCAACATTTACATTATTTTTGTATACAGATCATTTAACAAATATCTCTTTAGTATTCCTATCTAACGTTCTCTTCTTCTGTTTATGTTGTATTTAGATTTGTTCCATCTGGGCAGTTCAAAGGCCAATTTCATCAAGCTTTCATTGAATAATCAGTATAATTTTCCACAAAGACTCCATATAATTAAGTTGAGTATTTATATTCCCCTAGTACATTTTATAAGTTCAAAAGATAAAAAAAAGTTCATACATAAAATTTTAATTGCTAAATAATATTGAAGTATTCACGTATCTTCAGGAATGTCATCATGTTTTAATAACTAACCAATAAAATTAGAACAAGCATTTTTAATATACTTGGAATTTTTCCTCCATAGAACTAACCAAAATAGCACATGTAATTATAGTGATCTTTTCAGAACAGAAAAAAACTTTCACAATCTCAGAAAATGGTTTCTAACACATGGGGTTCCATCTGCTACCTGCTCCACTTTTAAAGTGCAAAACCCAAATCACAGTGGAGTCAGTAAGTTACATTCAGAAACTGAAAGGAGCCAATACCAGTCTGTTCTGCAACAAGTAGGTAAATTTTTCTAGAAAAGAATGGTATCCCCTGGTATTCACCCCTCCAATGCACGAAAAATAACTGACTCTAACTGCTTGCCACTATTTATTTAAGTATACATAAGTTCATTACTTTAGGATAAAACATCAGCATTTTAGAATTAATTTTTAACAAACATGACTTAGAATATTTATTCATAACTGGACTTAGCAAAAATTAATTTATTACCTAAAACATTCACTTAAGAATTTACTTTTTATTACTTTTCAAATCAGGTTAGCATACTAATTCTTAAAAATTATTACGAACCCCCAGTTCTTTGATTTACATGGGCTATAGCTATTCATACTTACTATTAGAAATTTAAACTGATAAACTTGTAAATATCTATTAATCAATTTAAAAATTGAAATAATGCTTACATATTAACAAATACTATATTTTAATGAAAGCAGGCATTTCACAAACTAAAAATGGAGTTGAATTACAATTCTAAAGTTTTGCCAATATCTTTCATGTTTAAAGAAGATAGTTGGATTATCCCATCAGCTCTGAATTCAACTTATTGTAGTTACATTGCATCATATATTGCCTGGAAAACTGTGTCAAACAATCTTAGCATTATACAAATAGTTCTGAGTGAATGGACAGACACTGGAAATATTGTCTGAGGATTCCTTACACACACAAGACTCTTCCATATCATATATCAACTCAAACTGTCAAACAATGAGGCAATTAAAAAATCTGTAAGGAAAAGAGAATACATATGTAAACATTGGGAGAAATGAGACTAGACAGAAGATACTGAAGGTGTCATTGAACTGCTAGAAAGATGCACTGAAAAGAATGGAAGTTATAAGAAACCTCTTGGTCAAGTAATTTTATAAATTTTCTGAATTTGTTTCATGAAATATAATTAACTACTGAAAAATATTGCTCAAGTTTTGTTGTTATTAGGCTCGTTTCTTACCATGAAATCAAAGCCTTTTCCCGCATCACAATATACCAGCACTAGAGAACAATATTGATTGCAAAATATCACTACATTTTATAGCATGAGTTTATTCCTCTTCTATTGAATTGCATCTCTTTTAAGAACATGGAAAAACAGAGTCATAAATGTACTGAGTCCAGTTATGAATAATTACCTTCCTGTTTGTTAAAAATTATCCACTCTAAACCTTAAAAGATATAAAGGCTGAGAAAAAGTCAGTCATGGAGAGTCAGAAACCATACACTTCAAAACTTCTATCAGTTTCTTTTATAGTTGCTTTATTTATCAATTCTTTGAAAGAAAATGAAACATAAATTTAATTAGATACCTTGTCAGCATGTATGCTATAAACAGTAAATAAATTTTATATTTATACATAACACTTTTTTATACCCAAATATCTTTGGTTCTGTCAAGAGCAATTGTGATAGATTTGACTTCCAATTTTTGAAACAAAGTTTAAAAGTTGAACGTTTGTCATATATAAACGTATGACAAAGGCAATTGCTGACAATAATATATAATGTGATTGCTGATTTCATAATGTAATCAGAATTCTATAACACGTTGTAGTTTTTTAAAAAGATATAAGTATAATGTTTTTAAATAACTTCAAAACTTACCTTATACTTCAAAATTCAGGGCAAAAAAATGAAAAATATTACAAAAAATATTTGACATGTCATTTTAACTTAAGAACTGCCATGTAACTTAGATTGCTTCATTGTCATTCAAAATTTGAATTAAACAAGAAACATAAAATGGATTTTATGTAACTATTAACAACATATGATGTATTAAAACATAAAGTATAAAGGTAATTAACTATTAAATACATACTTTTAATAAATGCAAGCTCAGCAAATTGGAAAAAACTGCTACAATCAAACACGCTATAAGGATTTTGCACAGTTGCACAATGAAAATTGGACTTGGGAAAGCACTTAGATTTTGTTCCTTTATTTCCATAGATGTTGGAGTCAAATACTGTGGTCCTTTCAAGATAAATCCAACTAGTGTGTTGCCAGGAGGATAAGATCTCTAGCATTCGTCCAAGTGTCTTAGCCTATGTGGTCTCTGAGATCATTATGGCCACACAAGAGAGACATTTCCTCCATCAGTTATACTTCTACTTTACAGCTGTGGGAAAAGAAAATAAGACTCCAGAGAAAGGTATATACCTTTGTAAGAAGAAATACGGTCATGGAGTTCTTTCCATCATCAAGTGAAGGAATACAGTGCATGTGGACAATTACAAAGCAAATTTCTGCAGGAACTCAGGGCTGCCACAGACTGATTAACAATCAGACCATTTGTTCCTTAGGTTTACTGGACCCTGGGTAGCAGTCCACTTTCTGGTTATCCCTTGAAACTTATTATTAATAGAGAAAACATTTAATACAGTTATCACAGTTTGTATTTTTGTACTGAATATGATGAAATCTGGCTGAGGATTTTTGATCAAGATATCTACCATAATCAATAAATTACACATAAAAACTGAATGTAAGTTGATAATTAAAAACAACTATCAATGAATTTGACTGGTGTCTGATTTTAAATATCAAAGTTTTTATAATATAACTTCAACTAAGAAGTTTAACATTTCTATTGTCTCTATGTTTGTTAGCACTACAGTTTGGGGATTCATGAAGCTTTGTTGTATAAAAATTGAAACTGAATGACATTATTTTCTTTCCTATGTTTGAGAACTTTAAAAATGCAGAAATTTTAGGGCTTCCATTTAATCACCAGTCTTTTATTCCTTTCCATATATTTCACATATGGTGTTCCAAATTTTAGAGGCAACAGTGCAGGTAACATATACTCAAACAGGTGTTCATGAATAAAACCAAAAAAAAAAAAAAACTAACAGCTCTTAGATTTTGAAACAGAATAGTTCCTAATTTTGAGTTTTCCATGCACTTATGGAGGTTTCTATTAAGCAGGCAAACACATGGAATCTAAATCGCAGTAGAAAGTGTTGCTTTGTATCAGACTCAGGAAATGACAATCACATATTTATGTTCTCAACAATGTATTCATTTACATATATTTTATAGTATGTTGTTATTTAATTCCCTGGTTAAATTACATGGTTATTATCCCTATTTCATGCAAAAATGAAACTGCCAAAAGTTAAAAAAAACTAATAAATACCAAGCTTACATATAAGCTCAAGTTTTTTTAATAGTATTCTCATGAATGTTTGTTTATTCATCAAATTTCCCACTAGGATTATGTTAACAACTAAAGAATTCAATTGCAAGTCATTGGGAATACAAAATACAGTCTTAATGAAGAAGGTTTACTGATTTTTTCAAGAATGATAAATAAAATGTGACATTTAAAAAAAGAGAGAAATGTACTCTCAAAACATCCTTTCTAAATAGCTGCTTTGGCAACATGATTGTTTTAATCGACATATCTTTAGCAAATGATTACCCTTCACATTTCTTGTTTTGTGAATGATGTTATTCATGTATCTCTAATAACATTTAAAGTCCCTAGAAGTCGTGTGTTTTCATTACTTTCCCAAAACCATTAAGTTGATACATACATAGCAATACATCTACTTCCTAACAAAGTTGTCAAAAACTAAAGCTTGATACAAAAAATGGCATACTCACAATAATACATTAAAATAATAAAATATTTCACCACTAGAATAAAATTAATAAATGAGACCACTTAGGAAAATTCCTTCACAAAAATTTATATGAAAAGAAGCATTTATGTTACTACTTTCTTTAAAAATCACAACAACCAGTTTTGTTTATAGCTAAACTTGAAAAGTTATAAGGATGTATTGCTATATTTTCACATCAAAATACCACGTAAGATTTTCACTAAATGTAATGGGATCAACAAACATGAATAAAAGCTACTTGATTTAAGCTGCACATGTGAACAAAAAGAATTCCTAATGAAAATTCAGGATTGAAAGCAATAATGATTGATGATTTGAATTCTTCATATTTCAGAACTACATGTTAAAGTGGATTAACTAAATAATTTGAAATGTTTACCCCCAGAAATAATTTTCTCACAAACTTGTGACAGCCAAGTATAAAATATGCTTTCTCATTCCCCTTTCTGTCACTCAAAATGTAGAATTCTCTGATTGTTTTTCTTCACCTTATTTTCTTATTCTTGCTGATTCAAACTCATTCCAGCCTCAGTCTGCAGAATATGATTTTGTGGACTTCCCCAAATGCCTTCTAAAATATCATTTATCTAGATAATATTGTCCTCTACAATTATCTTTGTGGTTTTCTAATTTTGATAATTGGCAATTAAATCAGCAATTTGATAATCTAATTCATATCAACAGTCTGCAAATTCTGAGAGAAAGATATACACAGGTAACCAGTGCATGCACTTTTCTTGGTCAACATTTATCTATGATGTTTTCTGGACAAATCATATTTATAATGTATACAAAGTTCCTGATTCCTTGTACCCAGTAAGCTTTGTTGTCCTTGTCATGTCTGGCATTTGCAACTCCTTAATGGAATATTTTAGAATCATTTTGAGTGTTCAAGAAGCAGGATTACTTCATAGCTGCATTGATGAATTTAACCATTAAGTTAATTGATCTTCGTTCTTACCACTTCCTATAGTGAATCTGTCAGGCAATAGTGTTGATTCTACTCTCAAAATCTAACAAAGGATTGAAAATTTTACCATCTAGAGAGTTATGGCCCCTTTTTGAGGAACTAATTATTATATATTATCTGAATCAGAGCAGATGTCTTAACCTCTCTAGTTGCTTTTGTATACTTTCTCCTTTCAGTTAATACTTTACAGAACAGGAACTTTGAATTGGATAAAACTTACTTAAGTAAGATACACAACTCTGAAGTGTACAATAAATGAATTTAGATAAATATTAAATTTCCCTGAGAATAAAGCTGAGTCTTACATTAATTTTTGCTCCAAAAGACAGTAAAGTTTATTTTCAGGAGATGTCTTTTTTTATTATGTACAAAAATCTACATTTATTCATTTATTCATGCACGAAAAAGTCACATCATATTATTCAGAAACATCATCATAACTCTCCAATCCATGTATTCTAGGCTGAATATCTTATGACCCCGTTTCCTGTAGAGCCATTAACCCCAGTCTCTCATGTCCAGCAATAGAGCTCTACTTAAAAGAGCACTTCTTGTCCATGTAGCATGCTAGTAGTGCATTGGCAACACAACCCTCAAAGATGTTTTCCCTAAATTCTTCACCTAGGTCATATTTGATTGCAGACTGGGCTTCACAAAATGTTATTAAATTAAATGTTAACTAAAGACTTAGCAGGCAGGAATGGCAACAAAAATGATGACGGTTGAGTGATGGTCCACACAAAAGTGACAAAAAATTGTAGGCACCAAAATTAGAACACTGCTTCATATATTTCACATGAGTACATTAAGTACATCTATTACAACATATGATGCAGTCAATTATGAAGATTCATATTAGACACAAATATGTTCACTCAATATCAAGTGTGAATATTATTCATGCAACGTGTCTGTACTCTGATCATTTGGCAATACGTTTTAAATTCATCTGTTTACATATGTGTTTACCTTTCATCCAAAGGCGTCAGCTTAGGTATTTACAAATAGTTAATTATAATTGATATTGTAATTCATTTTAAGTATTAGTGTCAATAATATCAGTTATTTTATACTTAATTGCATATTAATATTATTATTTTATAACTCAATACACCCATTGTGTGTTACAAAGAGCATACCAAATGTGTCTGACTGACAATTTTAGCAGGCTTTTTTCGATATAAGGCTTATGTTAGAGTATAGTGAAAAATCATGCTAGGACTCGTGTTCTGTTTAGGTCTTATTTTTGTGAAAAAAAATTTGATAATACAATTTTGTATTTGTGTTTTCCTGCATTTTCTTCCTTTCATTTGGTGGCACATTGCTTAA
The DNA here is from genome assembly GCA_004363535.1 of Dasyprocta punctata. Taxonomy (NCBI): domain Eukaryota; kingdom Metazoa; phylum Chordata; class Mammalia; order Rodentia; family Dasyproctidae; genus Dasyprocta; species Dasyprocta punctata. The sequence continues at coordinate 18,571 of RJWM01000074.1, forward strand.
CAAATCTTTTGATTTGTAACGGAAACATATGCTGCCTTTCTTTTTTCGAGCTTGATCATTTTCTTGTCTTCTTTGCCTCCCTCTCCTTACTCCTTTTCATAGTTATATGTCCTGTGTTCCTTTTCCTTGTATATCATTATACTCTTCTTGTAAGAAAGTAATGAAAGGTATATTTATACACAAAATCATACATCTTAAAAAAATGTTTATTTCCTAAATTATTAATTAAACTAGGTAACAAAAGAAATGGATAATGGCCTAAATGACTTGAAACAAAGTAGAGAAATATATATATATATATATTATATATACATATATAATATATATATATACATATATACACACACAGACACATATAACTTTTAAGAATTTCATGATATTTTTATTTTCTTATTTTATGAATATTTTCAAAAATTATGGTGAAGAAATAATTTATTTTTAAAGCTTTTGGGTCTAGTGTATAATCATAGTAAAGTTTATCTGAGAGAAATTAAAAATATTTAGTGTTTTCTACAGTACACAACTCAAATTTATTAAGTTCTAATAATATAATTTATATAATTGTAGTTTAGAGCTTACTATAAAAATATTACAAAAGTCAATAAACATTCACTGTGAATAATGGTTAAAGTAATATTTATTACTATGTGTTAGGAACAGATTTCAATTACTAAACAAAAATCTATGTCTTTACAGTTTAAGTAAGGTCTGCATTTCTACAAAAAGTATTTTTTCATATTATGGAAAATATTCTTTTTTTCTATATATTTTTATATATTAAAATATTTAAACTATAAAACCATAATAGCAAATAAAATAATTTTGTGATCCTTTTCCTTTCTGCTTTATAATGAAATGAAGATACTAATGTATATAAAACATTTTCATGAAAGTTTTATAAATACTAAGCATTTTCATCTGATTAGTCATTTTCTCATATGAGTATGATATTTCCTTTAAGAAGTATAGATATTCTGTATTTCCTTTAACCAACAACATTTTCTTAGTCAGCTTTCTTATCACAGAGACATACTACCAGACACTCACAGTTTGAAGGAGAGGTTTACTTTGGCTCATGGTTTTGGGAGATGCAGTCCATAGACAGCAGGCTCCAAGGCACAGATATCATGACAGAAGTAAACAGTGAGAGCAAAGATGCTTGGTTTTGCCAGTCTAGAAGCAGAGCACAGGAACAGTGCCAGTGAGAAGGAAACCGGGGATCATATATAATACCGAAAGTTTCCTCTCTTTGACCCACCCAGATAGATTCAGGTGCATGCTTTATTAACTCTTTGGGCAGATCCTAAATCAGTCAAATTGACACTACTTGCTTTCTGATTCTAAGAATCAGGCAACTGATTCTTAGAGCTATCCATTTGCAAAACAAAACAAAACAAAACAAACACAGTAAAATATATCAATTTATATGGAGTTTTCTTCTTGCTACTGTATGTCTACTTCATAAATTTCAGGAGCCAAACATTCAAAAACATTTTATTGAAATGGCTCAGGTTGTGTTTGTGAATATATGTGTGTACATAACTATGAATTTTTATCTTATGTATTATCTCACTAATTAGACAATAGATTAGATAGTACCTGTAGATTTAATGATTTTTTTATTTTGAACAGAAAAAAGTAAGAAATTAAAGTAAAACAATTTCACAACAAGCCAATAGGAGAGTAACAATAATCAGCACACTGCGTATTTTATATTCATAGCAGTTGTTTAGGGTATAAGATATAGACATGAAACATTGTCCAGAAAATTATTAGCACAAAACTTTCACCTCAATGAATCAAGAGAAATCAGCTATGTAATTATCTATTTTTATGACTGCTGTATTATTTTCAAATAAACATTTCACATGAAAAATGAAATCTGAAGATGACCCTGTGAAAACTACTTTTCACTCAAAATTCTTTTTCCTTACCTATCTTAACTAATTTTTACATACATAGATTTTCTATTAGTTCATCACACAAGTGCAACAATGAGATGGTTACATACGTGTGATTTATTTAGTTCACTGAGAAGTATATTTTCAATGCTCATCCATTTGAGTGATGTCTAGTTTATCATTCTTTATAGCTGAGTAGCATTCCATTATATAGAAATATTACATCTTTTTTCACTTAGCCTATTTAAAATCACTTTTGATTCTATTTTTAAACAAACAAATCTTTTAGGCATTGTCAAGCAATGTTAAAGATCACAGAGAACACCATACAATAAAAGCACCATTAACTCTAGCAATATTTACAAATTTATATACATCACTAAAACATGTGGAGCGCTGGGTGTGGTGAGGAATGCCTGTAATCCCAGCACTTGGGAGGGGGAGGCAGGAGGATTACTGAGCTTTTGATGCTAGTCTGTGCTACATAGTGAAACCCTGTCTCCAAAGGAAAACAAAAACAAAAAAACAAAAGCAAAAGCGAAGGAAAGGCTGGGCTACCACACCTATTCATGTAGTGGACCCACCCTACACTGTAGGCTACATTTAAAACCTGTGGTTATTCAGAGGCTCTGATATTTGAAGTCTACAAAAATGTTTCTAAAGGCATAAGAAATAAAATGGAATAAAAATATATGATATTTTCTGTATATACATGTATTTTCTTGGAATTCTAATTTTTGGTGGCATTTACAGAAACTGAAAGATTGAAATTTCATCCTAGTTACTTCCTTACTCTTAAAACTGTAGATGCACCTTTTTAACTTTAAAAGTATAGCAAGTAATTTAAATCTTTCAATCTAATAGGTAATCTGTGATGTATTTTTAGGTAGTTGAACTCTAATTTCTAATAAAATGTAGATAAAGAGAAGACAAAATGATGATCTATATTTTTCTTACACAATTTCAATGTATAATCCTTAAAATACAGTATATGCCTTGAGTTTGAAGTTTAACACAAAATTTCTTCCCCCAAATTCTCTAAGATAATCATTGTTTTTAACTGAATGTGAGTCCTATTTGTGGCCTTCCCATACACAGAGTCAAATGAACACTTTTTTATCAGACAAAACATATACATGTTTACTGAAACTATTTATATATCAAAATTACAAGGTCAGTATCCTCATATACCTGAGTTTAATGTAAACCTAAAATCCAGTAAGTTCAAATGAATTTTAGCATATGACAATGAAAATAACTCTTCTAATTCCACGTTTGTCCAGAAGGCGTTCAATTTTGACTCGCAGGGGCAAACTGAAGGTTCTTAAGGAAAAACTTCAGAATTTACATAATGTAAAAATTCTATTAAAAATGTGGTTACTATATAAAGACTTTTGAAATGTGTTTTTTTCTCATTTCCACAAATCAGCTTTTTCTTATTTGGAAAAAAGCAAAAATAAAATTATACTCTAAAACAGAAGCAAAATTACACATGTATGTAATTTTCCCCACAGCTGTTTTGTATCAAGTTAAATAAAATAAACAATTACAATTTGCTAATGGTCTCATTTAAGCTATTTGTAACTACTTCATAGCTGCCTATAATCAACTTCATGATCTTTTTAAAAAAATCTGTCAATTTCATCCTCTCCCATGGTTACAAGCATTTAGAACATCTTTTGATTTAAACAAATGGTGAGTTTATCCATGTTATCTATTTCCATACTGAAGGGACTGAAGCAGTTCCTCAAAAATTAGCATTTTGCCACCTGATTTTCCCCTCACTATAAGTAGGGCCAATAGAAAATTAAAACATAATTCATATTCATCAGCAGAATCACTTTCTCAAAAACTGTTGTTTTGCCTTTCCTCTTTCTTCGGAAGCACCCATATGGGTTTTGGTCTGTCCCTGTACTCTAAAATTCATATTAATTGCATAATGTATTTTTAAAGATTAACTAAGAAGACATATGTAAAAAGATTTAGCACATGGCCAACAGAGCATTCTATTAAAAAAGTTGTATCTTTTTACTTTCTTTCCTTTCTTATCAACAAATCACTCATACTCTTTAGTAAAAGTTTACATATTATTGCTCCTATTCATAATTATTTTCACATATTTACTTGTTTATTTCAATTTTTGACAAGTTAGTATATATATGTGTGTGTGTATCTATATATATCTATATCTATATATGTAAGTATATATTTGTTAAACATTATAAATATATTTATCATGAGGGATTGATATATATCTATATTGTATGTGTTTAGTCAATTTCAACCAAATTAAGGAACAATTGAAATCTGCTAAAGAAGAATTGTTTGCATTCTAATCTATAGACTGCTTTAACAACATTAATTTGTATTTTTACTGTGTGGAAATGATTGTGATAATATGTGCACTTTTTCAACTTAGTGTAGTCATTTTTCACAATTTTTCTTTCAGACAATTATGAAGAAAAGGTAATAAACTAAGATAGGTCACTTGCTTGAAATTTCACACTGCAAGTCACTGACAGAAGATTTAAAAATTATAATTTGAGGAATTCAAAGTAGAGTTCAGGAAATTCTCTTGAAATAACACCAGAATGAAGGATGAATGGAAAAAAAATCTTTAAAAAATTCTGTATCAATTGTTCCTTGAGATCCACATGACAACACTGCAGACTGCAGGGGTAAGCATCCCCGCTCTGTCCATCAGGATGATGGAAACTTATCCTCTCAGAGTGGTTTTTCTGTGCATTGCTTCTTGGAAGACTCTTTTCCTTATCTCATTAGTGAGATCTTACAGGTGCCAAGAAAACATACTATGCAGAAGAGTATCAACTCAAAGTGATTTCTCCCTTTGTAGTTTAGTTTAAACCTACTCTGAAGTTTCCTTTCAGTGAGCTTCTGCCCTGGGACATCAGGATTGGAGAAAACTAATAGCAAGGAAACTCTAGTTTCTCAGTTATCTGGTACCACCAATAAACTGTATAGTTAAAATTAAGGAAACAGGAAACAAAACCTGTTTCCAAATTTGAAGAAAGGAAAAAATAAAGCAGAGAAGCCTGAAAAGGTTGGTGTTAACTTTCTCTCTGGTTTAGACAAAAGCAGTGTGTCAAATAAACTAATGATATTAATAATGCTTGCAGTAAGGGCTCTGAGCTAGCAAGAAACTGAGTGTCTCAGCTCAGCCTGTAACTGACAGGCAATGCCACTTCACAAAGTGTGAGTTTTATATTGTTACAAAGCACAAAAGACAATGCGAGAATGTTGTACATTGGAAATCTAAATGTATCACACAATTCTTTTAAAATATTAGTATATTATAATCATAAGAAAACAATACAGTCTGAATTTTGAAAATCAGAAGCATTTTTTGAGAACTGGCCTGTGCTAACAAAGATTCAAACTCTTCCTATTCAAGTGAAAATTTTCACTATTTCACAGGAGACAAAGGAGGAGAACGAAGAGAAATAAGGATTAAGTTTTTAGGAAAAAGTTTATCTCATGAGATACACACTAGAGAACAATTTCAAGGATAGTCATGCAAAGAAGCATAATTCATGGTGCGAAGAATCTAAATAAAAAATAAGGAGACCTCACTCTGTCACTTAGAGTTGATCTGACTCCCACTCTATAACATATTTTAGCCAAAAATAAATTGACAATTATTAAAAATAAATGGTGTACTTATTAGTGGGTACTGGGGACTGAACTTACAACCTCATGCTTGCCAGGTAGGGGCTTATAGTGCTGAGCTAAATCTCTGGTCCTTTAATACTGATTTTTCAGGAACTATGGTTTCATTTATTTGGAGGATTTGATTTTATCTTAGTTTCTAAGAAACCACTATGTAGAACTGATATTTCAGCAAAGGAACAAAACACACAAGCAAAAATTAGAGTTCTCTGAGAGAATGAAAATAAAAGTTACTTAAAGAAATGATTTTTTTTCTTTTCCCATATATAGATATGCATAGTTATGATAATTATACTACCAATTTCTCTTATTTCATTGAAAAGAAGGTTGAAAACTTTTCTTTAAATAACACCAAACTAGAGAATAATGACTTTTCCCCCTCCACTGTACACTGTTTTGAAGCTAGTACAAAATCTAAATGTTTCGCCTTCATTTCCAGATGTTAAGTTTCCTTATATTTTAGCATTTTCACTAGCCTCAATTTAACCAAAGTCCTTGCTATTTTACTTCTAAATAATTCTGAGGGTAACCAAACAAATATCCTTATCTATAATTAACTGTATTATTGCAAAACTTTGGCCTTCTTAAACCCTGCTTTCTTTCTTCTTCTCTGTTCTGACATGCTTAATCAACTAATTTCTCCCAAGGTGAGCTCAAATTTGTTTAAAGTCATTTAAATTTTCATTGCCTTATCTCCAAACTTATTTTCCAACTTGCCCCCTTTACTCAGTCTAAACATTCACATTTGGTAATCACCATATGTTACATGAAGCGGTTTCCTCTCTGAGTAATTTAACCATTTTTAAAGCTTTAACTTTAAAGATCATTCTAATTGCAATCTGGAGAATGGCTAAGAGAAAAGTAAGACTGACAGTAGGAAAGCTATGTACAAATCAAATGCAATACAGGGAAGAGAAATGAACTAAAGTGGAAATGGTAAGTCAGAGTGAGAACTACGACGGGGGACAGCCAAACCTCAAAGGTGGTGTTATCTTTAATCAATTTTTTTTTTCTGAATCTGGTGTGCATATTTCTCTTATTTTCTTGACCCTTGGACACAATTGCTGTTTTTCTACAGTGGTTTTCAAATGCATTCTTAAACTCTTGTTAGACATAACTGAAGTATGTACGTGAATTAGTAAAAGCACACAAATGAGTAACTTTTTGTTTTTGTTTGAGGTTTTAGTGGTTGTAGAAAAACCTACCTCTTCCTTAGCCACCTTTAGCTAGCTTGAATTCATATTGATTATCCAGGTGGATAACTAAACCCATCATACTGAAAATTTCTAGTCATTTTGAAGGTAGAAAGTGTTTCATTGTTCGTTTGCTGATGTTTGTTTGGTTTTAACTGCAACGTGATTCTTGCAGCTTTATGAGAAAGAAAATATGAGAAATAGTATTTTTGAGAGCAGTATTTTGTAAATATCTTTACCCTGATACTTGAGAGATAATATAAGAAGTTAATAAAAATCATATTGAAAATATATGTCCTTTAGAAGAATTGCCTTTCATGTCTTCTAAATTTAAGTATGACTTTTGATTAATTAACATTATTACTTAATATGATTCTATTTGTATATAGTCATTCTCAATTTCTTTGCAATTCTTTCAGGGTCATTATTTTTTTCTCAGGTGTTTCATGAGTTTTGTCACAGGTATATGTTTATAAAAGCATTTTAAAATGCTTTGTCCAAGTATTAAGTGTCTTCCTTAAATTGGTCATTTCATGTCATTGAAAATATTGCTGGAATCTTTTATTTTTAGATGGCCAGGAATAGTCCTCTGGTTTCTAACAATTTATTTGATATTGTTTTACCTCATCCCTAATTCTTTTCTTCTCAGTGCTTTTCCAAAATATTTCTTCAACTATTGAAATTCATTGTACAACAAGCCAAATTAAACTTGTTTTTCTGTTCTGATTGTGTATTTATCATTTTTGTTTTGAGAATTGATTTACTTTGCCCTCACCATTCTCTCAGTTTCATTTATGTGCAGTTCTGTTTGCTGCTGATTTCCTCAAGTGTGTTAAAACTCTTGGCTGTCCTTCCACAAAACTTTGTGAGTTGTTACCCATACCATCTATAAGCTTTGTGTGCCCAAGTAGACATTGTGAATGAATGAATTTTAGTACAACACTATAAACAAATGATTCCTAAATATCAACAAATACATATTCTTCTCTTGCCTGTCATTATCTTTGGATAATTCAGGTTTTTATCTTCTGTAGTAATAAAACAATACACACACACACACACACATAATTTTTTTTCAATTTGAAGGTAAATGTATGACAATAGGTTTCCCTTTTCAAATGTAGAATTTGACATAAACACTACCTTTATAATGTAACTTCTTACCACACTTTCAGTGGGTTCTGTATTTGGCAATTCACAGTCTCTCTAAATTAATGCATAAAAGCCTCCTCTCCAACAAAGTGGATTTGTGTGGATTTGGCTTGCAAAAGTTCTTTTCTCTTTCCCTTCCATGCTTAGAGTTTTTTTTGGGAATTCATTTGAGATAGGTTCTGCCCGACATCTGGACTTGGGTCTCCAGTCTCCTTCTTGCCAACACTTAGGTTTCCACTCTGTCTGCGGTGTCATTTCAATGACCACTTATCCCTGTTTTCCTTAATTTATTGACCGTTATGAGTCTTTAAATTTGCATATTTAATAATGTTGTATATTCTTCATATTTGCAAGTCTTTACTATTTAAAAAGCTAGTGTCATTTTAATGATTTTCCATTTTATTTTTTAAGATTCTGAGATAATCTCTTGTTCAGTCAAGAAAATTTTCAGAAAATGAAGTATTAAATTTGAAAAGATCAGCAAAGACAGAAATGATCCAAATGGAGATGTAGTATGAGCAGGATTGCGATGGTGATGTGGGTAAGGACATTTAGGTACTTGCAACAATATTATTTTCCTTAGATATGTAACCTGATTAAGCTAATTGGCTTTGCATGAAAAGGTGACCCAGGTTGAAATATCAACACCAAAAGCATGATAATAACGGTAGATTTTAATTTTTAAACAGTAGTCAGATGAAAGCATTGTTGATATTGTTTAAATATTAACATATATTTTAACTGACACAATTCTACATCTCTGTAGTACACTGTGACATTTCAACACACGTGTTTAGATCAGGTACCTAGGATATACATCACTCAATTTTTACTTTTCATATTGGGCACATGCAAAATCTTCTCCACAAGTTATGTCTAAAAATGCAGTTAATTTTTGTCAAACACAGTCATCTACTATGCTATAGGACATTAGAATTCATTCCTCTTATTTGTGGTACTCTGTCGCCATTAACTATCTTCTCTTCCTCACCTCACACACCCATTTGCCAGATTCTGATAAACACTATTCCACTCTTTGCCTTTATATATTAGCTTCCACATTGAAGTAAAAAAATGCAGTAAGTTCCTTTTCATATTTTTAAAAAGTTTTTATAACTCTTCACACATAGTTCAAAATTATATAAAACAGGTTTAGTATAATGTAAATAAAAAGTCATGAAACAGCATTGGAAAAATAGAACTTCAGTTTTTATAATCTCAAACTTGAAAGGGAATATATAGCAGCTTCAATATTAATCTTATGATTTTAACAAGTTTTAATAAAATAATTAACCATCAATCCATATTAATGCAACAGCTTCTGATTTGGTCTTTGAATCTGATTTTGTTCATTTAAATTATTTTTTCAAGTTATAGCTAGAACACCTATATAAGGTAGTGGTGTTGAAACAATTAGAAAAAACATATAACAAAAAAGACAAACAATTGTGTACTTGATTTCTTGAACTATTAAGTGGAATTTCAGTAAAATTCTCACAGGACAATGTACATGTGACAGAAGCTTCACTGTGCCCCATATTTAGGAGTGTCTCGGACTTTAACTAGCATTTGTTTAGATTTTGCTGTCTTCAAATTATTAATAGTTTTTGAAAAAAGAGCCCCACATTTTCATTTTGTACTGAGCTTTGCAAATTATGTGACTGTTCCTATTCTTGTTTTATAAATCTACTATAAGAGCTCAGTAAAGCCACACAAGTGCTCAGTATTATGTCCTGTGAATAGTAATCCTTGAATACCTACTGTCAGCCTTATTACTATAGTTATTCTTATTGGTGTTGTTATTAGTATTATTAATCAAACTACTTTATTCAATGGCATTCAATTGCACTATATTCATTACTCTTTCTTCAACATAGAATTGTTGATTTCTTATTATGTACTAGATAATGTGTGAGAAAATGTACTAAAATCTCCCATTTATCTATATTCTCAATTGGACAATAAAACTCTTGAAAAAAAGAGAGCGCATCACATTCATTTTAATAGCTTCCTGGTTCACAAGTATAAACACTCCAAAACTATCTGATATAAAAGTAAATGACAGAATATTTTTTAAAGTACATCATACATTCTAATTCCAAGTAAAATTTAGACCACTTTTTAAAATACATTCATTTTTCCTGATTGATTAGCACAGGCCTGTAATTCCCAAACTCTACAAGGCTCTTGCAGGAGGATCAAAAGTTCAAACACAGTCTGGGTACGTTACTGAAGTAGCAAGAACTTGTCTAACCCTAAAAATTGAAATGAACTGAGGGTGCAGTTCATTGAGAAAGACCTAGGTTCAAATCCCAGAGCTGCAAATAACAATAATAAATAAAGTACAATAAAATAAAATCACTTCAATAATAGTGTTTAAAATGTCTATTTATCAGTCATGTAGTTGGATACAAAGTTAGCATTTAAATATCAATAGAATTCCTATACACAAACAAAAAATTAACTACGAGAGAAATTAGGGAAACCTCACATTTCACAATAGTATGTAAAACATGGAACAATTAGGAATCAATTTTATAGTGGAAGTAAAGGATCTATATATTGAAGATTACAGTACTCTGAAAAACAAGATCAAAGAGGGTATCAGAAAATGGAAAAATACCCTTTGGTCATGGATAGGAAAAAACAAAATAGTGAAAATGACTATACTCCCAAAATTGTTATACAGATTTAATGCATTCCAATCTAAGTACCATTGGTATATCTCACAGAACTAGAGCAGGGCATTCAGCTCAGAGGCGTAAGTGCCTGCCTGGTAGGCATGGGGATGTGAGTTCGATCCCTGGTACCAAAAAAAAAAAAAAAAAAAAAAAGGTCTTCATAGAACTAAAGAAAACATTCTGAAAACTCATTTGAAACCAGAAGTGATCTAGAACAACAAAAGCAATTCTGGGCTCAAAGGCAGGTCAGGGGGCATTGCAATCCCTGACTTGAAATTATACTACAAAGTCATTGTGACGAAATTAGTATGACACTGACAAACAGGCCTGAGGATCAGTAAAACAGATTAGAAGGTACAGGAACCATTCCAAACACATTCGGTCACCTTCTGTTTGACAAAGGGGCCAAAAGCATTCATTGGAAGAAAGATAGCCTCTTTCATAAGTGGTGCTGAAAAACTCTTTCCTCACACTGAAGACTAAAAGTAGACCCATGTCTATCACCAAGAACTATACTTAGTCAAAATGGATCAAAGATCTAAATATTAAAACAGAAATGCTAAATCTACTAGAAAAGATAGTACGCAGAAATCTTGAAGACAGAGTTGTAGGCAGAGAATTCATGACAAAACCCAACTGTGTGGGAAATAGTTCAAAGAATCAACAACTGGGATCTCTTCTTATTAAAAACTTTTGCTCAACAAAAGAAATCACCAAATAAGTGAAAAGACAACTCACAAGTTGGAAAAAAAAATTATAGCCAGTTGCCTCTCAAACAAAGGACATACCTAGAAATACAAAGAATTGAAAAAAATCAGACCCCCACAATTCAAAGACCCAATCCAAAAATAGACATCTGAGATAAATACACACTTCTCAGATGAAGAAATGTGAATGGCAAATAAATACATGAAAAAGTGTTCAACATCATTGGTTATTGGAGAAATGCAAATTAAACCAACACTGAGATTCCATCTTATTCCAGAAAGAATGATTGTCATCAAGAAATAAACCAATAACAAGTGCTGGCAGACCTGTGGGGATAAAGGAACCCTTCTCCATTTTCAGCAGGAGTACAGACTGTTAAAACCACTATGGAAATCAGTATGGAGATTACTCAAAAAGGGAGGATTAGAAGTCCCATTCAATCCTGCTATTTCCCTAATGGATGTCTTCCTAGAAGAATTAAAAACATTATACCACGGTTATATATGTTGACCTATGTTTATAGCAACACAATTTGTGTTAACTAAGCCTTGGAAACATTCCTAATGCCCATCAACCAAGGAATAGATAAAGATGTGATCTCTTTATTCAGTGGAGTACTACTTGACTATAAAGAAGGGTAAATCTGAGAGTTTTTTAGGTAAATAGATGCAACTTGAGACCAAACTCACACATAAATGAGGCTCATGTGTAGACATTGCAATGTGTCCTTGCTGTGAGAATCTGAAAGAGTAAGTAAAGTCTAAAATGTAAAGTAGAGATTGTGAAATGGAAAGAAATTTTTCAAAATTAAAATGAAACTAGGATGGGGGAAAAGGAAGAGGAGGGAAGGGAAAAGAAAGAATAGATGCAAGCTGGTTATACTTTTAGTAACTCTTGGTGGCACATGCCTTTAATCCCAGTACTTGGGAGGCTGAAGTAGGAGGAGCGTTGTGAGTTCGAGGCTGGCTTGGGCTACAACGCGAGTGCAAGGCCGGCCTGAGCTACACAGTGTGACCCTGCTGCAAAAAACCAGGGCTGGGAGTTTGGCTCAGTGACTTAAGCACCTGCCCTGGCAGGTGTGAGGTTGTGAGTTCAATCCCCAGTGCCACAAAAAAAAAAAAAAAAAAAAAAAAATATATATATATATATATATATATATAAACTATTGTCATTGTCTTATTATTTTGTTATGAAATGGTTTTGCTTCTTTCCATAAAATAGAAAAGAAGTCTACTTAGCATTAATTTGTTTCTACTCACCTACCAGCTTCACTAGCAAATGCTTCTAAAAATATAATCTGTTTTAAACATTGTAAGGTATCATATGTCTATATCTATTAGAAATTATGAAAAGTTCTCAAATCATATATGTTTAATATTGATAGTTCATTGATGCAATTGTATTATCATGCAAAAATGAAATCCCTTAATTGTCCTTCCTTGTGACATGTTCTTTCTAACAGCATGATGTCATTCATGTCCAACAATATATGAAATTTAAGTAACAATAACTTTTGACATCTTTTAGCATAGTGTGTAAATAGCAAAATATAATTGTGTTCAGTCTTTTAAGAAGCATATCAAGGAAAATGCATAAGGTTTTTTTTTTTTTTTTTTTTTTTTTCGGCACCAAGGATTGAACTCACAACCTTGCGCCTGTCAGACAGGCACTTAAGTCACTGAGCCAAACTCCCAGCCCTGGTTTTTTGAGGCAGTGTCACACTGTGCAGCTCAGGCCGGCCTTGTGCTCACGCTGTAGCCCAAGCTGGCCTCAAACTCACAACGCTCCTCCTACCTCAGCATAAGGCATTATTAATGTAAAATCGTTTTCCATTTTGAAGCATATCATTTAAAACTAAACATTTCCACCAGAGAGAGACATAATTAAATTCTTGTTTCTTTGGAAAATAAGAATTTTTACATATAATGAAAATGGTATTGCTTTAAAGTTAGAATTTTTTCTTTTGCTTTTTACAGTTTTCATCTTCTAAATACATTGTTCAGTGATGATGTTGTTTCATGTTTAGAAGGTGTTTTGATTCTCCAAATTGGGTAAAATATTGTAGCTTACCTATGTGGAAATTTTTGCATGCTTAGGGCAAATTGGATCCAATAATATCTGCAGTACAGTGTCATAGTGAAGAGTAATGAGATGAAGTATACAATAGATGAATAAAATGCTTGCCAAGGAAGATAATGTCTTAATATTAGGTTAATAATTATCCTTCTTTTTAAAAGACAGTCAAGGTTTTGAAGTTAGGAAAACCAAAATAGTTTTCTAAAATAATTCAGCAGCTAATTTGAGCCCATGTAACATACTTAGAGGAAGTGACTTAGAGATACAGTAATGACCTTCTGATACTGCCTGGCACAGTCTGACTGAGATGAGCAACAATAGCTCTCTTCTGCACAGAGTGCTGAATGTTTTATATTCTTTGTTAATTAATCTTCACAGCAGTTTTAGTAGTTAACATGAATGTAGACAGAAACAGAAGTTCTTAAATCATTCAGACTTTAAAAGACTGATTCGAGAAATTCCAGAGAAATTCCAGAATAATAAGAATTTCAATCAAGTTGCCAATCTGGAGAAATCGGGTTGAAACTTAAATAAAGTGTGATAAATCATCATATATTTGACAGTAGACATGGAAATAAATTTGGAGGGAAAAAAATCTATTCTGTCTAGGTTTATAATGTGAAGATGATAAGCATATATAATATAACCAAATGCTTAAGAAAATGCACAATAGCTGAGTAGTACTTCTAACCTGAAAATATTAAACTAATTAATTGCAGTGTTTTATTAATGTAAATAGGGGTATTTTACTCATTTAAGGTAAATTAGAGAATTGAATGCCATGAAGTCCTCAAAGTAGGTAAATGTAACTATGTGCATTGCCAGTGCAATGATTCTATATGTACAAAGAATTTTTTTGAGGATTTCAGAGTTTTATGCAAAGGAAGAAATTTTGCTTAGCATGACTTATTACAATCAACATCAACAACATCTGTGGCCAGCAGTGTACTGAGAGACTATTACTACTGTATGTGACCTTGAGTAGGTGTGTTAAAGACTATTTAATTTGAAATTTACTTTAAATAGCTTTTAAAACACTGGCTGTTTTGATAATGCTAGTTTCCGCATTTCCTCTCCCATTAGAAGTCAGTAACCCAATTTTCACGTCTTACAAAGAACACGAGATGCCGAATTTTCAGAAAACAGTAATTCACAAGTTTCTGTTTTGTATAAAAGGTTTATTCAGTCTTTCAATAACAGTGAAGTTTTTTATTGCAAAGAAAAATAAATGTAAATATGAGTTTTTGAAGGAACACCATGGATATCTTTATATTGACATAGCTACATGCTATGTTAGTATGGAAATTTATGAATGCACAGATATCTTAATTGCCCTGGTTGAGAATTTATAAATGTATTTTTTAAAGTTATTTTTTGGTTGAGCTATCATTTAAAATATAATCAAAAAATGCTTTCATTCCCACACAATTTGAAGAATACTAAATATATCTGACCAGAAATATTCTGTTGTAGTTTAAAGAACTGTATGAATAATAAACAAATAGTTGCTATGACTAGAGTGAAGGATTGATACAAAATTATGTTTAATTTTTCTCTGAAGCAAATGTCTAATTATCGGAAATTACTCATGGTAACTTTCCACCTATAGTGAAGAGGGGAATGATAACTTTCAATTGTGATTTTCCAACTTTCAGAATTACTAAAGAAGTGTATAAAATAGAAATACTATACTTTGGTAAGCTAAATAAATCAATTATGCATTCATTTCCAGAAAAGTTTTCATTATGTCTTCTATGTTGTTCGTTACAAACAATGATAAATTTCTTTAAAAAGAAGTCCAATTTTAAGTGTTTGCTTTGATTCCGTATAGTACCTATCCTACATTTCCTGAGTCTTACCTTTTTTTGTATACTGAGCAGGTAGATAGAGACCGTCCTAGATTACAAAGAATTTCCTTACAGCATTTTACATTATAATGGTGTGAAAGTGATACAAATTCAGTAGAAACTGTACTTCTACTTTTAAATTTTGATCTTTTACCTGGCTACCTTATGTGGTACTACAATGTGAAAATGCTTGGCAATGGCATGTAGACTGAATTCTCATTCAGTCACTAGATCCCCAGGGTAAACAATCAGTACTGTGTGGTTTACTCCTGCTTTTTTTTACTGTTTGCTACACTCCTGTGTAGTTTACTGGGATGCTTTGTAGGTTAGAGGTATCAAATGCATTTCACCTCACAATATTTTCAACTCATGATGTGTTTACTGTGACATAAACTAATCAAAATCTAGGAATGTCTTTATTAGATGGACAATTTTATCTTGAGTTTTAAGTGAACAATCTGAGTAAGATGTTGCTTTATATATGAGCACACATCCAAGGGAAAAATAGTAGAGTTGAGATATAACTCAAGTACAATATGATAAACCTTAACAAAAATAGTTTTGTGTAAGTTGCACCCAGATGACATGTGGATTTGATTGTTTCACCATTTTAGTTAAACCCATGTAAGGAGGCAGAAGAAACATCAAATAAATGTCAAATAAAGAAACATTTTTGTTTGCATAGGCAGCTACTCTTTCCAAGTAATTGAACTGTGAGGTGTGACTGAATAAGATGATTGCAAAAAGTAAATAAATCATTCAGTAGTCTGTTCAAAGAAAAAAGTCAAATCTGTGCTTTCAAGTCATTATATGCATTTATTTTATTATAAAAGAGAAAGGAATATAATAAAAAGTGAAAAAGACAAAGGAATATAGTTGAAAGTGTATATTGAATGAAAACACAGTAAGCAGTATAAAATTAGATATTGGCATGCTCACAAGGAAAATCGTATTTTCTAAAAGTATAGACGTGTAGACAGTTTCATTACTGGTTTTAAATGTAACTTTTGAAAAAGAATAAAATGACACTTACTGAGTGGAAATACAAACTGGCTATTAAACAATCTTAACAATTAGAAGTCATCATTATTACTTATTATTATAAGACACCAATAAGAATAATAAAAATCTAATTATCCTTTTCTATTCCTCATGCAGTAACCATAAAGTATTTTAATGCCCATGGATTAGTCTTTTTTCAATAAGATATTATAGTACATATCCATTTCATGTTTGAACTTTAGAAATACATTTTAGTTTGGAGTAGAACTGAACTTTGCAAAATTCATCATGCGCTTGATAATATACTACAAAACCCACTATAATTAGGGAACACTTTTATATTTGCTTTTGATGAAAATAAATCTTCCACTATAGGTAGAACTTTAGAGATAGAAAAAATTAGGTCCATAATATATTAACAATTACTTGATGTATGAAATATAACTTTGAAGATTTAACTTTATTGAAATAATTTAAATTATTAGCATAATCTTTAAAGTACTTTAGTCAATATTCAAGTGCAAATATTGTAGCTTTTATTTTGCAGAACCAACTGAACTTTTTGTATGTCTGTGTGTGTGTCTGAGAAAGAGAGAGAGAGACAGAAAAAAGAAAAAGAGAGAGAGAGAAAGTCTCTCCAACGAAAACACTGATTCTGAAGAATCTGTTGAAAAGATTATATTTCTTTTAGAAATTCTGAGTCTTATTTATTTTGACTTTCCTTTTCCAAGACTATCTTAGAAATCCACTGAAAATATCTAGCTGATATTTCAAAAAAACGTGTATAAGTTCAGTCTTACCTAAGTCTGCAGGCTAAGAATCATGACATCCTGGGACACAGAGGTGATAATCTTCTTTGGGTAATTCTGATGAGCTGGAGCAAAGTACTATTTCGGCTTGCTTGCCTCCTCCTATGGTCGCAGGGAAAAGTAGGCATATTGGAAAGAGTTCAAAGAAAGAGCCAAAAATGACTAAGAAAATCAAGTAGTGTTAGAAGTAGCAATTCTAAACCAAATGAAAGGATGAAATATTTGGTCCAGTGACAACTAAAAAGTTACATGAAAATAACGGGAATCTGGTTTAAATACCATGAAAGAGAATAACAGTTAGCTTTTTATTAAAGTACATAATGCATGTACTAGAAAGATATTCAAATTTTAATGGATGATACTAGATTTGTGTGTGTGTGTGTGTGGCACTAGGGATCGAACTCACAGCCTCGCGCCTGCCACACAGGAGCTTAAGCTGCTGAGCCAAACTCCCAGCCCTAGTTTTTTGAGACAGGGTCACACTATGTAGCTCAGGCCGGTCTTGCACTCGCGTTGTAGCCCAAGCCAGCCTTGAACTCACAACGCTCCGCCTACCTCAGCCTCCCAAGTGCTGGGATTAAAGGCATGCGCCACCACACCCAGCTGGATGATAATAGATTTTAACAGCCAGTTTTGATATCAGTGACTTTGCCATACAAATAACATATCCAAAATAATACCTATTTTACTTAAAAAATCACACATTGAGCAAAGAAATCTTTATGATACTTGCCAGCATTCTTTGGATGAATTCAGTCTTTTTCTGATTCAAATGTCTCTATTTCTATAGCAACACTGTAGAATTAAACTTTCTAAAAAGAAATCAAAATACAACTTTAATTAATGTGACTTCCTCTGATGAGAAGCATAATGAAATTATGAATCATTAATAAATGAATTTTCTATTTTAATTAATGCATTTATTTTCTTAGTGTTTTGTACATTTTGTACAGATTGAAGTTCCATGAACCAACATGTAACAAAGAAATTATGATTTTACTATATTAATTTTGATGTACACATTTAAAGAAAGTGTTAAAAAAGTATAATCCAAAATAACAGTTTAGAAATAAAGTCAAAAAGAAGAGAAAACTAAACCTATTTGGAGTCCTCATGTGCATTTGAATTTTTTCACTTATTTTGTATTAATATTTGCAATAAGAATATGCCTTTAACTGTAAAATGTGCAATATTTTAATGTAATAATTTCACATGCAATGTCCAACTTGTGAAATGCCAAAAAGTGTAAAGAAATTAGTCATTATAAAAAAGTATTAAATTTCAACTAATTCTGCAATAATGAAGTATTTGAATTTGTTTTAATTATTAATGAATATTATACATTCAAGGTGTTTAAAATATATCATTCATCACTCTTATTTAATATACTATTTTAGCTAAATTTATTTCTAAAAATATATTCTAATAGATTTTTAAATGTTCCAGAATAATAGTGTTATATTAATATTTTCATGTAAATCTCAATATAACCTTACATTTACAATCTTTGGGAAACAGAGTAATTGAGTTACTCTTGTTTTTTTAAAAGTAGTTTTATTAAATATTTTCTGAGCATGACTACTTGAATCTTGTAAAGTAGACTATTATATTTATTAAAATGTTCAAGTGAAAGAAGAACCCAGTGTTTAACAGAATAAAAATAAATAGCATTGGTAAGTCAGGTACTTTGTTCTTTCTTACTCATTTCAGAAATTAAAGCAAAGTTTATTCATATGTAGGTGCTTACCTTACAAAAGAAGGTAAATCAAACATCATCAAGGTGACAATGTTTTGGCAAATGTGACAAGTCATATCTGATTCATTGCAGTTTACATCTAACAAATGCATTTCTATGTCAGCTACTTTTCATTCATAATTTTAATAACTTTCCATGGTCCTTATGTAATATTTATCTATACATAAAATTATTTATAGTTTTATTTATAGATCTCCAGATTGAAATTCAGCAAAAGTTTTAAATATTTAGTGTATTATTTTCCCTAGACTAGTAAAAACTAAACTACCTCTATCTAGAGTTTGGAGTTTGGTGTTTACTCTTAGAGATAATACTGTGTATAACTTTGTTAAACCTTAAACTAAGAAAATCAGAAATAACCTAGAAATACATATTGCCATATATTCCAGAATATCTGTGTGTTAGTATTTTAAAATAGTTTTCAGAGTAAAAAATATTTCAAATTAAAAATAAATTTTTAGGATTATAAGTTTCAAATTACCTCTACAATTTTTATGGTCTAATTTTTAAATTCCTCAGTCTTAAAGAATTTTTAGGTAGCATAAAGAAACAGTAGTATAAATGGATAATTTAAACTGAATAAATTTTATCTGCACTACTGACATTGGTTAAATTGTTTTTATCTATAAATTCTCCTATTTATCATTCCCTTTCACTATAGTTCATTTGTTGATGAAATTAGGCTCCCAATTATATTATAAAGTGAGAATTGTAAGATGTTTTGTAGTATTCATATTCTTTGTTTTGTATGTCTTGAACACTATTGGTTAGACTTAGATTTTTGATCCACATATAGGTTTGGCAAGAATACTTCTTAGCTCTTGTTTGTTATAGAAATTCACCATAAATTTTCTCTACTTCCTATACCATGTTTAACAAGTAACTTAGATTTCCAAAAGAATTCAAGGTTTTTGGTGATAATGAAAATTTCATTTACCAATAATTTAGAAGATCAGTATTTTAAATCTGTTTAATAAAATATTTCCTACTTAAAATTCTAATGATAGATGTACTTTCACCTACATAAGATATAAAAGGCAATCATTCTGTCAAAATTGAAAGTTTCATGCTGTAGTTTCTGATAGCTCAAACAGAGACCTGAAAAGGAAAAATGTTGGAAACAATCCAATGCCCATCAATCATGGAATAGATAAAAAAAAGATGTGGATTTTTATACAACGGATTAATATTCAGCCATAAAAAGGACAAACTGGAGACATTTATAGGTAAATGCATGCAACTCGAGTCCATACTCATGAATGAAATAAATCGAACTTATACATGTAAGAATCATACTATCTCCCTAGTGTGAGAAGCTTAAAAAGTAAATAAGATATTATAAATAAATATTGATACAGGAAATAATGTCATGTTATCTGTCCAAAGTTTTTCTTCCTTTTTAAATTGTTTTAATGATATTGTGTCTTTTGAATTTTCATATCAAATTTAGAAAATCATACCAATTTAAAAAACCTGGAATTTTCGTTATATATTATATTGTTAGGTATGTTTTTTGGAAAATTGTTATCTTCAAGTGTTTCACCTTAAAATGTTTCTTGAAACCTTTAATTTCTCTAACATTTTCTAGTTTTCTGTATATAGGTCTTGTAAATTTTGTGGTGAAATTTGTCACTATTTCATATGTTAATACTCTTGCAAACAATGTGTTCTGTATTTGTTTGTCACCATGAAGTGGAAGTACAGTTGCTTTTCAATAAATTTTATTTGATTAAAAAAAAGGAAAGGAAAAACATGTGTAAATGTCAAGTGGAGTTCGATTAAATTATTGAGGAGCCAAGGAGGTCTACTAATACTTTTACTATGTAATTGGCTTATTCTCATTTAGCAAATATTTATTAAACCTTTACAATGTACCACATATAATTTTGGGCGCCTGGGAAATATAACTGAACAAAAAAGAAAAAAATCTCTAACTTCATTAAATTAAATGAATATCATTCAATTTAATCTCAGAAGACTTTCTTCAATATTCTTTAATTTATGGTACTATTTTTACCTTTGACAATATAGAAAGTATTCATGTCTCCGGAATTATCTTTTTTTATTCTTCCTAGCTGTAATCTAAATAATGAGATATATATTTATAAAGGTAGTAAACAATGATACAAAGGTCTTTTGTCCTCCATTTGGTCAAAAGAAGCTTTGAGTGTATAAGTCAATGCTTTCTATTAACAATGTTTCCCACAATGGAAAATTACTACTTTCACGTAATTATTCAAACTTTTCAAGTATACTGGCTTACAAAACACTTAAAGATACTACTGTATTCCAAAATACTTACAAATTACAAATTTTTGCTAAAGGTTTTAAAAATGAAATTGATAGAATATATTGGAGGGTGGAGACAATACAGATTTTGAAACTGAATGTGTTATAAACTATTAATTAAACTTTCTTTTCTGGTGAATTATACATATTTCAATCTTCACAGAACTCTAATGGCTTGGAATCATGTTGTGTACAGCTTCATGATATATTTATTTAATATATTTGTCTTTCACCTTTAAGAGATTTGGATATAATTGATCTTAAATTGAACGAAATAGTGGTTTCATTTTAGCCCTTTTAGCAATACTGATAATTTTAGTTAAAAATACAAAGCTAGAAAGTTTCACTCAGAAGAAGCCTAGGATTTGATAAACCAGAGGCAAATTTTGGCCCAATCACTTGAATTCTAACAGTGCAGTTAATTTTTTGTTTTCATGAATATAATTTCCCAAAACGTATTATTAACAAAGAAAAATACATTTTAATGATAAATTTAGGTTTGTCTTGTTCATGTACTGTAAGAAATCATAGACCTCCTTATTGAGTTTTGTTTCCTGTGGTTGTAGTTACCTTTGGTAAATCAAGTTATAGAAATATTAAATGGAAAATTTCAGAAATATGGTATTCAAATTTCTAGCTCACGTGTCATTTTGAAGCATGTGATGAATCTTACACTGCTCTCTACTCCATGGAAGGTGTGAATTATGTGTACCCTATCTTCACCAGCCAGGCTTTAACCACTTAGTAGTTTTCTTGCAGTATTAGAATTCAAATAATCATTATTTTACTTACTAATGACCTCAATGTGCAAGTGTAATAATTCTGACAATTCAGATGTTTCAAAGAGAAGTCAAAAGTGCTTCCTTTAAGTGAAAATTCTCAATTTAAAAAGAAAGAACATAACTGTACTCTAAGGTTACTAAAACCTATAAGACAATACAATATTTTGAAAGAGAGGGAAGAGACTGAGGTCATATTTATATAACTTTTGCTACAGTATATTGTGAAACTTATTATTTTATTATAAACTGTTGTCAATCTCTTACTGTACCAAAAATATAAATGAAGGTTTAGTGCATGTATGTATGTATATGTAGAAAAATAAAACAAGATATATACAGGGACTGGTAGCATCATTAGTTTCAAGCCTCCACTGGAATATATCTTCCATGTATAAGGAGAGATTAATGCAGTTCACACACCAAATGAATCCAAAAAAAAACTTCCATGAAACTGTCATATACATATACATATAGATAGATAGATAGATAGATACGCACACACATATATATTGTCTTAGTTACTTTTCACTCATTGCTGAGACAAAATACCTGATGCCCAAAATTAGGGAAGGAAAGGTTTGTTTCTTAACAGTTCTTAGGGGATTTCAGTCCATACTTAGTTGGCTCCAAGGCAGCATGGCATGGCAGGGCAGTCATTCATGGTGGCCACCAAACAGCAAGGCAAAACCATGAGTGAGGGCAGAAGAGCAAGAAAGGGAAGATCAGCATTCCTCCTGCCTTATTCTGTATGTTGGTCCCACCCCTGGGTGGGTGCAGCACTCACATCACCAATCTCAGTGCTACACAACAGACCAATCACAATGCCAGACTCAGCCCATTCCAAATTGCATGAGGACTTGGGGGGACATAAGATCCAACTATTACATACATGCATTGCTTCTAATACCTCTCTAAATAATTTGCCTCTTCACTTGAACAAATTATTACTATTACCACCTGATGGTAAGGATGCTTTCACACACTTGATAATAATCACAGAAGTACAACTCAAAACTATACTACATCTTTATTTAGCAACTCACTGCAAATGAAAACAAAGAAAAATATACAGCTCATTTGCATATTATCCCTTTTTATGGAGAGGCAAGCTCTTTAAAACCTTGGTCTTTACAAAGACAGATTCTTATTTACTACCCAAATTTTATCTGAAATTATAAGGAGAAAACAGAAAGGATAATTTTCCAGATGGCAATATAAAATGGATATTACTGTGGTCCTGTTCTAATGCAGTTGGAAAAAAGCATCTCATCAAATTTGATCTTGCCTACTTAATAATCAATTTGCTAATTTGAAACAATGATGTATATATTTATTCAGTTTTTTTGTGCCTAGATATCGCATCATACAGACACAACAATAAACCTAAATATTTGTAAAATATTAATGTTGTAATATGTGGCTTAATTCTGTGCTTAAAAATAAATTTTAAATGTTATACCAAAATATTCAGCATAAGTTTTGTGATGAGATGATGCATAATTTATCTCAACCTTTTTTTATTGATTCCCTAGTTGGAAGAGAATTAACAGGATATTTTACAGGATATTTATAATTTGTCCTAATATATATCACAGAAATAATATCAAGCATAAAAGTAGTATTTTATGTGTGGTTTCAGTTGTAATTTTATAGAATCCTCACACACTGTAAGAGCAGTTATTCTTTGTGTGTTTGTATGGTGACAGTATTTATACATTTGCCTGTTATCTAGTTATACCAAAGGATTCAAATCAGAAGGCTCTTGAGTTGGGCATGGTGGTGCACATCTGTAACCCCAGCATTTTGAGATAATGAGGCAGGAGAATACCAAATTCAAGTGCAGTCAGGGTTATTTAGGAATTTAAAGACATCCTGTCTCAAAATAAAAAAGCAAAAGAACTAGGAATATAGCTCAGTGAGAAGATTCTGGGTTCTATCCCCAGTACCATAAAAAAATAAAGAGAATGTAATATTAGCCTTGTACAATTTTTTCATGAGTTTGTTCAGAAAAATCAGGATGGTGATAAACAACACAGACCAACTGAAAATATCCATTTAATTATATTATTTCTTTTAGAGATTATTATCTTCTAAAACATACCCATCTTGATTTTAAACCAATTGAATCAACTAATTATCCTCTTAAAATCTGAAAAACTGATACAGTTTAACAATTATTCATTTCACTTAAAAATCTTCTGAAAGTGCTAAAAATATTAAGGTAATAGATGATAAAATACCATTTTCTTGTCATTTTTGAAAACTAATTAATGTAAAATGGTCATTACCAAAATTTCATTGCATAAAATAATTTGTCAAAGTAGTACAATGAATTTTCTATTGAATAGCAAGGTCATTAACTTTAGAAGCACACTGTAATTTTTTTTTGAAAATCATCCTTTTAAAAAAGTGTATCAGAGGAGATACTCTGCACCCTTCAGGTAGAAAGGACTGCTGATTAATGATGATGGTCAGTTACCAACCAGTAGATGAGCCAACCATTATTCCAGAAGGCATTTGGTTTCAGTTTAACACTGTCATAAGTAGCCACTGAGTGATAGGTGATGGATGCAGACTTAACTAAAAAGCTCAAAACGTATTTCACACCATTTACCAAAGGACAGAATACAAACATAAAAAGATTAAAGTCTCTTGTAAAGCAAACAGCTTTACCAAAACTCTGTAAGTACATGTATGCTATGTTAAGATACTACTTGTATATATAAATGTATATATCCTGTGTGAGTGAGAGAGAAGGAGAGAAAGACAGGGAGAGAGAGGAAGAAGGAAGGAAAGAGGGAGAATGAAGGAGAGAGACTAAAGAAGCCTTTATTATGGACAAATATTCTCTGTGTATATAAACGTGACTTTATAAGCTTTTTCTTTTGAGATCCTATAATAGATTACTTATATCAAACAATTATTCAAAAATGTGAAAGGCAACAAAAAAGAAGGTAGCTGAGTAGTTGTTTTTAAAGTAAACATAAAAACATTTTTTGCACAATTCATTGAATATGCCAGCTAATATCAATCCACATTTAAGGAGTACTACAACTGAGCTAAATAATTTAAATAAGCAACGGAAAAAAATTTATTTTTTTAAGCAAAACAAAAAAGCAAATACTTGCAATAAATAGCTTGCTTTTCTTACAGTAAGAATGGTACACATCTATAAAGTGTTCATATAAACAACTTTTATATGCCCTAAATACATGTTTCCCAAGAAAACCATGTGTGCCTGAAGTAAAGAATTCTTCTCCAATAAATCCCATCATACACATTTTAATGATTTTCCCTCAAAGATGAAACATAATATGTGGAAATCAGTTCATCTTGCAAGATGCAAACATGTTTGCACTTAGTTTGCATAGAAAAACAATGCTTAATTCATTGTATGAATAAAAGATAGAAAACCTAAGCATGTGGAGGAGAAAAACTACAAAATGTACAAGCATTAATTCTATTATCATGAATGTAAAGTTTTGAATGTAATTTGAGACAATGTGGCAGAGAAGATGGAAAAGTAGATAAAATAAGAAAAATTTTTCAAAGAAATAATAATTTTGTTTTTTATTTGCAAATGAAGTCACGTTTAAGACAGAAACTACTTTTTGTAATTTTTTTCATAGTTTATACATTTGTGGAAATCTTGTGAAAGTACCTTTTGTAGTAAAAATTGTACTATTTCAGTGTTGTACTTTGGCTGAAATCTAAGCATTTCTCAACTAAAATTTACTCAAAGATGCAAATAAACCAACATTTAGGTGTAAATACCAAAATTTTCACAAATTATATGACTCAAATATTGTTGTATGTGTCATTATGTTAAATAACATTTACTTCTTACATTTATTTAATGTTCCAACACTGGACTAACATAAAAGGACAACTTAATTAGGCTCAATTATCAAGGTTAGACTAATCTGCCTGGCATTTGGAAACTTGCCCACTGGGCTGTTGAACTCAGGTACATAACCCCAGTTTAGATCATGTCACAGCACCATCTGTCTCTGACTTTGGCCAGCTTTGTCTGCCCCTTGTGTTCAATTTGTTAAAATCTTTCTGTTTGGTTTCTGTATTTAAGATAGTCTTAAACAAAATTATGAAGTAGGGAATGTCTTTCCTTGGTATCTTTCCACATCCCCTTTTAACCTCCCCACAACTTCCTAGAAGCTCTCTGACTGCTTCTGTAGGTACTCATGTCACCTAAATTCTAAACCCACAAGCCAACTATCTAGAGACTGGCACATTTAATTTGTACCTCCCTCACCACTAAAACTGCTGCTTCAGCAGACAGTGGATTTAGTCAGCATTCTTAGTTGATAACCAAAGTTGGTCATTCTAAACTATAAGAGGATTTGTTAAAAGTATTGTAAGCTTTGAAAAAATTCACAAGGAACTAGGAGAAGTTGGGCTGTGGGATTCAAAACAGAGAACAGGGTAGTAAGAGAGTTTTCAGCAAAAGTGGCAATCCTTGTGAACACGGCAAAGCTAATTTAAATACGAACATTTTATATCAAATTTAAGTACCAAGTAACTAAAAGGGCTAGAAAAGGATAACATCCAGCCCTCCTGATACTTTTGTTGATAAATCTAATTGTTTGTGATAATATATATGTCACATTCAGTTATAGAAAGCAACAAAAACTGAAAATTTTACAAGAGTACTATCTATAAAAATCTCTATAAAAGTGTTTCTCTTATTCTGGGAATAGGGTCAAACCTGACCACATAATACAGATAGACATAAGGTGAATATAATTTGTAAATTCTTAATAAAGCTCTTGACACAATAGCCTACATGATTCAAGTTTGCACTACCAATAATGGGAGGTAAGTAGACTTTGGGTGTCATGTTGAAAGTCTATTTTGATACAAAGAAAAAAATAATAACAATACAAAATTTGCAGTAAAATAACAAATAACTGAAGTATAAATGGTTATGTCCCAAGTTTAAATAATGAAGTGTACATGAAATCAACAAGTAAAAGTACTCAGGTTTAAAGAGTATATACTACAGCCCACGATCCTTCGAGGGCAGAACTTCCCCCCACTACGGAGACTCTGCAGTCAATGGATCATTGTGAGCAGCACCTCCACCTCCACCCCAGTGACCTCAACAGCCCAGGGACCATCAGCAATCCATCCACCACCTGCAGAACCCTGGTGGGTTGGTGCAAGCTTCAGCAAACCCGCACCCATACAGAGGACCTCAGTGGGCCTGGGACTGTGTGGTGAGTTTCCTCCTCAAGTAGGGGACCTCAGTAGGTCAGCAAGAGTAGCAACAAGCCCTCCCCTTCAGCTGTAGGACTTTGGAAAACAGGACAGAGTGTAGGTTAAGGAGAGGGCAGACAAGGCCTCCTCCAGCCTGGAGGAACTTGAAAGGGCCTAGGAGATGGCCAGTGACACAGTAGGGTCCCAGCTGAGACACACAATATAGCCAGCTAAATCTGGCAGTGTGGCACAGCCTAAAACCACAGTAAAAACAGGAGCTAAGGGTTGGCTCACCCCTAGGCTAGTCAGCCTATGGAGAATATAAGACTCACCCAACAGGACCTTCAAGAGGAATCCAGGTGACTGGCCCTTCCCCTTCATTGAGGGACTCAGCAATTGAACAAAAATCACACAGGCAGTCGGACCCTAAGACACACATGACAGTCACAAGAGACTAGTGGAATTGAAAGACCAAACTATTAACCCAAGAAGTGAAAATGACAAAATGAAAAAGAAAAATGCAATCTCAAATATCCAGTCCATCAGGAGCAAGTACAGGGGACATGGAAATACAGGACATTGGAAGTAACACACCTGAAATTTCT
The DNA here is from genome assembly GCA_004363535.1 of Dasyprocta punctata. NCBI lineage: Eukaryota > Metazoa > Chordata > Mammalia > Rodentia > Dasyproctidae > Dasyprocta > Dasyprocta punctata. The sequence continues at coordinate 46,273 of RJWM01000074.1, forward strand.
GAAAACATAGCAAGTGAAATAAGGAAACAAATCCACAAAGCTATAGAGGAAATCAGATTAGAAATAATCTCTCAGGTAAAGAAAGAAATGACAGCCTTAGTAAAAGAATTACTCAGCATACCTAGAGAAGACATAGATAAAAGAGTACAGGAGCATGGAAAAATGATGGAAACCTTGAAGGAGCAATTTGTGAAAGAAATAGAATGCATGAAACAAATTCAAAGAGATATCTAGGAAATAAAAAACCCCACTGCAAGCTGGCAAAATCATTTAAGTGAAACTGAGGATAGACTTTCAGACCTTGAAAGCAGGGTAGCAGCTAGTGATCATAGAGGGAATGAACTTGTAAAAATACCAAGGCAGTATGAAATAACACTTCAACAACTTCAAGATGATGCAAAGGGAACCAATATAAGACTGATGGGCCTCGATGAAAATGTAGTAGTCAATGCAACTGACTTAAAACAAACTATTCACAAAAGTAACAGTGGAAAATTTTCCAAACATGGGAAAAGAATCACATATGCGTGTAAGTGAGACATGTAGAATGCCAAACAGTCATAACTAAAAGAAATCTATAGCCAGATATATAATAATTAAGACCCCCAGACATACAACATAAAAACAGAATACTAAAACCTGTTAGAGAAAAGTCACAACTCATCTATCAAGGAAAACCTATTAGAATCATGACAGACTGTTCAGCACAAACCCTCAAGTTAAGATGAGCTTAGAGTGGAGCATTTCAAATCCTGGAAGATAAAACTTTCAACACAGATTGATGTACCCTGCAAAACTGTCTTTCAAAATTGATGGAGAAAGAAGATACTTGCATGACAAAAAGCAACTGAAGAAATTCATGTCTAACAAGTCAACCCTAGAAAGAACACTTAGACATACTAGACAGAGACAAAAATGATTACAATTCCCAGCACAACAACAGAAAGAAATGACTAGGCAGGGCAAGCAATTAAATGAGGGGGAAAAGCAGGAGACCAACAACAGAAAAATAGCATGACAAAGTTAAGTCAATGCGTATCAGTTATATTCATCAATGCAAATGGCCTCAACTCACTAATTAAAAGAAATAGACAGACAGAATGGGTCAAGAAACAGGATCCAACAATACTCTGTACAAGAAACACATCTGACTCAAAAGCAAACTCATAGACTAAAAGTCAAAGGATGAAAAACAATATTTCATGGGACAGAAACCCAGTAAAAAGGTGGCTATAGCTATTCTGTTTGCAGACAGTGTAAACTTCAAACCAAAAATGATCAAAAGAGAAAAAGGTCATTACATACTTGTTACAGGGAAAATCCAAGACGAAGAGCTAACAATCATAAAGATAAATGCATCAAATACAGGGGCACCCATCTATGTAAGACAAATACTAACAGACATGAAAAACCAAATACGCAGTAACACAGTTGTAACAAGGGAACTTAATACCCCCCTTATCACAAAGAGATACACCAACTAGACAAAAAGTGGGCAAAGAAATAACAGAACTGAATCAAACCTGTGAAGGAATGGACTTAGTAGATGTATACAAAGTGTTCCACCCAACAACATCAGAATACACATATTTTTCAGCTGCACATTGGACGTTCTCTAAAATAGACCATATATTAGCACATAGAACATGCTTAAGTAAATACAGTGGAGTTGAAATTATTCCAGGCATATTATCTTACCATAGTGCACTGAAATTGGAAATTAATGGCAAAAGAAACTACAAAATCTACATTAGCACATGGAAATTAAATAATAACCTCTTGAGCACCTAATGGGTTACTGATGAAATTAAAGAAGAAATTAAACAATACCTAAAATTCAATGAAAATGCAAATATAACATACTGAAACTTGTGGGATGCATGGAAAGCTGTCGTAAGAGGGAAATATATAGCAATAAATTGCCACATCAAGAAAACAGAACGAGCACTAATAAACAACCTAATGCTACACCTCAAGCTTCTAGAAAAAGAAGAGCAAGTCAAACCCAAAGCTCATAGAAGAGAGGAAATTATAAAGATCAGAACATAAATTAATGCAATTGAGACTAAGAAAACAACACAAAGAGCTGGTTCTTTGAGAGAATAAACAAAATTGATAAACCTCTAGCCAACCTTATCAAGAAAAAGAGAGAAAAAGACACAAATGCATGTAATAAGGAATGAAAAGAGAGAAATTACTACTGATTCCATGGAAATTCAGAAGATCGTGAATACCTACTTTGAAATTCTTTGCTCACATAGGGTGGAAAACACAGAGCGAATGGACAAATTCCTAAAATTGTATGAATTACCAAAGCTGAATCAAGAACATATAATGACTTTGAATAACCCAGTATCAGTCACTGAAATTGAAAACGTGATTAAAGACTTACCAAAAAGAAAAACCCAGGTCCTGATGGATTCACAGCTGAATTCTAGAAGAAATTTAGAGAAGATTTAATGCCAGTACTGTTCAAACTCTTCAATGAAATTGAAAGGGAAGCAGTCCACCCTAACTCATTCCTGGAGGCAAGCATTACTCTGACACTAAAACCAGAGAAAGATCCTACCAAAAGGAATTATAGACCAATCTCCCTAATGAACATTGATACAAAGGTTTGTAATAAAATACTGGCAGATTTAATTCAGCAAATCAAGAAGATTATACATCATGTTAAAGTAGAATTTATTCCAGGAATGCAGGAATGGTTTAACATATGCAAATCAGTAAATATAATTCACCACATCAACAGAGTCAAAGACAAAAATCACATGATCTTCTCAATAGCTGCAGAAAAAGCTTTTGATAAACTCCAACACTTGTTCATGATAAAAACCTTACAGATACTTGGAATAGAAGATATGAACTGCAATCTGATAAAATCTATCTATGACAAACCAACAGCCAACATTATACTAAATGAACAAAAGCGTAAAGCTTTCACTGTAAAATCAGGAGTAAGACAATGATGTCCAGTAGTACCACTCCTATTCAATGCAGTTCTGGAAACATTAGCCAGACCAATTAGACAAGAGAGAGAAATAAAAGGAATAAGGATAGGAAAGGAAGAAGTTAAATTATCACTATTTGCAGATGATGTGTTTTTCTACATAGAAGACCCTAAAAACTTCATCAAAAGGCTAATAGAGTTAATCAACAAATTCAGCAGTGTAGCTGGATAGAAAGTCAACACTCAAAAATCAGTAGCATTTTTGAACAAAAACAACAAACTCACTGAGAGACAAATTATGGAAATAACACCTTTCACAATGGCATCCAAAAAAAATGAAATACTTAGGAATCAACCTAACAAAGAGCACAAAAGACCTATATGCTGAAAACTATAGTGCTCTAAAAAAGATTGAAGAGGATGTTAGCAAATGGAAAGATATCCCTTGCTCTTGGTTAAGAAGAATAGACATTGTGAAAATGGCCATATTCCCAAAACTGTTATACAGATATAATGCAATCCCAATTAAAATACCATTAACACACCTTACAGATCTAGAGAAAACTTTCTATTTGGAAACAGAAGAGACCTAGAGTAGCAAAGGCAATTCTGGGCAACAAAAGCAAGGCAGAAGGCATCTCGATCCTTCTTGACTGGAAATTATACTACAAAGCTACAGTGATAAAATCAGCATTGCACTGGCAAAAAAAAAAAAAATAGACCTAAGGATAAATGAAACAGATTAGAAGATGCAAACACAACTATAAAGACAGTCAGCCACATTATGCTTGACAAAGGGGATAAACTTGTTCACTGGAAACAAGACAGCCTCTTGAGTAAATGGTGCTAGAAAATTGGCTTTCCACACGCCAAAGACTGAAACTAGATCGATATCTATCACCATGAACTAAACCAAAGTCAAAATGGATCAAAGATCTAAATATTAAATTTTTTTAATCAAAAGGAAAGAAATATTAAAATAAAGACACTAAATTTACTGGAAGACAAGGTAGGTAGAAATCTTGAAGAAGTAGGGGTGGGCAAAGAGTTCATGAACAAAATGCAAACCACATGGGAAGTGCTTTAAAGAATCAATAACTGGGGTCTCATTTTATTAAAAAGTATTTGCACATCAAAAGAAATCACCAATAAAGTGAAAATAAAACCCACAGAATGGCAAAGCAATTTAGTCAACCATCCCTCAGATAAAGGACTTATATCCACAACTTATAAAAAAATGAAAAACATCAGGCCCCCCAAATTCAAAGACCCAATCCAAAAATTGGCATCTGAGATGAACACGCACTTCTCAGATGAAGAAATACAAATGGCAAATAAATATATGAAGAAATGTTCAACAACCCTGGTCATTTGAGAAATGCAAATTAAAACAACTTTGAGATTCCATCTCACTCCAGAGAGAATGGCTGCCATCAAGAAATCAACTGATAACAGATGTTGGTGGTGCTGTGTAGAAAAAGGAACCCTTCTCCTCTGCTGGTGGGAGTGTACACTGGTGTGGCCACTGTGGAAATCAGTATGGAGATTCCTCAAAAAACTAGGATTGGAAGTCTCATTCAATCCAGCTATTTCCCTTCTTGGTATTTTCCCCAAAAAACTGGAAATGTCATGTCACAGTGATATATGTACATCCATGTTTATAGCAGCACAATTTGTAATAGCTAAATCTTGGAAACAACCAAAATACCAATCAACTACAGAATGGGTGAAAAAGATGTGGTATTTTTATACAATGGAATATTACTCAGCTATAAAAAAGAATGATCTTGAGGCTTTTATAGGTAAATAGAGGCAACTTGAGACTGTAATCATAAGTGAAATAAATCAGACTCACATTTGAAAATATCATTTTGTCTCCCTACTGCAATAAATAAATAAATAATAATTAAAAATTTAAAAGAGTAATAAAATCCAAAATGTACAATAGACATTGTAGTAATGAAAGGGAAAGAAAGTGCTCAAAATTAGGGAAAAGTTGGGCTTTGGTAAAAGGGGAAATGGAAGAAAGGAAAAGATTATATGTATGTAGGGATACAAATATAACTGTGTGTGTATAAGTATGCAAGACAGATAACTATACTAGTCATTCTCTATTAGTTCATCACAAAGAGTAGTTTGTATTGTCATTATTTGATTGATCATTTTTATACCTAGATCTCATAACTTGAACAACTACTTCTAAGATAACAATATGTAATATATTAACTAGTATTGATTTCTTACTGTTTTTTTCTTTGAATTTCTGTATTATTTCTACCCTTTTTTGTTTTGCTTTCTAAAATAAAAAAATAAATAAATGAGTATACAAAAGCACATATTCTCATTTAGAAAAGGGGAGTAAAACATGCACAGTATTGCTAATGACTATTCAATTATTGATATCAAGATTTGTAAATTACACAAATGTAAAATCCCAGTAATTTTATCACTCTAAGAACTGGTCAAAAATAATTGTATATTTGAGCATAGATGTATTCATGTTTATTACTGTTTTATGTTTAATAAGACAAACTTGAAATACTTTGTTCAATAACTGAAATTCCATATATTCATTAAAAACAATATAGAAAAATACTCAGAATATGCCAGATATGTGAATTATATTAGCTTGCTAGAGATTTTGATTTTCCCTGAATGGGCAAGTTAATGACAGACATTTGTTTCCTAATGTTCTGAGACCCAAAGTGAAAAGTTTAAATTTCTGGCGGTGTTGGCTTCTTAGAGAGTGGTAAAGAAGTACCCTACCAAGCCTTTTTTCTTGGCTTGTCAAGGCCATCATCTCACTGTGTTTTCACATTGTCCTCCCTCTGTTTTTATTTGTGTCCTAATTTTCTCTTTCCACACAGACATCAGATATACAGGGCTAGAATTTACACTAAAACTTATTTTATTAACATCCTTTCTCTTACAAAGTCCTTATGTCCAAAAACATTCTGATCCTTGGGTTTAAGAATGCACAGATGACTTAAGCAGAGGGGCACAGTTCAGCCTATAACTTGTGAATATATATTTCAGCATGCTTCCAAACACACTGATGGATGTGTATGTGTGTATGTGCTAGATTTGTATACATGTGGGTGGATATGTATTACTGTGTACACATCTATAAAGAGAGAAGAGTGGGACTACATTGATAAGCATTTTGACTGAGATGACTTATGTGTGTTCCTGAAAATGGCATATTGTACAAATAAAAAGGGATTTACAGTAATATTAGGGCTAAAATCAGTTTGCTTAAAACCTATGAAATCTTCTAACCAGAGCACCAGATAAAACAATAGCAAAACAAATAAAAACTGAAATATTTCCTGGCATTTTATTAGCCATCACAGTGAGCACATCTTCTGCAGTATTCAAAACTTCTTTAAAATGAAAATCCTGAAGAGTCACTTATTTTTTAATAGAAAAATACATCTTTACAATTTCTTCATTAGCATTTCAGCTTCTTTAGCTACCTTAACATGATTGGAAATACAGTACCTTTGAAACCACTTATTTAGTCACAATTTCCACAAAAGAAAGGCAATATTGTGTTGTCTTCTGTTCTTTTTTTAATAGTTCTATTCTTGTTGTTAAAACTTTGATCATAAAATAATGTTTACTCATGCACTCCTCGAAACTTTAATGCATTTTAAATTTTCAGGGAATGAACCAAAATGATTTTCTCATTTTACTAATATATCAGTTCTTCTTATCAAATTGATTGATCTTGATGAATTTACACTAGAAAGAGACATACCTTACAGTGAAAGACAGTACTTCAAGATGTTAATATTAAAGAGTATTTTCAGAAGAGCCCTGTTACCATAACCCGCGTGACTCTTGAGGTTCCCAGGGTGAGGACCATCAAGGGTGGAGAAGGTGGAGAAATAAAGAGGAGACACAGAATGCTGGGATCCAGTGGAGCCATCTCTCCTGATGGGAGAGAAGATACTGCTCAGCCTTTGTAGAATGTTTATTTATACACTTAGAAGGATGATGTCAATTTTTACCCCACTGCCTAGCAACTTGTTTGCCTGGCTGGCCTAGATCCCTCGCCTGCTTGGAGCTGGAACAGCTTGTTTGTGTGGATTATTTTGGGCTCTCTGTGTTTTTAGGGTTGTCCTTGCTTTAGTCCCATACACGTGATCAATCTCCAGCTTCAACGGCTCCCTAAACCTTATGACTTTTATTTTTCTTCTGCATCATTTTCTAAATTATCTTCTTCCAAAAAAAAAAATAAAAATGGAAGTTTTTCTCATTCATTATCTTACCATCAATATATACTTAGACGTTGGTATGCTGCTGGAACACCGTACCCAACAATCACATCTTAACAGAGGAAGGGTTGAATTTGGCTCATGATATTGGGGAATAAATCCATGCTTGGCTGTTCCCACAGAGAATCACCATGGCAGAAGGACATGGCAGAGCAAAGGTGCTTAGTCATGGAAGCTGAAAAGGAAGTCAAAAGAACCATTTCTGAGAAGAAGTAAGAGAGCAGATAGAGACACCAAGGTCATGCCTCCATAACCCACCCAGACACACTCAAAAGTATGCTTTAAAATCCCTTGCATAGATACCAAACTTGTAAAATTGACACAATTAGGCTTTACCATTGTAATGAATTCTAAGTAATGCTTTTAGGCTCAATACCTAGCACAGTTTCTAGGACAGATTTGGTACTCAATGTCAAAACTGCAAATCAATATTTCATATAGAATTACAAATAATTTTTTGACATTAATAACTATACTTTGGTTTGCTTTTTTCTGAAATATGTATATTGTATGGCACAAACACATTCCTACCTACAAGCAAGTTTGGAGATGTACATAAATTAAGAAGAAGTGATGGAAACCATATTGTTTGCAAAATATTTTAACAAATATCTGGTGCAGAATCTTTTTACTTGTAAAATGCTAAAGTTACTTTTATCTGATACAATTATGAAAATAAAGAAGTGTGATGTCTGTAACTATTGAGGTGCTGTAACTAAAAATTATAATTATATTCAAGAAGGTTAGTTAATTTGTGTTAAAATTCACATATATAAGAAGACTGAAAATATCTATAAAGTTAATTAAATTGCTCACTGTGAAATAGTTCATTGCATTAATCTTAAAGGAAATTGAAAAATTGATGAAGGAAAGGACCATTCTGAACCTTGGAAGTTCAGGAAATTAGACTTTGTTATAAGAAGTTTCTTTAAAAGTTGAAATAATGATATGTCATTCATACAAAAATTTAGAAGAATCCTTTTTTTGGTGCTGATATTTTAGTGGAGTGTTCAAGTTTCCCCATTCTTCCCTAAATTTTTCCTAAGACTTCCAAAAACTGTTTTTTTAATAGCTATTTTGTTAATAACACATATATTAATCTGTATCTGAATAAGGCAAGTAAGAATTAAAAGCTATAATTATTCATAATCAAAGAGTAGTTGTATCAATTTTTCTCTTGAAAGTAAATGTAGTAATGCATGTACTAGTTTTTTTCTGAAATTTCAGTAAGCTAAAAATAATTGTGATGTTAAGAACACTAAAATGTTACTTTGTAATTCCTCACTCTTCAGAATACTTTTTTTTAATTTCTGCAATGGACTCCATCATTAACATGAAAAAATAAAAATGTGCTATGTGATAAAACAATAAAGATTCCAAAATCAAAATGGTAATGGAATCAAAATTATGCAAATGATTGTTAAAATTATTGATTCAGAACCATTTAAATTTGATACAAAGAAGAAAAAAAGCAGAACACATAGGGAAAAGATGCACATAAATATGAAAAAACATAGAAATTCCATCAAATTTTATTTTTTCATTATGTATTGCACAGATTATCCTACTACTGCTATATTATTTTTAAAGTATTTGAAATCCAAGACTATTATTGATGTTTTAAGCTTATAATTTTCTCCAAAATATTCTTATTTGGAATTTAATGTAGCATATATATTTCTTTGGAAAGATGTTTTTACCACTAAAAGTGTGTGCCAAATATAGTATAAAGGTCATTTTTATTGCCCAATTTACTAAATTTTAGAAACAGAAGCATAAATATTATCTGTTTTCTTATTTTGAAGAAAAGAGATTAGGATATTTCTCATGGAAACTTCAACTTACAGCAGCATTACATCTAGTTTCAAAGATATCCTGTGGATCCAATTAAGACACAAAGTTGCACAGGTGCATTGTCTAGTTCACTTAAAAAGGAAAGGCAACAGACTTGATCAAAACAAATCTCTTCATGACTGCATTGTCAGGACCACTTTCAGAGTATTAACAGAAAACATGAATGAAAATTGCTATTTCCCAGAATTGTTACGTGACTATCTAATAATGGGTATCAGATGTTCTTTCCACTTCCTTCCAAGCATAACTCTGTTTGGAAGATTAAATAAAAGGATCAGCAATTTTGAATGGAAACCTATCTGATTTCTTGGTACCACCTACCTAAGTGAGTTCTGTGTATTCTGGTTATGATTAGAGAAAGACTAAGCGCTTTCTTTTCAATGATGCACTATACAAAATATTTCAAAATATGAATTAAAGAATATTTTCATTATAACAAAATAAATAAAATGTTCTTTGAGTTACTGCAGAATAAAGACATCTTCCAGTAGAGAACATCATGACACTGTAATCAAATTAACTTCAAAAATTAATAGTATTTACATTTATTTTTTCAATTATTAAGTACCTACTAGGCATCCATCAATGTTTTGAAGGGCCAAAAATAACAGTGAATAAAGAAGTGTGAATATTGTGGTTAATTCTAGTAATGGTGAAATAAAACAATAAGAAAATACACTGAAGTGTGTGTGTGTGTGTGTGTGTGTGTGTGTGTAAATAGTTGCTTTGTGGAGAAAATTCAGAAAACAAAGCAGCATCAGTATATTATGGGGAAGTTTCACTTCTAAATACGGTAATAAGAAAAGTTTTTCTTTTGTGTGACATTTGATTAGAGATATAATAAAGATGAGAATGGTGACCTGTGGGCTTTTGTAGGGAGTGTGTTCCAGGCACCAGCAGTAGCAAGTGTCAAAGCACATGGGCCTGAGTGTATTTACAGAACAAACAGGAAAGGATAGCTAAAGCAACTGTTGGAGGAACTAACAGCTAATGGGTTCAGAATCCTAACAGAGAAACAGAATGCATAGGACTGTGTAGAACATTGTGAGGGTCTTAGCCTCTCTTTCGGTGATGTGGGTGATTATTGCAGCATTTAGAGCACTATCATGGAACATTTCTTATGTTGTTTTCTGCATTGTGAATAATGTATTGGAAAACAAGGATATAACCTGGCAGAACAGTTGCAACCATAGCAAGCCTTCAAGGGAAAGATGTAAGTCATCGCTGGAATAGGATGAATGCAACAACAAATGGCATATATTTAATATATATCAAAGACAAATTCAATAAGATTTTCTGTCTCATTAGTGGATTGATTCAAAATAAATAAACGTGTAAAAGCTGAATCTAATGTTTTTGGACTTATTACCTGAAAGCTAGCAATTACATTTTCTAAAATAAAAGTGTGGCAATAATACATTTTATTACATACAAATCAAGATTCTAATTAAAAAGTTAGGTTCGTTTGCCTATTAAGAAATAAATATTAAATTTGAGTGTGAAGTTACATTCAAAATTCTGCAGGTAGATAGATAAATAGATGGATAGATAGATATAGAATGTTATTACATCATGGATGGTATTTAATGAATTAAGAATGGATAAGATCATCAAAAGATGAGTATAGAGAAAAAAACTCAGATTAAAGGATTGGAAATTGGGCACTAATATTTAGTAATTGAGAAGATAGGTGGAAAAGGCAAAAACTTTACAACAATTAGTGAAGAAGAAAGAAATTCTTATTTTCCTACTCTCTCTCTCTCTGGGTAGATAGGTAGATAAATAATCCTTACACATATCTTTATGTACAATATCTGTTATGCATGATGTATATTATTTATATATTATTGTCCTATATTTTTAATTATTTAAAATAAGTTTAGAAGGACCAGAGACTTAGCTCAGTGGCACAAGCATCTGCCTGGCAAATGCAAGGTCATGAGTTTGATCCCTGGTACCCCTCCAAAAAAAATATATTACTTAGATATTTAATTAAGTAATATCAAATATATTTAGCATATGTGATATGTAGACTTTTTTGGGTGGTATTGGAGATTGAACTCAAAGCATTGCACATGCTAGGCAAGTACTCTACACTGAGCTATACCCCTCAGCCCAAGAATTTTTTTTTCATTAGGAAGATAGGGAAGAGTAGTCCCTTCAATTTAATCTGGCACTGATCAAGATCTGAACTAGACTGCTTCTTCAGGTAGATTTTTCCCACTTCTCTTTTCTAATGTCTCTAGGCAAGGTGTATTTTGTGTTTACTTCAGTCTACTAAACTGTCTCCTAAATAACATCTGGCTGCAAAAGAACACAAGTTGACTGCCAAGATTAACACTCCAGTCATTTTATGTCATCAGCTTTGTATTTATGAAAGTGAAAAAAAAAAACAACCTTATAGATTTCAATTTAATTTATCGATCAAAGTAGCCATGATACCTTTATATAATTTTGTAAACTTTTCCTACCCCAGTAGGGGTAAACTCTACCTCAATGAATGCTGATCCACCCTTCATAGCCCAATGACCCTACTGCCAGAAAAGCTCAAGCTTGCTAATGAATTGCTCTTTCCATTCTGTTATCTCCATTCATCTTGGCTTCTTCACTTCTATTTGATTCTATTAAACTCTACTTGTAGGTAGAAGTCTGATTACTCATTTTGTTTATTCATTTTTTTGCAGCACCTGAGCCTTTGAAAAAAGCTAATGATGGGTAAGAAACTCAGCAAAATAGTGGGACAAACTGTGTAGGCCATGTGTTTCTACCGATGTAAGAGACTAGATGAGGAAGAGGTCTATAGCTATTACTAGTGACATGACTTTAAGCAACATCTGTATATTTTCTCCAAGTACCATACCTTTTTAGGACTCAAAAAAGGGACCAGTAACAAACATTTTTTCTACTTCTGATTCTTTCACTTTCTGATAAGATGTGACGTTGTTTCAGGAAATATTCTAATTCATCCTTAGCCAGATAGTTTTGTGACATTGATCCACTACTGGCTTCAGAAATAAATGTATCACCAAAATGCTAATGAGAACTTTCTACCCCCCCCAATCCCAGCTAGTAATACTCTGAACTAGCACAAAATTGTCTGCCAAAAGTCCCATGTGGCGTTCTTGGCAGTCCTCTGGCAACTGTAATAAAAAGACACAACTTTTAACTGAGGGAGGGAATAGAGTGAATGCCTGGAGCTGTTGATAGCCACATTATTTCCGCACCGAGATATTCCCCTGCCTGTGTCACGCAGCTCAACCAAAAACATAGCCAAGATCCCAACACAGCTGAGTCCTGATGGATGTGTATCAGCCACTGGATCCAGATGAGCCTGATGGGGAATTTTCCATTGCCATGCTCTTCAGTATCTCTACAGTTACATCTCTCCCTCCTAAAACAAATAGTTCTGATCTTTACAAGGCCATTAACAACAGCAGCAGGGCAAACGAGTTTCACTCAGTCAGGAAAAATACACAAACAAATATAAAAATAGAAAATAAAAAGAATTTCAACTGCTACAAAAATCTCTGAATTCTAAGACAGTGATAGATATTTTAAATGAAGAGATAAAGTTTCCTTAGGAAATTAACACTTTCTTGAATAACCTGCATATTTATTTAGCGTTACAATAAATTTTAAAAAATTTAAAAAAGAAAATTCGGCCATCAATTAAATAAACAATTTTCATGATTTTGTTCTGCACTGATCGTTTATTCAACAGTCACTAAATCTCTCCCGCAGGGTTTTCTTGCCTATGTATCAACAAAATACTTGATCTCAAGACCTAATATTAATGAATGTCATTAACCTGAAATAATTTTAGAGAGGTGCTGAATTTTATTATTTTGGCATATTTCAGAGTGATATTATTGAAATGTGATTTATATTCTGAGTTCTTAAAATTTTTACGTGAACAAGAACAGTGAAAAAACTTAGATACCTTTAGAAATAATTTTCCTTTGGCTTCAGATATCAAAAATAGATCTATGAATTAAAACTTACAAAAGATGAAGCTTTCGAGGTGATCTTCTAACAATTAACCACTATTTTAAGATAAACTAAACCAGTTCATATAATTTTTCTGCCTTTGAGTCCCAAAAACTTTATGATTGATGATTTATAAAGGATAAAAAGAAATGCTCTTAGAATTATGAAATGACATATGAATTTATTATAACAGATTTTGAATGAATTTTCTTTTGGAGAAAATAATCATTAGTCAGTTTTCGTTGATGAAAAATTGATCTTTAGAGAGGCAAGATAAGTTGTCCAAGATACCTAGCTAATAAACTGTACAGTAGGATTATAGTCTCTCAATCGCATGTTTTTTCAATGCACAGTAATTTTTTTTTAAATTGTGGCACCAGGGATCGAACTCACAACTTAGCGCCTGACAGGCAGACATTTAAGCCACTGAGTCAAACTCCCAACCCTACATTTTTATAGACAGGGTCGCACTATGTAGCTCAGGCTGGCCTTGCACTCACGTTTTAGCCCAAGCTGGCCTCGAACTCACAACACTCCTCCTACCTCAGCCTCCTGAGTGCTGGGATTAAAGGCGTGCACCACCACGCCTGGCTTGGACAATAAAATTTTTACCCAATACCAAAAATCAATATCCAAATATATGTTTGGAGGGTAAAAGTTTGAATGTACAATAAAACAAACATAAGGGGATAAAATTTATAAATGTTACAATAGTTATAAAAATAAATATAAATGAAGCTATTACTCTTGTACCACTTATTTATTTTTTGTACCATACATACAAAGATGTTATAAACTCACAGTTTGCCAGATAATCTAATAGAAATATCCAAACTAACCACACGGGGTCCAGGGCTGGTGTACAGGACAACAACGAAGGTTACCACAGAACCAATTAATATCAGTAAGTGTGATATTTAATCTTTGTGCTAACATATGAAATTCTAATAATTATTATTCATCAGTGCAAATAGTGTAGCTATAATTTATAGCAAAAAGTGTAGTGTAATACTCATATTAAAAGCTTTCCAAGATCTTTTTTATGAATATGTCTCTTCCCACTATTTCCAGGATGGCAGACATTTCTATCAAGGGCAGTCAATTTAGTACCATTGATTTTTATGTTCTGTACATGGAAGTTGTACTTTTTCCACACACATGGACCTAATTACCCCAAGAAACTAAAAATCAAACTAATTAAGTACTTGGGGTCCAGACCTGTTCTGGCTGAATTCAGAGAAATATTGCACATTCTAGCTGCACAGCACTAACAAGCTCATTATAGTCTATGTCTCTACTGTTTCTTCAGTGAAAAAGAGATTCTAAATTGCATTACTGTGTTAATATAAAGTTTTACAAAATTTCCTCACAAAAATTGAGCTGTGGATAAATACTAACCTTTATTGTTATAGCCTCTTTTTTAAGAATAAATGCTACTGGCATCTCCATTTCTTCTGTTTTTATTTTAAATTATTGGTGGAGCTATTACTTGAAATAGATTCTATACATACAATTTTAATTTAAAAATTTTATCATCCATACAAATTAGTAAATTATTGAACAAAACACCTGCTGTGTTTGGTTTGAAAAATAAATGTTTTCAATAGATTTACTCAAGTAAATAAATTATATTTCAAAATTCTTTTTTTAATTTTTCCCTTAAAATAAAATAATAATATAATAGTAAGAGATACCAACAAGGTTGTGCAAAAAATGTAAATTTAAAATATTTTATAAATTTAATATAAAATTTATAATTTTTCATAGATTCAGGAATGTACATTAAAATACTTCACATCTGCATAAGCAAAGGACAAAAAAAGAAAAAAGGCAATTTGCTACATACATACTCACTAAAAATTCATAAATTTCGTATGAAAAGTACAAATAGTAAGAAATTATAATCGATTATAGCCATATATACATATATATACATATATGTGATTTTGTTCATCATTTTCTCAAATACATATGTATATGAATTTTTTTCTGCTACTAGGTAATGACTGCTTCTTAAGTTATATACCCAGCTTTTTAAAATTTATTTTATGAGATGGACATTCACTACATTGCCAAAGCAGGCCTTGAATTTGGGATTTTCCTCCTTCAGTCTCCTGAATAGCTGAGATTGTAAGTGTATACCTGGTGGTCAAATTCATTTTTTTGTTGTTGTTATTGTTTCTTTTATGGTTCTGGAACTTGAACCCAGGAGCACTCTACTACTGAGCTAATCTTCAGCCCTCTCTTTTATTTATTTATTTATTTATTTATTTATTTATTATCTTTAATTTTGAGACAGCATCTCACTAAATTGGCCAGGCTGCACTCAAACTAATATCCTCCTGTTTCAGCCTACCTTGGTACTGATATTACAGGTATGAGCCACCATGCCAAGACCTAATTAATTAGTTCCAAAACAACTTAAACTCCTCATGTTTCTAGGGTTTGTCCTTTGTTGACAGGTGAGATACAATTATTTAACTTTATAGATGTGTCAAAATATACTTACGTTTCTTTAAAAAATTTTAATGATCACATAGTTATAAATGAAAAGCACATCTAACATGTAAATCAGTGCAGGTTGCACAAAACAATAATAATGTGAATGAACGCAAAATAGTTTGCTTCTTTTATTAAATTATATTTTATTAGTTTTCAACCTATAGAGTGATACTTTTAAATAAACAAAATTCCTTAGTTTTTGGAATTTTGTGGTTTATTGAATAATTTCTAAATAAAATAAACCATATCCTGTGAAGAAGCATAAACTTTTCACTAAGTCTTAAAACTTAGAATATAATAGGTTGAACATTTTGACATCATAGTCAATGAATAGTTCACCTTAATGAAGGAAGACTATACTGTTTGATTGAGGTGTCAAACTAAAGATTGATGTATATGAAGTGGTCAGATCAAACAAGGAAACAGTACCAGCCAGGTCATTTGGACTAGGATCAACTCCTGAGTGGATAGCAGATGGTGTAGCCAGATTACCTTCCAGGTATTCTGTCCTTCTTGCCTTATCTATTTTGTGAACTCCAAGTAATCCTCAAATTTTACATCCGGTTTTAGTATTTCATGAACTTTTAACTTCAGACTTTAGGTGTTCCCTCTTCCTCCATGACCTCCTCATACCCTGACTATCATCCAGTATGAACAAATTTCAGTACAGTTCATAGCTTGTCTCTATATTTATGTGAATAATACTTTCAAAACATCATCTTTACACATTTGGGGACATCGTTCACCTTATTTATGTAATTAGCTCTGATGTTCTCATTTACCATGTTGTTTTCTATGATGGCTTAAAAGTTGAAATACTCATCAGTCTTATCTGTTATTGTTCACTTGCAAAAGTATTTCATGATTGCTTTAATATCTGTCTTTCCTGTTCTTTTATAAAGTCCTACTAGAACAAACTAGGAAGGCAAAAGGGCATCTAACTAGTTATTCTGCCAACACTTTAATATTAATCATACATGAAAACACCCATTATAAAGGATTTTACTTTAAAATACTTAACTTTTAATAAACATAATAACTGACTTTTTAGAAATGATATAAATGCACATAATGAAGTTCCTTATTCCACTTCTATAAAAAGCATGTGTTTTTAATTTAGTGACTTACGTTAGAGTAAGAAAACAAAAATTTTCCCAACAATCTGTCAATCTCATTTACCCTCTGTTCATTAAGTTATGATACGATTCCAGAAATCCGCCTGTAAAGAGATTTAGAGCTCAGTCTTTCAAACTGTAATATCCGACATCTCTTTCTTGAGGGTTGAACTCACATGGATCAAGCACACAAAGTCTGGTTATTTACATCATGAAGAACTGCGTAATTTTCTGCACTACAAAATTTCTAACAAAAATAAAGCTCTAATGTGAAGGTACGTATTTATACTCTCAAAACCAAATGCTTATATCCAGGAACATATTGAAAATATTATAAAAGGAGTATGTTCAGTCCAAATTATTACAGTGTCCGCTGCCTTTTGCTGAAGGATAGGCTGACAGCATTAGCCTATCTTCTAACATAGATCTACAAGAACAGGATCCTATGGTTGAAGCTGTTTGGATTTGGTGGTTTGGGTTTTTAGTTTGCTATTTTGTGTATAAATAATTTCAATCGGATCATATTTCTTTTGGGAGATTAGAAAAAACTTTTCTGTTAATTACATAGTACACCTTTCAGAGATTGCTTTATATCTATATTTAAATATAATTTAGGACAGCGTGTCATGGAACATTTTCTCTTTCTATCACATAGATTTTTAAATATTCAATATAAGATGCCAAGTATTTTAAATTTGGGGAATTGAGAGAGGAAGGAGAAAGTAAAAGAAAACAAATAATTACTTTGGAAATATTACACAAAGTTTACAAATTATACTCATACATAATTATTTTCTCCCTTTTACAAGTGAAATGAATCTTAAACATGACATGTCACTTTCCCATATAGATTTCATACAGGATAAGAATATAAACCTAGGTCTAATTCCAAAGCATGCTCTTATATATTGTATCCTACCCCACAGAGAAATTCACATGAGTCATTGTTTATGGAGACTAAAATACCCACAAATGTCTTAAACTTTCAATTATTCTTCTATGCATTTAATGAGATGCATGATTGCTACTGTTCTGCTTGGTAATTAAGACATAAACACTGAACAAATCAGTAAAGAGTTGCAATTAATATTAAAAATCGGTGCATTCCTTAAATCACAGAAAAATAATAAAATAAGTAGGTATTCTAATGTATTTATTAAGTAATTTGGTCCTCTTAATCCTCCATTGCAAGTTATTCTCTAATTAAGTTACACCAATAAAAGAATTGTGGATAGTACATAGCTTGTGAGTGAATTTCAGTTGCTTTATCTTGGAAAACAAAGCTTGTAGATACAAAAATACATCCCCTACATTGTTAAAACTCTAAAAATAGATGTTTCATATAGATCAGAAAAAAGCAAAACAATCGTTTCAATTGAAATTGTTAATTGGAAAACTCATAGAGATTTTGGAATTTGGACTTCGGCATCATGAAAACTAGAAGATGAAGAGACAAAGAAAAAAATCAGGTTTTTTTCTGACAGATTCAATTTAATATGCAGAATAAAATATGTAAAAAAATCAATGATTTTCAAATAGACAAGTAATAAACTAGTTTGGATAATTTTATTGTGTAACAGGTACAGATGAGTATGAAGAGAAGATGGCCTGATACCAGAACAACAAAGGCCATGAAAATCATAAGACCTGTGTATTATATTTTCCAGAGATGTTGAGATAAGCAGAATTCTATGATAACCCCCAAATGCCCTTTCCAGAATCAAATATATTTGATCTCCTATGGAATCAAGTACTTATGTTAGATACTGCTGTGAAGAGATTTTTGCAGAATCAATTAAGATCTCAAAATAGTTCAACCTAAGATAACTATCCTGTGTGGTTTTGACTTAGTCGGGTAGCTCTTCAAAGGGGGTTGGGACCTTTGAGACATCAGAGATTTGAAACATAAAGAAATTTGTTGCCGAGAGATCTTTGTTGGTAGCTTTGAAGATTAAGGGTGGCCCACAGCAAAGAATATGGGGTGTCTCAAGAACCTGATAATGGTCCATAGCGGGCGCGCAGCAAAGCAAACGGGCACCTCGGTCTTACACAGCATGGAAATTGCCACATTCATCTGAGCTTGGAAGAGGACTTATTGCTCCAGATAAGAACACAGTTTTGGACGCCTGAATTTCAGTTTATAAGACATAAGCAAAAGACCCATTCGTGTTGTGCCTGAACTTCTAAATTACAAAACTGGAAGAGAGTAAGTAGGTGATGTTTTAAACTAAGTTTGTGCTGATTTCTTATTCAGCAATGAAAGACTGATAAAGCCCAATATAATACATCTTTTCCTCCCACTTTTATTTTTTGCATTTTTTATTATGTAAGTATATTTTGCATATGGCATATATGCTTTTAATAATTTGTTTTCAATGTAATATTTAGATATTCTAGAAAAGGGTTACATAGATTTTTTAAAAGCACATTATTAAATTTTAAATAAAAAGAACCCATCTGAAATGAGTTATCTGCTATTGCAAATTTCAAACTATAACTCTAATAACTAGAAAAGATAACCTAATAATCTGAAAAAGTTTTAAGTTATCTGGCAGACTGATTTCAAAATTAAACAATTTGGACAGCAGCGATGTAATATGTGTTTGTTATTTGTCATGTGTTTTAACACCTCATGTTGAAGAAAACTGATCCTGCCATTTTTCTTCTTTCTTTTACATTCTTATTTGATCTTTGAATTTACTACCCATATTTAGTTAAGTTAAAAGAAGTACTAGAGCTAGGGATTTAGTTCAGTGGCATAAGTGCCTGCTTGCCAAGTATGAGGTCATGAGTTTGATCCTCGGTACCAGAAAAAAACAAACAAACAAAAAAAAAACGGGAGCACTAGAAAGAAAGAAGTAATGATAAAATAGTACTAATGGATACATGATTGATTGGAAAAAAGTTTTAGAGACAATTAAAAATTATTTTTACTCTTTAATAGGACAGACATCAACTTTACAGTAAATTTAAATAACAAATACCTTTTTTTGTGAATAAATGGATTGGAGAAGAAGATCTGATCCATCAAATAAATACCTTTGCTTTACTTTATCTTTTATGTTTCCAAGCATGATTTTGAATTACTGAGTAAAGTCTAAAATGCAACAAAAACATGATAATTAGTAATCTTCAGAAATTGTAATCTTGTCACATCAAAATCCTCCAAAATGTTTTGGGATTCCTCAGAAGAATAACATGTGGGCATTTCTGGAATATTTTGTTTTTATTTTCTCAGTGTAGGGTGAGGGTGGGTTTTTGGTGCTGAGTCACACGTATTAGACAGACATTCTACCGCTAAAGACATCCCCAGATCCCTTCATGAAGCAGTTCTACAGGTGATCATTTGCAACTCACGTATCTTCCCTGTCCTTTTTGGACTCCCTGAGAAAGTATCTATAGTTGGTGAGTGTACCAGGGTAACCTTACAGACATGCTGCAAGAATAGACACAAGGAGTCCAAATTCAAAGTTTTTCCTACCTGGCCTTTAATATATAAGCATGGTTCTTTCTTTTCTTTTTCTTTCTTAGTCTTCTTTTCTTTTTTTTCTTTTGACAATATCTCACTATGCAGTTCAGACTGGCCTTGAACCCATTTTGTGCAGCCCAGGCTGGCCTCAAACTCTCAGTGATCCACCTGCCTCAGCCTCCTGAGTTCTGGGATTATAGGCATGCACTACCACACCTGGCCTTGTCTTTGAAATCTTAATTGTTTTATTTTTCTCTGAGTATGTGTTTCATAAGCATAACTGAGTGAGGATATGGAGCTATGAAATGTAGTTCCCACTTAGTTCTACACTGGTTCAGGAAAGCTCTGTACAGTGTCTGGGTGGATGCCTAGACACTAAAGAGAGCCCATTTCTGGGACCAAATATCTGATACCCACAATTTAAAGAAAAAAATGCTTTACTTTGCTCATAGTATGAGTATTTAGTCCATCCTTGACTTACTCTGGTGCAAAAGCTTCATGGAAGAAGAGTATCATGGAACAAAGTCTCTCAGGTGATGGTGGTAAAGAAGCACAGCAAAGGTAGTACAGTGCCAGACAGGAAGCAGCAATGTCAGGGAGTGGGGATCAGTCTCAAAAACTGCCTACAGAGAGGTATGGTGAGAGATAAAGAAAAAGATCTTACTTATTCTTTCAGTTTCTTACACTAGGGAGACAATAAAATGTTCACACAAGCAAGTGAATATTGTGAAAGGGGAAGAAACTGCCCAAAAGCAAAGAATAACTGGGATGGGGAAAGGAGAAATGAAGCAAGTAAAAAGAAAATTATATATATATATATATATATATATATATATATATATATACATATATATATGTATACACATAAGGTGGCTAAGATGATTATGCTACTAATTTCTATTTGTTCATTGAAAAGAATGGTTTGTGCTTATATTGTTTGATCAATTTTTCATGTCTACATTTTGTAATCTAAGTGACTGCTTTGAAAATAACAATATGCAGTATATTAGCCATTGTTAATCTCCTGTTATCTTGTTTTGAAATCCTTTATCATTGTTTTTATTGTTTTTTCTCAAGATAAAATAAAAAAAATTAAATGAATAAATAGATACCAGTCTGACTTTTAAAAGGTACAGAGTATTTCAACTAGGAAATAGATACTGTTAAAAGCACAACTATAAGAAGGCCTGTCTTTATCCCTACACAATAGAAAGGACTATACAATGGAGAAGTTGAGTGAAAAGTAAAGTATTGATCAAAAATTCAGTGAATATTTAAATTTTAAAAACACAATTATCCCATCATTCTTGCCAATTTTTGAAGCTGTTCAGGAAGTCCTCTTTCATGACTTTCTTTACAAGGTATGATTAAAATTCTGGTGAACACCACGGCAAGTGCCATTCAAGGGAAAGCCAGGCTTATAAAAACATAATAATATGTCCTCACCTACCTGATTCAACAAATCTGACACTGGGTGACTTTAGCTCTTCCCCAAAGTCAAAATGACCATGAAAGGAAAGCATTTTGAATTAATTCAGGAAGCTGAGGCAGCCACAATAGTGCAACTAAAGGCACTTCCAAAGAGGACTTCAAAACAGCTTTCTAACATGGCAAGAATGATGAAATAAGTCTGTTTGAAGCAAGGGGGAGTATTTTGAGGGGCATTAATAGCAATGTGAATTTTACTGTAATAAAATTTTAAATGTTTAAACAATATTTTTCAATTACAAAAAAAAAAGAGACAGACACGCTTTCAAAGTACATGGGGGATTAGGAATTCAAAGTGTCAGGATTGTGAGAAACAAAGACTCCAAGCTAACCACTACTTGTTGGATGCACCTGATAGTTGGAAGGATTTTCACATGACTCAGATGGCAGCCGTGATCTTAAATAGATGAAGAAGTTATGATGGTGAGGACCGTGGGTTGTGCAGTATTCTTACAATAGCAGGTGGGAAGAGATAGCAGGTTAATAAGGAGTTTGTCTTTTCCCTCAGGTAAAACCTTTCTTTTTGCAATTGTTACTGTGTTCTCAAGGAACCAGGCTGTCTTCAACTGATGTAGTCTTGCCCTGGAGCATCACAGCATCATGGAACTACTGAGGCCACAATTATGACCAAAGGCACGTGAGATTATGTTTCCACATCACCCAGTCAGATCACATGGCAAGATACTAGGTCTCAGGTAAGCCATAACAACAATTTTGGTAAATTATTTTTCACTAAAAAATTTTGCTGACAAGTGAGGAACAAGTTACAGACACCAAGGTCATGTCTTGATCCAAATACACCTAGATCCTTCCAGGCATATATAGAAGCTCCCAAGCCATCAAGCTCACATTCCAGTCTAAATATCCTAGGGACTATAGCATCTTATTCCTTCATCTTAACCTGCCCTCTGTCTCTTGGCCCCATAAGATAATTGCTTTTCCTCAGCCATGCCTTTCCATCATGAGGTACTGTCTCACCATCAGCCTACAGCAAAAGGGGCAGATTAATATGGACTGGACCATGTGCCAAAATGAACCTTTCAGCAAGTTGTCACAGTGATGAAAAGTTGCCAAGATCATTTACTTCAAAAGGATTACCTGTCCGTGGGCTATGTATTACATGTACTGGATTAGGAGGAATTCTGTGATGATTTCCAGATAGACTTGTGCATGGAGAAACTTCTGGTCTGACACTCATGACCAGATTGGTCATAATCATTTTAGGGCATTATATTCATTTCCTATCTACATAATTTTCTATTTTACACTGATCAGAGAACAGAACATGAATATGAGGAAAAAGCTGGGACTAGTCTAAAAGAAATTAAGGTAAAAGTAGTCTTTCTCTTACACTGACTTGTACTTGCTTTATCAGGAAATCAGTCTATCTGTTCATATTCTTGTCTAATATTTTACAATTCATTAACCCAATTCATGCTACACTTCTTTAAACTGAGTCAAGGTTTTAAAAAGTATTTTTGTTTTGTATTTACAACCATTAAATTCCCTTCTAATTACCTGAGTGTTAAAGATGTAGATTAGACACTTGCTTAAGAACTGAGGGAACTGTAGTGTTACATAACAGTTAAGCATTCCACATTTGTATGTAATTAGAGGCTAATAAAAATATAAAATAATGAAGTTAAAATAAAAATGTGTCATCCACACACTTGAAAACAAGATCACTCAAAAAATATGGGATATAGGATCACTCATTATTGTATGGAACAAACTTTTGAAATTTATTACCTATGTAATATTAGGGAATTTTGATTCAACTACTATAAGCTTCATTTCTTAAAATTTCTAATATAAGATTGTAACGTACTTAATGAAGATATATCTAATAAAGTTGAGAAACTAAGCAAAGATTTTAGCAGCATAGCCAAAGCACAATATACTCAATAAACACTGTATCTACAGTTTTCAAGTAAAAGTAAAAACTTAATCTACAGAAACCAAACTAGTTCAAATCTATTTTTATATTACAAACCTCTATTTATGTGTTCATTCTGGTAGTTTCAAGATATGCATAACGTTTGCAGAGCAATTGCGATTTACTCATGAAAAATTATGCATCCAAATTATTTTTTTTCAAAAGTTCATATGACAGTATGTGGAAAGTATCATTGCCATTATAGTGAAGGAAGTAAGACCAAGAAATATTAAGTAAGTTGTTCTGGGTCATGGTATAATTAATAGCAGAGTCAATGTAGTCCTTCATAGAGTTGTTATATGTGGTTTTACCACACTGTGCTGACAGCTCCCAGCCTGGAAGTCCTGCTGCTTCTACTTTCTCTTTCTGCATGTGTTGCGCTTCCCATCTGGCTGATGCCAGAGAAAGAGGCTCCATTTCCTTCTTGCTACTGAAGCATTCAAAGTTTCATTCGTGGTTGTCTTTCGTGTTTTAAATCTCCTATAGTTGGGTTTTTTCTCTAGTTATACGTTTTATCATACATATTCTCTTTAAAAGAATCTCCTGCAATTTGGCCCCATGAGAAGCTCAACTTTCAGTAAGATCCACAAAGAGCAGAGAAAATAGAAAACAGCAATTATGTCAACTCATCCCTTCAACAGCAATTGAGTGGTCATATGAAAACATTCTGAACAATGAGGCATTTAAATAAATCAGTCCAAAGGCCTTCTAGGAATTGTCCACATTCTTAAAGAAGAATAAAAAGACTATTTTCTATTCCATTTCTCTGGATTTTGACATCTACCTGTAACATGCAGATCAACAACTCTTAGATCATTCACTAAGACTAACATAAGAGAAGGGTGGAAAGACATAATATCACCTTTAATCTGATTAATGAAATGAATCTTGAAGCACTCCACCTCAAGAATTTGTCAGATGAACTAGTAAATGACCTTATCAAGAAAGGAATTTTTGTGTGGGTTCTCCAGTAGATATAATTCATGAGCTTCTCTCTGAAGAGGTTAGAATAAGCCCTCAATAGTGTACTCAGATTATTTCTCTATGGCCTTGACAAAGTTATTTCATATTACTTAGTATTCCAAAACTATGTATAATCTGTCAATTTACAATAAATTTTTTAAAAGTAGGATCAAACAATGGTTAGGGAAATTTACCCGTTAATATTAATGCAGAATTCATAGTTCATACTAACAAAACTAAGACACTACTGAAAACGATTTTGAGCAATTTAGAGCAAAGTCATACTTTCATCCTAAAACATTCATTGTTTCTTAATCAACTAATTCTTTTTTCTGCAACCAGTGTAACATATAAGCTAAATCTCTTAAACGTTTTATGGATCTTTCACAATCTAATGGTTTTAGCATGATTTTAACTTACAACTGAATATTTTAAAAACTTGGGAAGACTTAAAAATAAGATGCCTAGGATTTTTTCCTTCAGAAATACTGATCAACTAGGACTAGATATGACCTGGGCATCAAAATTTAAATGTGCACCCAAGAATGTAAAATTCTTTATCAGAGATTATTTCATTTAATTAAGGGTGGGATCTGGAAACTATTTTTTTTTACTTTTGCTTTTGTTTTTAACTTCATAGATGAGTATAATGCTTTCAGGCTTGAGAAACTAAGAATACAAAGGGAGGATTTTCTTATTATGGGGTACTGTACATGCTAGTATCTCTCTCCAAGTATTTTCAGACTGCTTTCCTAAGCATAGAATATATGGTACAGTTCCTCTGTTTAAAATTGGTTAAACTTTGCTTCACTTCATATAGTAGAATAACTCAAAATAAATCAGTTAAATTACAGTGTATCCTTTACTCCCATTTTTTAAATAGCTTTAAGACATTCATTGATGTATCTAGGGTATTAGCAGATTCCCACATAATCCTTATTTCTCACCTAGCTAGAAGCTAACTATGTAACTAAGTCCAGACATGAGAGAGGCTGACCATGTTGTCTGTAAAAACAAATCAGTGTTGTCACACACAAAAAAATAGAAGATGGCTGTTGATTTTCAACTATTTCCCTACAGCAAACTATATAAAATTTTCTCAGACGTGTCATATTGTTTTTCTCTTTTTTTATTAAATTGTTAAATAACTACTCACCTCAGGAGCCTTAGTTTGACTGTCAAATTCACTGCAAGATCTACTGCCCCCTTTAATGTAAAATTGATTACTCCTTCTACATTGTTTTACAGAATGATATTCTATCACATAATGTTATGATTTGTAGCCAAAATAAATCTTTCCTCTTTTAATTTTAGGTGGTAGGTATCTTGTCCCATCAACAAGAAAATTAATTAAGGCAGATTTTGTTACTAAGACTAGGATCCTTCTGTATCTGTACCTGACCATGTGGTTCAGGAACCTTTGGAACTGGCTTGTGGGAAGAGTTTAGAAAGAGCTGGAGATGCTGATTGAGCAAGCGGCCTTGGATTAATTTCAATTGTACTTGATGGAAGATTCTGGTCAGAGCTAGAAATATCAGAATGCTGATAGAAAACCTGCTGGCAAAGATCAGGTTCAAGTGTTTTCTGCTGGGAAGAAGGACTGCATTGGCTGTTGAACTCCAAACAATCTGTATTAGGTATTAGAAGAAAGTTTGTCTGCATTTTGCTTGTGCCTGGAGACTTTATCTGAGGGAAATATTAAGGGTAGTGAACTAATTATTCTCACAAAAGAAATTTCAAAGCAGTCTAAGTTTGAGTCTGTAACATAGTTACTTTTGAGACTTTCATCCAGATATATATTGAGAAACAAGAGCAAAGAGTTCAGCAGAATGATTTAAAATGTTGTGAGTTTGACCAGAAAGGAAGCTTCAGTAAAGTTGAGGACTGTAAAGATAGACAAAAGAATTAAGTTGCTAGTAAGGAACAGGAAACTAGAAAAGATGGCCTCAGGACATCACAAGAAACAGCAAGAGGCCAGGCTTTTCAGTCTCAAGATTGAAAGGTGAAAGTATTTGCTTTGAGAAAAGAGGCCCAGAGCACCAAGTCCAAGAATGGCAATGGCCATAGAATTTAATTCCTCTAGATTGGTTCAGAGAGCTCACATCTAGGCACTTGACCTCTACAGCCAAGAGAGAAGAAAGCATTTCTACTGTGCCAGCTGGCATAAGACCTGAGCCTCACTGATGCAGGTTGTAGATGCATCCATAATGTAAGAATTGTGGGGTAAAGAAGGTTTCCACCCAGATTTCCCACATAGTGTGCCTCTGAAAGGGCAGTGTGTAAATCTTGTGTATGAAGCCAAAAGTGCAGTGGAAAAGCCAGGAGATTGGAAAAGCCAGAAACAAGGGTCATCTGATGAAATTTGCATGTAGGAAGCAAAGTATGGCCAAGAGAGAAGCCTTAAAACTTTAAACTATGTGCAGTGTCATAGGGTTGGAGCCACTCCAACCCTTTAGATTTCCCATCTTGGCACAGACTGTCACAGATGCTAGATATGAAAATGCAAGACTAGTGTTGTATGAAAGGAAAGAAGGTTAGCACTCCCCTTGACAAGGATGGGAGAGGACCTTGGGCCTGACAACACGTATATGGTTAAGGCATTGCCACCAACTTAGTGGCATCTAACCACTGTTTTTTAACAAATTGTGCTGGAAAAACTGGCTTTCTATATGCCATAAACTAAAACTAGATCCATGTCTATCCCCATGCACTAAAATAAAGGTAAAATGGATCAAACATCTGAATATTAAAACAGAGACACTAAACTTACTAGAAGACAAAGTAGGTAAAAATCTTGATGACATAGGAGTAGGCAGAGAGTTCATGAACAAAAATCAAATTGCATGGGAAACACTTCCCAGAATCAACAACTGGGATCTCATCTTACTAAAAAGTTTTTGCATGTCAAAGGAAATCTCCAACAGAGTGAAAAGAAAACCCACAAACTGGGAAAGTATCTTAGCCAATTGTCCATCAGACAAAGGACTTCTATCTAAAACATATAAAGAATTAAAAGAAATCAGGCCCCTAAAATTCAAGGACCTAATCCAAAAATGGGCATCTGAGATGAATACACACTTCTCAGAGAAAGAAATACAAATGGCAAATATATATATGAAAAAATGTTCAACATTAATGGTCATTTTGGAAATGCAAATTAAAACAACACTGAGGTTCCATCTCACTCCAGAAAGAATGGCCAAGATTAAAAAATCAAGCAACAACAAATGCTGGAGGGGCTGTGGGGAAAAAGGAACTCTTCTCCACTGTTGGTGTGAGTGTAGACTGGTGCAACCACTGTGGAAGTCAGTGCAGAGATTCTTCAAGAAGCTAGGATTCAAGATTCCATTCAACCCAGCTATCCCACTTCTGGGCATTTTCCCAGAAGAACTGAAAACAACATACCACAGTGATATCTGTGCACCCATGTTTATAGCAACACAATTTGTAATAGCCAGATCTTGGAAACAACCCAAGTGCCCATCAATCAAAGAATGGATAAAAAAGATGTGGTATTGTTATACAATGGAATACTACTCAGCTATTAAGAAAGATTGCAATGAGACTTTTATAAGTAAATGGACATGACTTGAGACCGTACTCATAAGTGAGATAAATCAAACCCACATGTGTAAATATCATATTGTCTCCCTAGTGTAAGAAACTGAAAAAGTACATATGATCCAAACTCTAGAATAAATACTGCATAAGGGTGAAAAACAGCTCAAAGGGCAAAAGTAATTGGGAAGGGAAAAGGGGGAAAGAGGGAAGGGAAAAAGAAAAGATATAAATCTGTATATATGTATATGTAAGATAACTAAAATGAACATACTGCTGAATGTATTAGTTATTGAGAAAGAACAGTTAATACTCATATGATTAGATCAATTTTACATGTCTATATCTGTAATGTAAACAATCATTTTGAAGATAACGATACACAATATTGCAACCATTGTCAAGTTTCTATCATCCTGTTTTGTAAACCTGTAATGTTACTGTTCATTTACTCTAGTCATTTGTTTGTCTCTTTTGCTTTTTGTCTTTCTTATATGTGTCTTTTTTCTTTCTCTTAAATAAAAAGAAAGAAAAAAAGAAAGAAGAAAGAAAGAAAGAAAGAAAGAAAGAAAGAAAGAAAGAAAGAAAGAAAGGAAGGAAGGAAGGAAGGAAGGAAGGAAGAAAATGCAAGACTTAATGTTTGTTTTGCTGCATTTTGCACTTGCTTTGGTCTTGCTGCTTTTATTTCCTTATTTGTACCTTTTGGAATGATAATGTTTATTTTGTGCCGTAGTATGTTGGAAATGTTTTACTTCCTTTTCATTTGTACAGGGGTTCAAAGCTAAGAGTTTGCCTTAAATCTCACAAGGGACTTTTTACTTGGACTTTTCAGTAATGCTGAAACTGTCAAGATTTTGGCAATTTTTAGAGATGGACTAAATGTCTTTTACATAAAGAGATGTACATGAATCTTTTTGAGGCCAAGGATGGAATGCTATGGCTTGTATTGTAGGAGAAGATGCCCCCAACCCAGCCAATATATTTGTTTGTTAGTTGTCCAGATAATAGTTCTGGTCCTGTTATTTTTGTTTCTTAGAAATAACTGTTCAGTACAATGCAGAGCTGGTCACTATGATGCATGTTGTAAGAACCAATCCCCAACTGACAAGTCATTCTGCTTCTATATTTCTTGCTTGCTTATAAGCCCTAGACCACCAGAGATGAGGCCTAATATTTTGAGAATAAATCAATGTAAATAAATCTGCCTCCAAGTACTGTGTGTCATTTTGGTGTTTTGATTTGCCATTGCATCATCTGCATGTGCACTGCCCATCCCCAAAGACTCAT
This sequence comes from Dasyprocta punctata, assembly GCA_004363535.1. Classification (NCBI taxonomy): domain Eukaryota; kingdom Metazoa; phylum Chordata; class Mammalia; order Rodentia; family Dasyproctidae; genus Dasyprocta; species Dasyprocta punctata. The sequence goes on from RJWM01000074.1 coordinate 75,662, forward strand.
GCAGTCATAGATGGGGATTTTGCAAAGTGGCTGAATATAGGGTGTGTGATGCTGAGATCAATAATGTAATGGTAGAATTGATACATGATGCAGTGCTAAAATCAACAGTAGACAATATAGTTAGAATGAAAATACTAACTACTGCAAATACTTCCATGAGTGAGACCTCAAATCCATAAACCAGATTATAAGTAATACAATTTAGAAGACAACAGTTCATGTGTGAGTGTAACAAAAGCAGAAAGCTTCATGGAGATTGAGTTTGAGTGGCCTGTTGAAGGGCACTCAGAGTGTTTGCTGCCAAAAAAGTGAAAACATTGGTAAAAGTAAAGAAGCATTGTCTATTTTTGTAAGTCACCTGACTGGAACAGAGCTTTCAGCTTGAGAGGTAGATTAACAAAATATATTTCTAAGTACTTATTCCTTGAGCAATGTTCTAGACATGTTAGTTTTTTATCATTAGTTTTCAGCGAAAATCCAAGAAATGAGGATTAGAGTTCAGTAATCAGGTAATTGGCTGGTATATGTGAGGTCTTTGGTTTGCTCCTAGCATTGAAAAAAATGTTAAATTATACTTAAAAGGAATTCTAAAGAAAATTAGGTTATGGATATGGTTCAGGTGAGAAAGAATTTAGGGTATACAAATATTCCCATGTATTACGTGTAGGACCACCTAGAAAAGTATTCCTTACAATTAAGAATGATAATAAATATAGAACCATTTTAATATAATACATGAGAACACAGATTATACCAGGTGGATTTCCATCAGATCGTTATCTTCTCTCCACACACAAATTCTTGGAGACTCGCTAAGCTCACGCATCTTTTTAAAATACGTTATGGAATATCTGGGAAAAATGAGCTATTTAGCAACATATTTGCATCTACATTTTATTTTATACATTATGGCATTATTTACATTAAGACTATGAACCTTACAAACATCTCTCTTCATCTTGCTAAATCCCTATTTGTTTATGTTTATTAGGAATTTTAAAATGAATAAATACATGGAAAGAGTTCTTATTCAGTCTCTATTGGTAGCTTCCTTTTTTTTTTTTTCTTAAATTCATGCTTGAATACATTGTTTCACAACATGCTTTTCTGTGAAAGTACTTCTTTCACTGGAGGCATTCTTGCTGTTTTTTTCTGTTTTGATTGGAATTACTTTAGTTGGAAGAGTATGCTTAGAGTGATATCAGCTAGATGGTGTAGGAATACGAAGACACAGGCCCATCTTTCTCTGATGGAGACACCGGATCAACAGTATGTAGATTCAGTTTCTGTTGTGAGAAATCTATAAACCAGTTAAGAGGTTCCTGTGCCCCAACAGAGTGTGGAATGCATCTGCATCAATGCTGGTAGGAAACTTTATGGTACTCCGAAATCACAGTTCCTATCCAGGACAGCATTACTCATTGAAGGAGAAACTCTAAAGTCCATTATGTCTCCCTGGGGAAGAAAAGCAATAGATCCTCTGTCCAGTATTGTGAGATTTCAAGGGAACTATCCAAGGTACCACTTTCAGTCTTTCCTCTCTATGAGCACTTATAGAACTTGGCACACGCCCAGGAAAACTGAAATGCCCGAGAAAACTGAAAACAGCCACCAAAACAAACACAGAAGCAAACAAACACAAAAAATAAACTCAGAGACTTGCCACTGCTCCAAAAAATGCAAAAGATAAGGTCTATTTTGGTGGACTTCCTCTCAAAGGACAAAGGAAAATTCAAAACTTGTTAACTAGTTCAGTTTTGGAACATTTTCTACCATATCCAAACAACTTGGACATTTATGGAAATAACCATGTACAGGATACCAAGGAGCCACAGAGGGAGGAGAAAAAAATTAACTAGCTGGCATACAGTTGCTACAAAGTTCATGTAGGAGAGCAGAAAAATCCAAGAGGGCAAGAGATGAGCCTCTGGCAAAAAATAAATCAAATTCTTCTAATTACAAATCTAAAGGCACAAATACAGAGATTTGTCCTCATAAAATGTTTAAGAGGGCCCACAAAATTTTCAATTAGGCTTATTTGGGTAGGGCTTTCTCTGCATGAAACCAAACCATGAAGACTGGGAGGATAGGTAGTTTTTATGTGTACCAGCATAAAATTACAAGAAACATGAAGGAATGAAAGTGAAATAATCAAAAGCAAAATTAGCAAATTCCTAGAAACAAACTCTAAAAATGAAGAGTTGTATGATAAAATATGAGCTATCTGATAAAAATTCCTAGAAACAAACTCTAAAAATGAAGCGCTATATGATAAAATATGAGTTATCTGATAAAAATCTAAGATAACCGCCATGAGAATACTCAGTAAGCTTAAGAACACAATCATAAAAAATGACAAGTTCAACAATAGAACATAAAATATTAACCAAACGTATATTTTAAAATTGAAGAATGCACAAATTGAATAGAAAAATTCAGCAAAGTGTTTCAACAGTGAACTTGATAAAGCAGAATGAATAATCAGTGAACTCCAAAAATGGTTATTTGAAATTACTCACTCAGTGAAGAAAAAAAAAAACTGAAGAATAATGAAGAAACCAAAAGGACTTACAGGATACCGTTTAGTGTACCAATACAGTTACACGGAAATCTTAGTAGAAGCGAGTGATCGAGTTGAAGAAAGCTTATTTAAACAAATAATAGCTCAGATCCTCCCCAATCTGGGAAATAAAATAGATATCAAAAGCCAAAAAGCTCAAAGCATTATAAATAGCATAAACCCAAATGAATCCCCCAAAAACTCACACTCAAATTTTCAAAAGTACAACACAAAAAGAAAATTTTGTAAGGGTTGGTACTAAACTGACATATCCTATACAGAAAAACCTCCATAAGAATAGCTGTGGATTTCTTAGTTAAACCTTGTATCCCTGAAATAAATAGAATAATAGAATCAAAGCACTGAAAGAAAAATAAAACCTACTAATGAAGAATTCTATATCTGGCAAAAATATCCCTTAAAAATAAAGTATGATTTAAAGATTTTCTCAAACAGAAGTTGAGTGCATCACCACTAACTTGCTTTAGAAGAAAGATTCAAAAGATTTTTTGTACCAGTAATCAAACTCAGGACCTTGTGCTTGCCAGGCAGGTGCTCATGAAACTGACCTACAAACCAACCTTTGAAAAGATCTTTGCAATTTGAGAGAAAAAACTTTCGAGAGCCACAAGAGAACATTTGAAAACACAAAACCTGACAGTAAAATAGATATGTGAATGGACAAATAGAGCATGGTGACATAGTTGTGTATAAATCCAATTTTTTGTAAGGACGGTGTTATTTAATATTACAAAGTACTTAGAACAAGTATTGTAGCAAATTCCCCCCAACCGGTATACTTCAGTCTGTTAATTGCCCAGGTAGTTGTTTCAGTTCCAGTTATTGTTATTCTTGTTTCTTAGAAATGACTGGTCACCATGATGCATAGCTGGTCACTACGGTGCACATTGTGAAAAACAACCCCCAACTGACAAGCCATTCTGCCTCTTACTTTTTGTTTGCTTATTCCATATAAGCCTTAGGCCACCAGAAATGGAGGCCTGATATTTTGGAAATGATCCCAGTCAGTGCCCATCAACATAAAAAATCTGCCTCCAAATCCTGGGTGTTGTTTCAGTGTTTGTCTTTCCCATAGCAGTACTATAAATGGTTTGCTATCATTATTATCATCACTATCATCATTCACTACTTTGTTTCTTAAATTTGTATTTTTCAGTCAATACCAAGTACATAAGTAATATTATTTCCTTAATACTTTAAAATAAGCTTTAAATGAAATCATTTAAAACATAGCCTCTTGTTTAAGCAATGATATGGAATATCGAATCACAGTTTACAGTTTTTGGAAGAAATGAGGAATACGTGTCAATTGTTCAATACGTGTCATCTCTCTGTTATGCAAGATGAGTAAGGTTTAGACATCTATTTACAAGACTATACATATATTTAACATTTTTATTTAATATATTGGTCAATATTTCTCATGAATTTATTTTTACAGTATACACATGAGGATAGGCCCGAGTACTATGTAAGTTTGAAAGAAAATAGAAATAACTACATAACATTTGAAAAGCAAAATGGTATGAGTGAATTGTTCTATATTGGTGTTACTTCAAACAAAATGGCTTAAAATCTTCAATCAAAAGAAATGTGCTGTAGATACTAAAGAGATAAAAACATGATTCACATTATCTACAAGAAATTTACATTAGATTTAAGGCCATATCCAAGTGTCTGGGTAGAATGAACCATTGAACATTCCTTAGCAAACCTTCAGAAATTTATTTGGGGAAATACTTTTTTTAGAGCAAAACAGAAAAAAAGATACAAATAATACAGAATTTTTTTTAAAAAGTAAGAAATCAACACTAGTTAATATATTGCATAATGTTATCTTAGTCGTACTTGTTCAGGTTACAAGATCTAGATGTAAATAATGATCAAGCAATCAAACAATGACAGCACAAACTGTTCGTTTTGATGACCTATCAGAGGTTAGTAATATAGTTATCTATCTTGCACACATACACATACATACAGTTATATGTGTATATACAATAGATATTGTAATAATGAAAGGGAAAGAAAATACTCAAAAGGAAAGAACAACTTTGATAGAGGAAACGAGAAATGGAAGAAAGGAAAAGAGTTTTTAAATAATTACCAACTCATAGAAATTTGTAAGAGTAACAGAGAGAATGCCCATGCATCTTTAAATCAGCAGTACAATGGTGGTGTCTTACATAACTACAGGATAATATCAAAGTTGCAAATCGATAATGGTGCTATCTTTAAAATTTGTTCAGATTTCACTACTTTTAATATTAATTCATTTATATGTATGTCTGTAAATAAGATTTGGACTTGGAATGATTTGAATGTTTGTATCACCTAAAAATTCACATGCTATACTGACGTGCTGATTTTATTCCTGACCTTTTTTCTGTTGCTACAATGATATCATAAATTGAATTACTTGTACACACCAAAAATTTATTTGTAACAGTTCTGGAGCCTGGAATGGCCAAGGTAAAGATGCTGTAATATTTGGTGTCTGTTGTCTAATTCCTGGTTCCATTATGTCACCCATTCACTCAGTCCTGCTGTGCTTGGAGGCCTCACTTATATGACTATCAGTATGATTTATGTGGGCCTTATCTTCAGGATATACTTGCCATATAGAGGTAATACTTCCTAGCCATTTCACTGATTAGTAGATATTAATTGTTGGGGGGACTTGAGAAACTTGTTATAAACAGATGTGTACAATAATACATTTACAGTATTTTATCCAATAATTTAGTAGAAATTTGTGATAGCAACAATAAGGAGTTAATATAACCATCTCCCATTTTAATTGACTTCTATCATATTAATCCTTCTAAATTAACATTAGAATATTTGAGCAAAGTAAGAACAGTACTTTTTTAAAAGTTCATTTGTAACTTTCATTTGTCAGCTTAAGGAAAATTGGAAGCTTTTTTTATTGACTATTAGAGTCATTGCCACTTTACTTATGATATATACTACAAGAAAGCTGACTAACATCAAGCAAAGATTGTTAGCAAAATAGGATAAATTAATATGTAAGTACTATCAGCAGAATAATTATTAAATGCTATAATAGTAGAGTACTTTCCAGTATAGAATATACTTTTACATATGAAAATTTGTAAAAGTAGCTTTAGTTATTTTTCATATAAGATAACTTTATTATAGCAGTTTCTACTGAGAAAATGGGGGGAGAAATAATTTAAGTATGTTATTGGGATTCACAAAAATGCCAAAATTATACACACTATTCCATATAACCAATATGCACTAATAAAAACTAGATATTCTTGCATCTCAGTTAATTTTTTAATCTATGTACTGTTTATTCTTAGTAAGTTTTATCTTTATATTCTAATTTTTGTAATTATTTTGAATTCTGGTTTCTTACATTATGTCTCATCTATTTTTAACTGGTGTTGATATTCCTTACATTCATGTAAAAATAAGGTTTCTGAGTTCTTCATTCTTTTTAGTTTTTCATTTTTGGGGCTTTAAGTCACAATAATTTTAAGTAATATATTTCTCCTTCCTCTTTTAAAAGGTATTTCCTATATTTTTTCTTTTACCTCTGATTACATTGCTCATGTTAAGTAGTTTTCTAAGTATATTCCAAATTATATATTGTATGTGTCCTTGATAGTTTCCTGACATTAATACTGTTATTTGTATGACGCCACGGTTAAATGTGGTTTTAACTTTTTACTTGCATATAAATTTCAAAGCTAATAAGTTATTTAATTCAGTTAAAAATATCTTGTTTAAATCATTTTTCTATTGAAGACAAAGCAAAGGAACTAGAATTATTTTCAGGGAAATAAAAGGAGGGAAATTTATATTAAGATTTGAGGGGCCTTGGAGAAATGACATAAACTCTTACTTCTGAAAGAATTACTTTAGACTCTCATCCCATTGTCTGAATTGAGACCTGCAAATTTGCTATATTATCAAAGAAACATTTTTTATGCAGTTGCTTTTGTGAAAATCTTAACTGCAGAATTCTTATAATTTAAAATAACAAGAATAAATCAATTATAAATGCTTTAATTTTCATTGTTCTGCACAAGTGTGCTGTCATGTTGAGATTTCTTGAAATTTGCATTTATTGATTCACCAAAAATTTGTAAGTTTGGATTTTCCAGAAAAAAACTTGATCCTACAATGCAATAAAATTTTAATATTGAGAAATCATGTTTCAGTTATAATTTCCCATAATTAAGTTACACAGTAAATATCTGAAACTTTCTCTCAATGAGTGTAAACTTCTATTAAACCATGTAAACAACAAAAATTTGAATATTGTGCAAATATGTAATATAATATTTTAGATTTCCCCATTATTCATTTCCATTTTCAGATTGTGTACTAGACTAGTATTCAAATATATCCTCATCTATGATAGCTCAAATTTTTTCCTAAAGAAACACATGAAATATTTTGTTACACAAATCTGTATTCCAAAATGCAGCACCAGGTATCGTACATGTAAATATTTCAAAACATAGTATTTAAATGAATTCAGAAGTTACAATTAGAAAAAGCTAAATTGTATGCTCAGTCTATGGGTTATTAGAATATTAGTGTTTTAAAATAAGTTGTTTTTCAAGATGTACATCATGATTTTGCCTTTTTTTATTTTAATTGCCTTGATATGGGTCTTTCTTTTTTTTGGAGTGGGTACATCTAACTGAAGGTTTGTTTATTTTATTCTTTCAAAGAACCAGCTCTTTAATTCATTAATTCCTTCCATTGTTTTATATTCTCAATTACATTAATTTCTGCTCTTATTTTTAGAATTTCTTTTAATTTCTTTTCTGTACTACCATTGGGTCTGGATTGTTCTTTCTTTTTCTCAGTACTTGTGGTGCATTATTAGGTTATTTATTTGGGCTTGCTCTATTTTTTTTTCTTTCAGTGTTGGTGTTCATAGCTATAAATTTCTCTCTTGGGACTTCTTTTGTTGTGTCACATTGATTCTACTATGTTGTACTGGCATTATTGCTTGATTCTAGGAAATAGCTAATTTCTTCTGTGACCCACTGATTGTTCAAGTATATAACATTTAATTTCCATATGTTTGCATGATTTCTGTTTTCTTTTGCCATTAATTTTTAGTTTCATTGCACTATGATTTGATAATATATATGGAACAATTTGGTTTCTTTTGTATTTATTTACTCATGCATTGTCAGCTAGTATTGAGTCTATTTTGGACAAAATACCATATTCTGCTGAGAATAAGTTGCATTCTGTTGTTGTAATTGTGTGGGATTACCCTGTAGATGCCTACTGAATAAACTCCATTTGTTCAAAGATGTGGTTCAATTTTGAAATTTCTTTGTTGATTTTTTTGTCTAACTGATAAATCTATATGTGATAGTGGAATACCGAGATCCTTCACCATAATCGTGTTCACATTTAGGTTATTTTTTATGTTCGATAGTGTCTGCTTTATGAAGTTGGGTGCACTAGGCTTTGGTGCATATATATTTATAATTGTTTCTTCTTTCTGTTGAATTGTTCTCTTAACTAGTATGCAGTGACATTCTTTGCTTCTTCTGATCAGTTTCAGCTTGCAGTCCACTTTGATAGCTATTCTAAATACCACTGAAGAAAGAGATTTTGAATGTATGGCTTCTTCCCACGTGAATACATCAGATATGGGGAAGACATAGTGAGTCATTACTAAGTAAATTTTGCTTTTACATTCACATTTTGTGTGTTAAGGTTGACTCCTTTTCTTCCTATCTCACTGTATGCTATCTTCTACATTATCAACCCTGTATGAGGAATATTATTAGTAACTGCTTCAGAAACCTGTATCGCGACATATAAAAAATTCCAGAAGAAGTGAATCAATTTGCAGATACATATAAATTAAAAGAACTGAATCAAGGAGATATAAAAACCCTGAATAATTCTATTAGAGGCAATAAAATTGAAGAATTAGTTGAAAAAAACCTGCCAAAAAACCCAAATTCACTGTTGAATTCTTGAAGAACTTTAGAAAAATAAAGATAATATAATGCCAATATTCCTCTGACTCTGAAAAGGAAAGACTACTTCCAAATTCATTTCTGAAAACTAGGATTACTCTGATTTCAAATTCAGACAAGGATAGCTAAAAATGTAAAACCACAATCCAATCCCCGTAACTATCATAAAGAAAAAAATTCACAAGGTTCTGGCAAACAGAATGCTGCCATTCATCAAAAGATAATATTACCAATAAACTTCCTCCTCGGGATGCAAGGATGGTTCAATACACACACATCAATAAATGTAATACATTACATAAGCAAAAGCAAGATAACAAGATTACACACTCATCTGCATTGAATCTAAAAATACGTTTTAAAATTCAATATCCCTGCATGATAAAACCAAGAAAAAATGTAAAAGGAAAACCTTATCCAAGTCAAATAAACCTATTTATGACAAGCCTATTTCCAACATAATATTAAATGAGGAAAAGCTGAACATTTTTCCTCTATAATCAAGAACAAGACAAGGATGTTTGGCCTTGTCTCTCCTATTCAATAAAATACTTGTAAAATTAAACAGATCAATAAGGCAAGAGAATCAAATAAAAGAACATGTACAGGAAAGAAATTAAATTATTATTAGCTGACGAGATAATCTTTTACATACAAGACCTAAAATTTCACCAACAGGCTCTTAAAAATAATAAATTTATGTCATGGCAGGATACAAAATCAACACATGCAAATCAGTTATCAGTACTGTGTACCAGTAATGAAATCACATAGATGGAAGTTGGAAAAATAAAATGCAAAATAGCCTCAAGAAAAATTTAAAACTTAGGAATTAACCAAATCATAGAAATGAAAGACCTCTATAGTAAATACTATATAGTTCTCTGAAATGGGAGGTAGCAAGGACATCATAAAATGAAAGCAACGCCTCTTTTCTGGAGAGGCAGAACCAATATTGCCAAAGTGATACACTACTAGAAGTGATTTCTAGATTTAAAGCAATTCGATTCAGTATATCAAGATTTTTCACAGAACTATAGAAAACAATCACGAAATTATATAGAATCAGAAGTAACCCAAAATAGCAAAAACAATTCTAGGCAAGATGAGCAAAGCAAGAGGTATCACAATCCAACATTTAAAGTTATATTGTCAAGCTGCAATGATAAAGTCAGCGTGATTCTAGCACAAAAATAAACATTTGATCAATGGAGAATAATAGAAATACAGAAATAATCCCAGGCAAACTGAGCCATTGGACTTTTGACAGAGGGGTCAAAACCAAATGCTGGAGAAATGATAAACTCTCTAGTAAATAGTGCTAGGAAAACTGGCTAGATACATACAGAAGATTGAATCTAGACACATTATCATTCACCATGTACAAAAATAAAATTAAAAGATATCAAATATATAAATTTTAAAATAGAAAAACTGAATCTTCTGAAAGACAAAATAGATAAAACCCTTGAAGACATAGACAATGTTAAAAAAATTTTTAATAGAGCCCCATTTGCACAAGAAATAACTTATAAAGTCAACAAATGCCATTATGGTAAGTTGAAAAGCTGCACAGTAAAGGACACAATCAAGAGACAACATATAGCATGGAAAAAAAGATTTTTGCCAGTTATTTCTCAGACAGGGAGCTAATATCTAGAAAGTACAAGGAACTGAAAGAATTAGACCACCTAAAATAAAATACCTAATCAAAAAATAGACAAGTGAAATCAATAATTACTTCTCAGAAGAAGTACACATGAACAACTCTTCAATATTTGTGGTCATAAAAGAAATGCAAGTTAAACAATACTGGGGTTCTGTCTTATGCCACAAAGGATGTCATCAAGAAAGAAAATAATAACAGATGCTGGAGAGGCTACAAGAAAAAAGAAACACTTCTACATTGTTGGTGGGAATGTAAACTAGTACAACCACTACTGAAAGTAGTATTGTGATTGCTCAGTAAACTAAAAATAGATATTCCCTTGACCCAGTTATTCCTTTTCTAGATATCTTCCCTGAAGTGTTAAATACATTTGTTACAATGAGAAATACACACTCGTGTTTATACCGGCATGACTCATAATGCCTAATCTTGGTAGTGGCCAATATATCCATCAATGACTGAATGATAACAAATATTTGGCATTTATTCACAGTGGAGTACAGTTCTTAGCATAAACTTGAGTCACTGAATATGAGTTATTGTGGCAAGACTGACTTGAAAGACTTAGTTCTCTACAGCAGAAGCATTATATTTAACAACCATTCCCGGTTGGCCATCTTCCCATAGCACTTCTGCAAGGCTTCCACCTCTTTGAAATATAAACCTATCTCACTTTGCAGAGTCCATTACAGCACGCTTTTAAAATCTGTTTTCTGCTACTGTAACATAGTACAAAACACAAAATACAAAACAATGGGACACTCATGACTTATGGTTCTATTGACTGGAAATTCCAAGAGTGAGCTGCTAAATCTGATGAATGCCTTCTTGCTGTGTCATAAAATGATAGTCAGTGGTCCAGGCACAATACAGCATGGGCCTTTACTGAAGGTCTCACAGGGGTACAGTCATGATGCCTCTGTAATAATCTATTTCAAGCTTATTCAGATCATTAGTAGTTATTTGTGGCTGCATACCTGAGCCCCTCATGTTCCACATGCTGTTGGCTAGAATTTTCTTGCTGTTAATTCCTGCAGCCCTGCTGCAGTTGCTTGTCAAATGAGTTCTGCAATATGAATGCTCTTTCTTCAAGCCTACTAAAAGAATTTCTAGTACCAGTATTCTAAAACTGACATTTAATGCAATATAGTGGCATTCTAACATCTTTGTCATACGATTTAACCTAAATATACAAGAGCTGTTCCATAACTTTCACTATATTCTGTTTGTAAGATGAAGCCTCTTATATGCAAAGGTCAGGGATTACATATACGTTTCATTATTGGGGCACAGGAATCACTGTGAAAAGAAAGGGACACATTAGTCTATTTGTCACAGCATGTATAAGGAACTGCTACAAAAAAATGAAGCCCATGCCTCTTTCTGTAATGTAGTTAATAACATCCTTCATCTTCACTAAAGAGTCTCCATTCTTCTGCCAGCATCTATGAACCAAGAGCAAGACATTTGCTAGCGTGCAAGGATAATGAAAATCTCAGACTGTGTATAGCTTTTAACATGATTTTTTCTAGTCTAGTCCTGAATATTCACAGGCTACTGAGAGCTGTGATCTTTTTGCTCTGTTTTGTTTTGGTTTTTTGTTTTGTTTTGTTTTGTTTTAATTCTGAAGATCACTTTTCTCTTCAGTAGCAGAGTAGTATCCAAAGGAGAATTTTGAAAACTGCGTAACACTTACATCCCTACTACTACAGACAATCAGAGTCTTTGTACTTCTAAAAACAACTACAATTGGAAACTGGTATTTTATGTTCTAATCTTTTATTATTGTAAGAGTTCTTCAATCTTCAACTCTAATGTCTAAACCAATCCATTTGGTCTATACTTATATTATCAGATTACTTACATTGAATCTTTTTAGACCCCTAGAGTATAACCAAAATGAATGTGGAAAAGGTAATATACCAGAACTCAGCCATGAAATTTACAGTCAGTGACTTAAAAGAAACACAATTGCTTCTTTCTAAACTTGACAGATTCTCATGTACTTAAAAAAATTTCCAATGTATAATATCCTACTAGAATGAATAAATACCATCAGGGTGGTTTTGAAATGCAGATTGCTTTTAAAATTGTACTAAAATGGCTTATTTTTCTATAGCCTACTTAGCAATACGAGTTCAAAGATCATGAGTTGAATAGCCCATAAAAGGCCTATTATGTCATTTTATATGCATCTCACTGCCAAGCACTCAAGATCATAATAAGAAATTAAATAGTTCAAAAGAAGACAAAGTTATGAAAGTTAAATGGCGAGACAATGCAATGCTCTGGTGATAAAGAAGTTATTTCTACAGTTTATAAAGACTTGACAGCTCTTTTCCAGCTTCACATAAGCATAGTCTTGTTCTTTTGCTCAAGTAATATATAGTATATTTCACTCAGATATGTCCAGCAGCCATAATTTGAAAGTCCTCCAATCCACCTCTCTAAATTTTCCATGTCATTTTCTTGCACACTTTGAAGTTTTAGCCAATCATTAAGATTGTATTACAATGAAATAGATGCCCTCCCCACCCCTAACTTGCTGTGCTAAGTCTCTTACTAGGTCTAGGGAAAAAAAATCTTAGTTATTTCTTAAATTTTTCTTCAATCTTTGAAACTTGCCATGAGAGCACATGGGCACTGCATCTTATTTTCAATAATGCTATCTCTTTTCAAAAACTAAACAATCTGTTTTAAAACTACTGGCAAAAGGGAAAAAAGCTGCTTTTTTACTTTAATCACACAAAAACAATTGGTTTCCTAGTACCAGTATCATCTCCAGTTCATATCCTTCACAGTGAGCATTCCACCTTCGAATTCAGTGGCATCCTATAGTATGTCGTTAATATTTCTTAATATTTACAGTTTAGAAATATCCTAATATTAAATTGAGAGAAGTGCAGACCTTTAGCCCCATGTTCAAAATAGATAAGTTATAGTTATTCATGTTTTTCATGCATCTTCATGCATAGCTTTATTTAAAAGTATCTTATTAACAAAGTGGTGATATGTTGATACATATTTAACTACCAACTCTCCAGAATAAAGAAACAGATTCAGGAAGAAAGCAGTGAAAGGAAGTAAGTAAAGTAGGAGAAATGTAAAAGAAAACAAAATAAAATGGTAATACCTAGATTTATAAGATTTAAATATTCCTATCTTAAGCTTAAAAGGCTGTGGCATTGAAGATAATGTGGAGTGAGTTGCACATACCAAGTTCTTATGTCCTGAGAGGGACTAGACCCAGCACTGTGCTGCACCTGCTTGATTCTATTTCTAAATTGCCTGCAGTTTCCTACACAGATATTATATGTTGATACCTGTGCTTTGCCTCTCTTTTGTGACCTCCACCTAATCAATTTTTCCTAGGAATGCTCAGGGTCTATCTGGGAAATTATTGCCCACGTGGCAATATCAAATGCTTCCATAGTTAAGGATAAATGTTTCTCTCACATAATTCTCTACACTATATTACAGTATTCATTTCAATGCTTAGTTTGATCTAAAATTGAGTCATTAGGAAATACATCTATCTTTCTTCACCATTTTATTATAAATTGATAAAATGTAACTGTATATATTTGTGGAAGAAAAGTGATATTATGATCTATGAATGCAATGGGAAATTAGTAAATCAACCTAATTAACATACCTAAAGATTGAAATAATTATTTTTCTAGTAAGAACACTTGAACTTTATCCTTGTAACAATTTGAAATATATATTGCATTATTACTGACTTTATTCACCATGCTGTGCACTAGATTTCAAAAAAAGAGCATTCTTTCTGAGTTTTTTACCATCTAATCATTGATGTTCCATTCCTCCTCCACCAGTATCTGATAACCACTATTTCATGATCTATTGTTACTATGTTATATATTTTACATTCCATATATAACTAAAAATATTAGATATCTATTTCCCAGAAATTGGCTTCTTTCATCTTGTATAATGTTTTATATTCTTTTTGGTGTTAAATTTTGCAAATAGAATTAATACTAATTGGGTTAGTTTTTTGGTTATCTATTAAGATAGACACATTTCATAAGCATTGGTAAGGAATTATGATAAAGAGTTGATAGAGTGATTAATGAATTTTAAAAATGGGAAATTGGAAAAATTATTTGTGAATAAAAGAAATAGACATAGTACCTTGTTCAGTGAAGTCAGTTTGTAAATTTTTCAGGTATGAAAGTATCTGATTGGTTTTACACACATTATGGTTATATTTTCTTCCTGTTAATCATACTTATTACAGCTAAAAAGAATGAGAATAACAAAATATTAAGGCATAAACTTAAAAACAGGGAGAAAATATTATACCATATGTCATTTTCCTCAGAAACAAGTTAGTCAATATTGAAGTCAAAATGTAAAACTATTCAAAAATTTTTAAAAAGAGTTCTTACAAAGCACTACTGAATATGCTTTAATAGTAAAAGCATTACAGAATAAACATTTTTTGCCTTTTATTCTTCACACATGCACCTAAATATTCTTATAAATTGGAAATATTTCTTATCTTTAAATTTAGACTGTAGAATAAATGAAAACCTCATTGGAGGCTTCTCTTTGATAAATTTAGAAAATAAATTTGAAAATTAATTTCTGCTCATACTATGTATGCCTCTAGAAAATTTCATAATTATAACCTGAGCCTTCTCAAATCACAAAAGGAAAGAAAGTTTTTCTAGCCTCTCACAATAGAAGTCATCAAGTAAGTACTGAAGACTGAAACATGCTTTAAGCATAATTTTTCTTTCTAAGAAATGATCACATTTTTCTAATAAATAATTGAACACAGATGATAATATCTTTACTATTATGCCAAATTTCTTAAAATTCTGTCTCTGATATTTTAATAAGTTATAACTATGATAAGTAAATAAATAGCCTAGGTTAAAATATCACCAATGGCAAAATTCTTGTTTATATACATCAGAGATTACTCATTAATAGAGTTCAAATATATTAATTTATCATTTTGGTTGACACATTAAACTGATTTATTCCTTTTTAAATTATAAAATTATTTAATCATTTATATTAATTGTTTTCTTTCCTTGAGAAAAAATCTGAGATTTTTTTATTTTCTCAAAGTTGTGATTAGTATTCTGAGAGGTTAGGGGTCCCTGAAGGTAGCCTGAAAGGACCTTGCTTTTTAATTTCAAATAGATTAAAACATAAAAACTTTTAAGGGACTTAAGTAAACTCTTTTCCCATATCATATCCACATCTGGAAAAGATTAGTGTACACAGCTGGGATAAAATTCTGTTTTGTGTAAGTTTCCTATTAATAAAATGAATATATAATGCAAATGACAATACTTGTTTTTGTAAGACTGAATGAATGTCATATAGAAAATCAGGCCAATTCCAAAAGGTATCAAATCTAATAAAATATTATATAACTCATATGACCAATAAATAGGTTAAATAATCTACTATATGATTGACTATATTTTCCTGTAACATACTACTAATTTGTCACAGATTAAATAGCAAACTAAAAGAGATATGACAACATGTGGCACTGCTTAAGAAATGGCTTAAACAGGAAGGAGCAAATTTATTTTGTGACACCTAGATGGAAAAAGACACATAATGTTAGCATAGCAGGTCTTTAGATTTTATATTCATTTCCTGTTACATGAGAGAAAAGTAAAGTAGTGGGACTTCTAGAATGACAGTATTAAAGAGCTGCCAAACTTTTTTTCAGGTAAGTAATTATTTATGGTGAATTTTATACTTTAATAAAATTTTGCCTTCAAACTATCTGCACAGTGTCCTAAAAACATACAGAAAATAAATACAATTCATCCATGCAAATTATAATGTCTCATCAATAAGATGGTAAGTCCGTGGCATTTCATTCAGAAGCCTCTTAACTTTAAGTTTTAACATTCCCTAGGCAGAAACAACGCCTACACTGCTCTATGAAGTTGCTCTCTATGTTAAGATACTGCATTCTCAGCACATTCTGCAGTCATTTTTAATAATGGAAATCTAGCAATGAATAAGTCCAAGGCCACCCAGAGAAATTCCTTGCAAAGTACTGGACTTGAAGAAAGAGAAATAATGATCATGAAACTAATATTACATAGATAAAATGGTGAAAATAAGCATAGTTACAAAGAAACATGTACATTAGTACACTGAAATATTTGTCATAAGTGTGCCAAAAAGATCGAAGGAGAGATCGAAGGAGAGAAACATTTGAATAAATTGTCTCTTAAATTGATGAGAAAAATTAAACTACACATTTCAAATCTCAGTTAACTCTAAAAACAGATTGTGCATATATAACCCCAGAAATGTCATAATGAAAATAGTGATAAGAAAACAATCTGAAAATCAGAAAAAATAAACAATGATCAATTGACCTGCAAAATTAAAGGCTTAGGAACAAAAAACTGGAAGGCAAAAATGATACAACCATAAAGAATGTTAGAAAGTAAAATAAAGATACTTCCAAAACCAAAGTAGAGACTTCATTGCTAGAAGACCGACTTCACAAAAAACACCGAAGAAAGTTCTGCAGGCTAAAAACATGAAAACACAGAAATTTGAACTCTGATAAAAAACAATCAGTAAAAGGTAATTTTATTTGATTGTGGAAGACAGTACAAAGTCATATCAATATATCTCTCTTGACTCGTTTAAAAGGCAATTGTAAAAACAATGTGTGTATTATTATATTGTTGGGTCTAAACCAGAGAACTGTCATACATGTATCACTAAGAGCTCAAAAGAGGTATGCAGAAAACAAAACTGCTGTCACGTAGGGAGATAGCACTAGATGGCAACTTAATTCTCCGAAAGAAAAGGAAAAATAGAGAAATGGAAAATATAACTTTACAATAAGAGACAAAGTTGCTTTATAATGCACAATGTATTTGAAGACATATAATAAATGCCTAAATAAATTGGAAATTTCATTTATATTTATCAGAAGTCTTAATTTTTAAAAAATAACAATACTTCTTGTATTAATGAGCATATTTTTAAAAAACAGAAATTTTCAATGGTATCTTATAATTAATGAAGAATTTGAGGGGAACGTGTTTATTAAAATAATGTTGATGAGAAAATCAAATTAAATGTCATATACCTCCCATTTTTAAAACTTAGTTTAAAGATAATCAAGAAAAGTGTATACTCATATGTGGAAATGTATCTGTATCTATATCTGTATCTGTATCTGTATCTGTACCTGGTTTTTCTGTGT
This sequence comes from Dasyprocta punctata, assembly GCA_004363535.1. Taxonomy (NCBI): domain Eukaryota; kingdom Metazoa; phylum Chordata; class Mammalia; order Rodentia; family Dasyproctidae; genus Dasyprocta; species Dasyprocta punctata. The sequence continues at coordinate 93,136 of RJWM01000074.1, forward strand.
TTTATTTATTTATTTATTTATTTATTTTGTTTTGCACCAGGGATTGAACTCAGGACCTTGCACTTTCCAGTGAGGCACTTATGCAACTGAGCTATATCCCTGGCCCCTGTAAACTGTACTTGTATCTATATCTATATCTACCTATACCTATACCTGTATTTATATCTGTATCTATATCTATGTCTCTATCTATATCTGTATCTCTATCCTGAAATATATATGAAGATATATCTGTATGGGAATATACATATGGATATATATTTATACATATGCTACATACATGTGGAATAGAATTGACACTTCAAAAATAATTCACTGTGTCTGTAGCCTTTTGGATTTCTCTAAGAATGCCAAGTTCAGTTTTTTCAGTAGATACTACTGGCATCACAGGTAAACACATACAAAACAATGAAATAGACCTGCTTCTGATATTGCACATTAAAATTAGTATAAAGATGAATTATAGACATAAATATAAAAGATAAAACTAGAACTCATAGAAGAAAAAGTAGGAATGTACATAGCCTTGAATTAGGCCATTGTCTCTTAAAGTAATAACAGCACAGAAGCTGAAAAGAAACTCACAGAAAAACTGCACATCAAAATAGTAAATACTTTTACATTGGAAGCTATATCCATGAGCAAATAAAAGCACAAACAGAATGAAAGAATGAGAGAAAATATTTACAAATTTTGTATCTGATAAAGTAGTTGCATGTGGAATGTATTATATATTGTACAATTCAGTAATAAAAGACCCAATGTAAAATGGGTAAAATATATGAATAAATGTTTCTCCAAAGAAAACATGAGAATAGCAGATAGCTCATAAATAGATATTCAGCATCATTAACTGGTAAGAAAATGAAAATCAAAACAAAAAGATTCAAATTCATAACCACTAGAATAAAATAATCTAAAAGACAGTAAAGAATATTGGAAAGATACAGAGGAACTAGAATTATCATATATTGCTGGTGGGGTTATAAAATTTCTCCATGGAGAAAGAGTTGTGTAGGTCACTAGATTGTTAAATAAAGAATTGCCAAATAACTAAAAAGTATTTTCTCATATATATCATCCAGAGAAACAACAATACATTGTTGCACAAAAAGAGAATTATGCCAAAAAATTGTGCAGCACTAGTGAGCTGACTGGTGAACAGGCAGGTGCAGCATCACAAAGAACTGCTACAAAAATAAGGAAACAAAAAGGCTTTCCTGCCCTACAGGAAAGTACAGAAAATGAAATTTGATGTTTTTGGTGTTTTGGTGTTTCACTGACTTTGAAGGTGTAGGGCCAGTGGTCTGATCATCTATTCAGAGGATAGTGATACACAGTGTGTCATCCAGGCAGGATCTCCTTTTGAAGATAGTAGCTATTGCTAATTGCCTATTATCTTGTTTTGAAGTCCTGTATCATTTTCATTGTTTTGTTGGGTTGAGATTTGTTTGGTTTTGTTTTGTTTGATTTTAGCATATACGATGACATGAGCAGCTATTTCAAAGATAGCAAGAAGTATTAAGGTAGCCATTTTGGATTTACTATTGTCTTGATTTGAAGTCCTTTTTTGAAGTCATTGGGGTTTTTTAATGGTTTTATTCTGTTCTTTTCTGTTCTGTTTGATTTTTGCTGTGTCTGAAGGTTTCTGCCACTATTTTGAAAAGAATAAGAGGCAGTATGGTAAATATTGCTGATTTTGTATTGTTTTGAAGTCCTGTGTCACTTACACTGGTTTGTTTTGATTGGTTTTATTCTGTTTTATATTCCTTGGTTTTATTCTTTTTAAAATAAAAAAGTATAGGAAAGCAAAACACACAATCAGTGAAAGTTATACTTGTGCATGGAACATGCAGTTGTCATGTGTGAAGACTGGCTTGGGTGTTACAGTTGAAACAAAGCTTATTTTTTGGTAGTGATCTATTGGTATTTTCACTGTAGTTCATATAGGACTTTATTTCTCTTGTTATCTTTCAGGTTTTGTAAAGAAGTTCACAGCTGACCTGAAAATACTGATGTATATTCTAAATGCACAATGCATATTAAGAATTTAATTATTTTTTTTGATATTTTATGTTCCTGTTAACTACACACTGTGTAATATAAGAAACTCCTGACAAAACAGCAAGACATGCAAGATGCCAAGTATGTCCCACAAAAAGGCCAGGAAAGCAAAACACATGGACTATCAGTGTATTCAATGCATTGGAATGTGTTGTTATCACTATCTGCTTTAGATGTGATAATTGAAATAAAGATCATTTTTTTCATAGAGCACTAATGACATTATCATTGTAGTTCATATGGAAATATTTTTCTGATGTTCGCTTTTAGAGCTGTACACCAAAAAATAGTTAATATTGAAAATTCTGAAGCTTTTTTATAAGTTCAGTAAATATTAAATCTAAAAATATGTGTATACAAATGTTCAGAGAAGTTCTGTGATATAAGAAAAATGATATTTAATTTTTCTTACTGATTTTTCGCATAGTTTCTGAAACTCTTAAAAATATCCTGAGTGACAAAAGTGATAGAAAAGACATTTTTCTAATGAAATGATTCCTGAATGTTTGAGAGAAAAGTTGAATGCAGTCTTCAGACTCTAAGTCTCCTGACCCCAAACTCCCAATCTCTGAGTGGAAATGAAGATCTGGAAACTGTGTTAATCATCAATGGGCAATGATTTAATCCATCTTGGTTGTGAAATAAAATCTCCTTGAGAAGCACTGAGCTCTGGAGTTCAGGGATCTTCCACTTTGAAGAACCTATCCCCTTGCCAGGAGAGAGTAGCAGCATCCTATCTCTACGAGGCCAGAATATCCTGTCCTTGGGATCCTGTGTTCCCCTTCATGCCATTGTTTATTTAAATCCTTCGTAATAAATTGGTAATAGCAAGTAAGTAACTCCCTACATTATTTGAAACGTTCTATCAAATTATATAACTTGAGAAGAGAGTTGTGGGAACACTCAATTTATAGCTGGTCAGTCAGAAGAATAGATATCTTAGGAATTACACTTTGCATGTGAGGTGGGAGCACTCCTGTGGGACTAAGCACTTTAATTTGTTGGATCCCATGTGAACTCTAATGAGTATCTGGAGTAAAGTGAAACAAATTGTTCAACACTCAGTTGGTATCAAGGTGTTGGAGAAGTATTGTTAAAAAGAACATAACACATTAGATTAGGAGAAAAAGAACTCTTAACCACTACTGTGACAGCTAAAATGTACAAATAACCTAAATGCTCACCACCTGATGAGAAAATAAGCAAAATGCCTTGTATTTACTACAGATTATTGTTTGAAGATAAAAAGTAATATTGTAGTATTTCAAGTTATCAGTTGAATAAGCCTTTAGAACATTGTGTTAAGTAAAAAAAGATATTTTATATAATGCATGATTCCAGTTTTATAATATTCCAAAGTAAGTGACAAAACAAAAAATTGGTAAGCAGTTGCATAAAGTTTTTAGGGTGAAAGTAATTGCTAACACATGTGGGATCTTTTGGGTGATGACACACTTTAAATTGGTGAATTACAATGGTTGTGCAACTCTGAATGTATTAAAATCATTGAATATTTGTGTGATCAGAAACCTAGGTTGAGCCATCATATCTGAAACTGCAATTTATTCCTTCTTAGTAATTTTTGCACAATAAGAAAAAAATGAAATATCTTCCCCAGGTTTGGTTTATTATTTAATTTATTCCTTACAAATTTCTGTAGTGTTAATTATGGTAGGATTATCTGTGTAGTAATACAATTTAAGTATTGTTTCTTTTGCTAGTAATGCTTATCCCTGTTGTTCTTCATATGTTAATTGATGTTTAATTATTTCATATTGTAACAATGCTGCTTATTCATATAGGGAATAGCATGGTATTAATATTTTTCTAAGCCAACTCGTTAAGTCATTTTTAAATCATTAATGTGATAAAATATAAAATTAAAGAGAGGCATTAATTTAATGAGTATTACAGTAATCAACAGGAGTGCAAGGTAGTCAAAAGGGGATAGGAATCGTCTATATTTATTAAATTGTACAGCAACCAAGTAATCATATACTTACATGAATTAAAATGGAATTATGGTAGGATTCCATGGTAAACACTTTTTACTAATATTTTAATGAAGGGGAAAAAGAAAATTCTAAAAAAGCCCTGTCCTTAGAAAACTCTTTGAATTTTTGTATCACTTTTGGTATTTTCATGCAAAATATTAGCTAATAGTTTAACGCTAGATAACACAACAAATTTAGCAATCTACATGCTTTATCACAGTACTTATTTCTCATGTATTCAAACAAGCCAGAAGTATTTCTTCATTACAAGGCTATGGTAGTTGAACTGTAGCTTTTCCAACAGTGGCAGGCAGGGAAAAAGAACCATAAAGGAGGTGCGTCTTAATCGTTACTCTCATAGGTCATAAAATGTGTGGCATATTAAGTGGCCCATTGTCCAGTATTAGGTACATGATCTCAATGTTACTTCAAGAGAAACTGAGAAATCTGAGAACCACACCAAGTAACTGTCACAACTACCTCTACCACAATCAAACTTACTTGAAAATTGTATGTTCTCTATAAACTCGGTTGTGATCAAAGGAATGTAACATCTTTTTCCTTTTTGGATCCCTGTCCCCTTGTAAAAGGACCCCACATTTCTTTCTATCAAAAAATAGAATAATGTTCCATCGTTTAAATCTGTGACTTGCTTTGACCAGCAGAAAAACAGTAAAGTTTTGTGCGGATTATAAATTTCCTCCACAAGGATCTATGTAAGTTTTTGCTTGCTCTAGTAACCCCACCACTCCTATGTGAACAAGCTTGGGTGAGACTCCTGGACGATGAAAGACACGTGCCTCTTGGTGCCGAGCTTATAGGAAGGTAATCACTACAGGAATGGTGACTGCTTGGCGGAGTCAACCTGCAAACTAGCTACCAGGTTACTGCAGACCCATGAGTTCTCTCAGTCAACATCAGGTGGACTGGCCTCAGTCATGTGAAAATAAATAGAAATCAAAAATAAGAAAAACAATTAATTTAATCTGAGATAAACAGGAAATATTCTCTCTCTCTCTCTCTTCTGTTGTAGAAAACATTTTCATTGTAATTTCTTTCTCTGACACTTTGGGTAAATATAAATAATTAATAAATATATTGTCAGTTTTAAATCCCCAAAATGCTTACTTATCATAAAGACCGGGTGCTATTTCTCAGTCTTAGTTGAGTACTGAAAACTTTCTTAACTTCTACTACTGGTTCCAAATTGTGAAACCTGCCCCTTAACACCAAGAGATGAAAAGTTGATTTTTCCTTTGGATAAAGACAATTAGCTAACACTACTATTAGCCAGTGAGTTTGCAGCCTGTATGTGACAAATGATTCTCTTACTCAAAACCTGTTGTTTGAGGAACAGTTAGAGTTTTTTTTGAAGAACATGTATGTAATAAGATCATATCTGCCAGCTTTTTGAAAAGGTCAGGTTTTAGTACAAATGATTTTCAAAATATACAAACTTAGGAAAGTAAAATGAACTTTAATAAATCCATCAACTGTCTTCAAAAATTAACAATTCATAACAATTTGTTGGGTTTACCAATCTCAAAATTACTTCTCTCTCCAATCACTTTTAATCAAAGTAGGACATTTTAGTTCTTCCATCTGTGTGCATTGTATGATAAACATATTATTGAAACATATAGTCAGCTGCTCACTAAATTTCTAGTTGATATGATAAAAGTAGTCAAAGTGAACAATATCTGTAATGTTATTGTCCTTATAAAATATTAGAATGGACTTTAATTTTCTTTTTCATTTCCTTCCTCCATCTTTCTTTCTTTTTTTTATCTAGTTTTCAAAATATTCAGTCAGTGGAATGCAATTCAAAATTGTGTGGGTTACAATGAAATAAAAGAATATATTTTCACAGTGCCTTTAGAATATGAATCACAGTGAAATCTGAATTTACATATGACCTACCCATTTCAGTTTCCTTTACATTCTCGATTTCTTGTTTTAATTATTATTAAAGTAAGGAAAGTAGTTGAAGAAAAGTGATGAATATTAAGTTTAAAAAGAAATTTCTTACACTTAGAAAACATATCGTTTTAAAGTTTTATTTATGCTATATAGTAATGTGATGATATCATACACATAATTATAGTACTAATTCTTCCATAGAATGTTATAGAATATTAAAAATTAAATAAGTGAAGATCAGCAAATTAACAAACAATGTATCGTTTTATTGTTTGTTTTTATTTTTAAAATTTTAACTTCAGAAAAGAACGTAGAAGTTTGAGATATTATTGGGGTATCATGTAATGTTTGATGCATTCACATTATATGTCATGTCAAATTAGTTTTGACATGACATTTTAAGTAATTTATTTGTATAATGTCTATATAATTATTGTTAGATACAGATGTGGTTAGCATATTTTATTACTTCATATATTATATACTTGTTATAAAAAAGTTGTATTTTCAGGGCTGTAGTACACCAACAATTTGTAATAGATTGTAGTACATTTTCCTTTTGCTCAACATGAAAGTTATTTTCAGTGCGTAAGCACATCTTTTTAGTTCTCATACAGGGAAATAAAAGGACAACAGAAAACCTTTCTTAGAAACATTTATTTTCCAGTTTTTGATATTTAAAGAAAACTAAGCATCTCTAGAAGCAAATAAACTGATCTGTAGCATAAACCCTATAATTCCAGGGTTCAGCGATATATTTATTACCCCCATGCTTCTCTTATTTTTTAATGAAATACAATTCTATATCCATGTGTAATGTGATCTCTTACATACCACTCTATTGCTCACATTTCTTTTTTTTTTTACATGAACATAGGGAAAAAGGAATTTTTCTCTGTTCCTTCTTTCCCCTTTTTTGCCAGTAGTCTTCAAAGTAGGAATTTGAATTTTATTCACAAAAATGTCAAGGATAATTTATACAGTGGACTCATAATATATCTTAATAATTATAATAATAGCTAATGCAATGACTTGTTCATGTTTGTAATTTTTACTGTATAAATTTTTAAGAAATTGTGGCAAGCAAATGAGAAGTATTTGCTTATGTCATATCAGAGAGAATAATTAACTGGATTACTACAAGATTTCCTCATTCCAGAAAACAAGATACATTTAATTCTGTGCTCATTAATGATACAGTGAAAAGAGACATTATGTGAACATCAATGTATTATCAAGATACTATGCTACATTGCATTACTGCACAAAATTATTTACTCCCCTATCTATAGCATATCATTTTCTTGCATGTGAGATCAGTGCCTACTGTAGGAAGCACTTTTATCTTCCATCAATACGATCCTTCAATATGTGACTTGATTTTGATCAATAAAATGTGAATGAAATGAAATTATGCGTCAAAAAAAGCAGTCTTTCCATAGTCAAGTCACAAAGATATTTTCTCCAAAATAATGGTAGAGCCTTTAGTCTGACTTTTGGTGTGAAGAACATACTGGAATAGAAACACAGGTATCTGGGACTTGCAAGTACCTATAAGTCACTTATCCCTCATTTACCAGAGATATGAAGCTTGAATTACTTGCTTCAAAATAGTCATAGAAGCATAAAAAATAGACCATTTTTTGATATATGATAAAACAATCTGTCCCCAGAGATAATTGATAATAGCATTGTTTTGTAAATGAAGTTAGTTATTCCTAAGAAAAACAATTTCTTAATGATGCAGAATTCTAAAACCTGAAACAAAAACAGCAGCAGAGATTTATGGACTCATACATAAGCAACAATGAAACTGAGACTACTAACTATCTGACCTTTCTATTAGGAAACAATTACAGCAACATACTATGATTTTATTGAAAGACCATGAAAATATATGAATAAATAATATGTAGGAAGAGTACTTGTAAGTAAGAACACTATTCATGTTCTCAACTATATTAATGCAGCAGTCAACATACGAAGCTGGCAAGAAAAACAAAAGCAGCCATGAAATTCATTCATGATGGCTCATTTATGAGTTCATACCATACAGAATATGAGTCCTGAATAAAAATAAAATAAATTATCAGCAAACTTAGTGACCAATTAGTAAAACTACATCACAAGAAATCATTGTTAGCAACCAGTTTAGTGGTCAGCATCTTTTTCTTTTTCTTGTTTACTTATTTTTGTGTGTGTGTGTGTGTATGTGCTGGGAATTGAACTCAGGACTTCATACTTGCCAAGAGGGTGCTGCTCTGTTGAATTAAGCCCCTGGCGCCAGTGTTCAGCATGTTGAATGAGAAATTTGCATTTAATGTTGAAAGTTATTTATCCCATAATGTTGACTAGAATGAACAGGTTAAAGGCATGTTAGAATTTTAAAAAGGTAAGTAAAAAAGGGATAAAAAGTAACACAGTTGCATATAACTTACCTTAAAATATAATGAACACACAACAATAAATGTAGCTATGTTGCCTACTTTGTTGGTTTTCTAGCAATACAATACAAATGAAAATAAACCAACTGGTTTAAAACAATACAAACTTATTATCTTACCATTTTGTATATTTGAAATTAAGTAAGAGTCTAGACTAAAATCAGGATGATTATGAACTTCATGTACCAAATACTAGTAATAAAAAGATTATCTGAAAAAATATATAATAAAACTAATATGTTAATAGGTTTGTAGTTTTCTACAGACTCAAGGGATGAATCTGTTCCTGTTCATTTATAGTATCAGAATTTAGTTCTTTGTGGCTATTCATCTGAGGGCCATTCCCAGATTCTAAAGATCACTTTAATTTTCCATGACTATAGTCCTCTTACTCTAACTTCAAAGTCAACAATAGTATACTAATTCCATGTCAAGTTTCTTCCATCTTCAACCTCTTTTCCTGAGTCAATTAAGGAAAGTTTTTCCCTTTTAAAAATTATTGTGATACAGTCAGTCAATTTGGGAAATTAAAAATAACTTTACCTTCTCAAAGTATGTCACTTTAATTAAATCTACAAATGTTCTTTTACCATGTAAGGTAGGTAGTCACACGTTGAAGACATCTTATTCTGTTTACCATATCTGATAAAATACCATTCCAGAATTTGTGAACTGTTCATGATTACAAAATATATTATAGAGAAGACAAGATGGCACAGCAGTAAGCAGCAGAGTAAACAACCTCCCTGAAAGATACTGTCCAGATGCTGGAATATAGCAACATGGGGAAGACAAGAAAGAAGGAAGTGGGTCCCCTGCACTTAGGAAGAATCTAAAGTGAGAATTGAAGCCCACAGAAAGAGTAAAAACAAAAAACTTAAATGAAGAAGAAAGGTGGTAGCTGGCAGTGCCTCTGCCTAGAGCCAGACCCACTGTGTGAGAGGAGCTGCTGGAACTTTGAGATGCACTATCAAGGTGCCGTAGCAGCAGCGACCCTGGAAGCCTTTGCCGATGGAGGCAGCATTGGAGGATAGTGGCAGTGAGCATGAGGAGCAGAACTGGAGGACAGAACTGGCTGGTGGTAAGCGCAGGGACTCCATCCTCCCACAGGAGAGAGCAGTTGGAGTCAGGCTGGGTGGACCCAGGGCTGGAGCTGCTCCTGGGTTCCTCCAGCAGCTCCTAGCTGGGCACACTCATGGAAATTGCTCCAACTGAGCCCTATTCCTGTACACATTCTGGGGGCCACCTCAGAGGGTCCCTGCAGGTTACCAGCTTGGTCTGGAGTTGTCGGCTCCACACACAACCAGGGGAGGTAGTGGAGGATGCCGCTGGTAACCAGCCCAGGTTTGCAGGCTGTCACCCCTCCCCTGTGCACACTGTACCAGACACTGGGAGCCAAGTCCAGCTGGGGAAAGGCAGCAGATAATGCCGCAACAGTGCCCCCAGCGGCCACCATCAGATATCCATAGTCAGCACTGGCTAGAAGAACCAAACAGTCTCACTTAAGAGAAATTGCAGCCAATGCGAGGACTGCCAGGGTCTCCAGTACCCATTTGTCCAGAAGAACTCAGGAATATGTCAAGACAAAGATGCAAAAGGCAGTCTCTGGCCTCCAATCCAAGCAGAGGAACTCCAGGACATGCAAATGCAGAAGAGATCAGGAGTCCCACAACTGAAGTTTTTGAGGTGATGGCAACTGAAGTAAAGAAACAACCTCAAGAGGCTATAAAAGAAATTAAAACAGAAATACTAACTCAACTAAAAGAAGAAATGAAAAAAACATAATCAAAGAACTGCTAGGCAGCTCTAAAGGAGACATAGATGAAAAACTGGAGCATAGGAAAATGAGAGAAACCTCGAATGAACAATGTAAAAAAGAGTTAGAATATATGAAACAGATTCAAAGAGATAACCAGGAAATCAAATACTCCAATGAAAGTTGGCAAAATCACTTGAAAGAAACTAAAGATAGACTTTCAAACCTTGAAGACAGGTTTGCAGCTTGTGATTGTGAAAGGAAAGATCTCTTAAAAATAACAAGGAACCTGGAAGTAAAAATACAATGGCTGCAAGACAACCCAAAGAAACATAACTTAAGAATAAAAGGTGTGAGTGAAAAAGCAGGGGTCAGTATAAATGAAATTAAAAGCCTTTTTACAGAAATAATCTTAGAAAACTTCCCAAACATGAGAAAAGGAAGTGACTTTCAGATAAGCGAAGCATATAGAACTCCAGCTAGCCATAACCAAAATAAATCTACACCCAGACATATAATAATCAAGATCCCAGAAATTCAACAGAAGAACAGAATATTAAAAGCTGTTAGAGAAAAGAAACAAGTCACCTAAAAAGGAAAACCCACCAGGATCACAACAGACTGCTCAACACAAACCATTGGGTCATTAAGAGCTTGGAGTGCAGCATTTCGAGCCCTGAAAGAAAACAACTTCCAGCCAAGGTTGATGTACCCTGCAAAACGATCCTTCAAAATTAATGGAGAAATGAGATACGCCCACGACAAAGAACAACTGAAGCAATTTATGACCACCAAGCCAACCCTACAAAGAATACTGAAGGACATTTTAAAGAGAGATAAAAAAAAGAAAAGACCACAGCTCCAGAAACAGTGGCAGTGGGATATCGCCAAATGGGGCAGACAACTGAGTAGAGGGGAAAAGCGGGCAGACAACTGCAGGAAAGTGGCATGGCGGAGACGAGGCAGTGCATGTTGGCCTTAACCACTATTGTAGATGACCTCAATCCACCAATGGAAAGAAACACGGGCAGAGTGGATCAGGAGACAGGATCCATCAATACGCTTTATACAAGAAACACATTAAACTCAAAAGGGGGTTCATAGACTGAAAGTCAAAGGACAGAGAACAATGCTGTTTGTGTCAGAGAACCAGAAAGAAGTGAGGGTAGGTTGCCTATTAGCTGAATAGTGGACAAAAGAGATACGGCATTTTTATCCAATGGAAAGCTACTCCACTATAAAGAAAAATAACCTCAAGCCTCTTGCAGGCAAATGGATACAACTTAAGATTATGTTCATGGATGAAATGGTTCAGAGCCACATGGGTGAACATCATGTTATCTCACTAGTACAAAAAAACTAAAGGATTTAGAAGGATTCAAAATGCACAATACATATTGTAAAAATGAAAGGGGAGGAAGTGTCTAAAAAGGGAAGACAGTGGCCATTGTTAATCTATCATTGGGATTTGAATCCTGTATTGTTTTCATTGAGCTGTTTAGTTTGGTCTTGTTCTATTTTGGTTTGCCTAATTTTATAATATTTGATGGCATAGACAGCTGTTTCAAAGATCGCAAAATACATTATAGTAGCCATTATTGATATCTGATCACCTTGTTTTGAAACCCTGTATTACTTTCATTGTTTTGTTTTGAGTGATTCTATCCTATTTTCGTTTGTTTGATTATATTATAACTGATATAGGCAACTGCTTAGAAGATAGCATGAGGCATTATCATAATCAGTGTTGTTTTACTATGTATTGTTTCCATTGTTTTGTTTTTTATTGGTTTTATTCTATACTATTTAGTTTGATTATATTATGCCTGATGGTATGGGCAGTTATTCTGAAGATTTGACAAGAGGTATTACAAGAGGAAAGGAGGAAAGAAGGATGGGAAAAGGAAAAAGATATAAATTTGTATATAGGTATATATAAGATAGTTAAAATGACTATACTACTAAATGCACTAGTTATTGAAAAAGAACAGTTAATACTCATATGATTAGATCAATTTTACATGTCCATATTTGTTAATCTAAACAATCCCTTTGAAGGTAAAGATATGCAATACTGCAACCACTGTCAAATTCCAATTGTCTCATTTTGTAAGTCTACAAGGTTACTGTATTGGATTTGTTGTTGTTTGTTTGTCTCTTTTGCTTTTTGTTTTTCTTTTCTGTGCCTTTTTTCTATTAAATAAAATTTTTTCTCTTAATAAAAATTTTTAAAAATTAAAAAATATATACTACAAATTGAATCAAAACAATCAAAACACCATTCTACTGACAAAAAAAAAACAGATATATAAATTAATGAAACAGAGAAGAAAGCATTTAAATTAATCCAAGCATTTATGCACAGTTAATATTTGATAAAAGTTTTACAAGTACATAATGGGGAGAAAACAATCTCTCCAACAGATGGTATTGACATAACCAGAAATGCACATGCAGAAGAAGGAAATTAGATTTTATGTCAGGTACACAAAAAAATAAGCTGAGAATACTTTAAAAATTCAATGTAAACAAATATTGTTGGCAAATTTGAAAACTCACGTGCAAATATTGAAATTGCATTCTTATCTTACATGAATATATTAAAGAATTAAATGTGGCATCTAAAACTTTAAAATTTCTATTGGAAAACTTTGTATAATACTTCAAAAGCAGAGGAAATAACAAAGAGACAGTTCAGACTACTTCAAACTAAAAAGATCCTGTATACCACAGGATACACAGAATGAAGACACAAACTACAGAACTGGCAAAAATATTTGCAAATCCAAATCAGAGAAGGAACAAAAAATGTAAAAATTATAGATTTATTTCTTAATATCTATGAGGGCTTGTTTTTAGGAATCCCTGAAGATACAAAATCTACAGAAGCTGAAGGCTCATATTTAATGGCATTTTCATGTAGCAACTGTCTTGTAGTCTATGCACATCCTTTCATATAGTTAAATCCTATCTAGATTACTTATAATACCTAAAAAATGTAAACGCTAGTCTAAAATTTTTACATTACTACTTAGGGAATAAAGACAAAGATAGAAAAATGACTGTTCATGTTCAGTAGAGATATTTTTTGAAATATATTCAGTCTTTAGTTGAATTTGCAGATATGAAACCTACAGATAGAGAAGTCAATTGCATAAGGAAAAATAACAATCCAGTAGAATTAATTTCCTATTTCTTTTTTTTATTTCTGTACCATTTTAATCTTTTTTTCTGTTTGTTTTTAAAATAAAAAATACACACACAAAGTAAGAATGAAATAATGAAGTTAAAAATTGACAAAAATCCTAAATACACATTTTTCAAAGAAGTCATTCCAATGTGTAACAATTTCATGAAAATTCAGTATCAATATAATAATCAGAAAACATATTTAAACCATGCTGAGCTATCACCTCACACCTATTCGAATGGGTAATATGAAAACATCAGATTTCAAAGGTTGGTAAAAAAAATTCATTGATATAATATTAATTTGGAGCAATTTTTAAACATGGATTTGAATATCTATTTGGAAGATAACACTTTGGTATTCTTATTAATCAATATTGATTTTTTTATCTGAAACAAATAATTATATCTGTGAGATGAAACCACTGTTTTCATTCATGTTATTTTAGTTTACATCAATTTATTCTTTCCCATTCTATCTGTCAACAAAGATAAGCATGTGTATAAAAATGTTTTTAAATAAATTTTCATTTTGATTGATCTCTTAAACAAAGAATGGTTATAAATAAAATACTACTTTAGAACATTTCACAACTACTAAATGTTACAGGATTTTCTTTTGCAAATGCAAGTAAAACACTCAAGTTTAATGAATTATTAGGGTTGCAAGAGTAACATAAACTAAATTTAGCTGCATAACAATTAGCTTCCTCATATTGGTCCAATCTTTCCATGCCAACAGAGGACAATTTTAAGGGTATTAAAAAGCAGGGGAAAGGTTTCAATGTTATGTTTGTATGCTAATCACAAATGAAGAAATATAATTAATTCAGTCAGTATGGAAACAACACAGAGAGATTCTGAAGAGAGTGATAATAAACAAATGTTTAGTCTTGTAAAAGTTGCCATTGTAATCTATATATAACCAAAGAGCAGGGATAGGAAACCAGGAAAAGAGACCAAAAACTTAGACCTTCACTCATTCTATAAATCACTCCTGCTATATTGTAAAAACAATAATGGGAAAAAAAGAATATGTGCTAGCAGAACTCATAAAGGTTTATGAAAGATACAAATAAAACTCTGTGGACTATCTCAGAAATTACATGACACAGTAAATTTAACATCCAACCTCAGAGAATATCGTAAATAGGTTTCTGAAGTAGGAAGGTGAGAAAAAGATCAGTATTATGAGAAATCACTCCATGTCAAATTCAGTCATTTTAGTACTTCCTAAGTTTTCATAATTGATGTGTTCAAATCAATATGTGCAAATGCCAAAATTAATAAAGACTTGGTTTGTCTTGCAAATATGATGAGTATGTAATATTCTCACTGAATAAATGATACAGGTATATCTTGTTGAGTAATTGTGCTATATAAACTTCCAACTCATAATTTATTGAAAACTTCATTCATCTGACATGTTTATGTTGGAAATATGTGATACACATGATCAAGTATGAAGATTAGAGAATTGAGATATCATATAAAAACTGGGACCTCAGCTCAGGGGCCTAAACTTTTAATCATCAGCCTAGTGAAATAATGTTTTTAAGATTTATGTACAGAAAGTTTTGTCTTTCTGTGGGGTTTAATTAATATGCCCACCTCTTTGTCCCAATATAGGGATGTATGTCGCCTGATTAAATACTATAAAAACAAAATTTTAGGTATCAGGGAAATAAATAGAAATCTCAGGATTCAATTCCTGCTTCATCACTTATAAAGATATAACCAGGAGAATCACTGTTCTCTAAATGTTTTAGATTCCTACCTATAAAAGTGAATGGTGCCATTCTATCAACCTCAAATTAATAAACACTTTTGGAGTTGGAACCACTTCTTTTCGGATCTATTATAGCTTTTCTGATTCAATTCACCTAGTTTTGCTTCCCCATAGCCCACAGCTATGATTCTAAGGAACTGATCTTGGCCTTTTAAAGCCCAAAGAGAATCAGAATTACCCAAGAGTTAAAGTCCTTCAGCATACTTGAAAAATCCTAGCAGCCAGGAGCCAAGAACTGACGTGTTAGTAAAAATGAAGGCCCTGTTCACTTGTTTTCTTCTGAGGAAGCCACCATGGCATAATTTAGAGGTCTCTCACCATATCGGGATGAAGTGACACATTTTGCCTGAAATTGTGTTTCTGTCTTATTCCATTATTTCTTCCCTTTCTCCGGCTTTTTCTGCTTCTTCATGGGGTTTGCCTGGGAGCAGTTGTTTAATAAATCATTTGCACAAATATCTGTGTCTCAGGGTCTGCTTTTGGAGAAGGCAACCTAAGACAATACCAAACTTTAAAATGACTCTATTGTATTTGGAAATAGAGCCATTTAGTGTTATGTGCTTATTGGCTCTAAAACTCCCAATACATTATGAGTTTCAGTTTAAAAATAAATTGTTTGACTTCCTAATATCTCAATGCAAGTGGGTAATACACTTTTACCTGCTTTTATAATTAGCATGTAAATGTTTGCAGCACATAGTTTACATAATTTGTGGGAAGTTGGTATGTAAATAACACATCTTAATTTTTTTCTTCCCTTTTTCCTTTCCTCCCTCCCTGCTCCATTCATCTCTTGATTCCTATTCTTTTAAAAACTATTTTGTATCACTTTTACCTGGAATTTTAAGACTCTTCTACTTTTTGAAAACCCTTAAAACTGTATGTCATAGTGCCATTGTAAGACAATTATTTATTCAACAAATGTTTGTGCAATACTATTTACCATTATGTACATTTTTCTGAGTTCCCAGAGATAATTTTCTTTAAACAAATGATTATATCTGTATTTGCTTAACTACCAAGATGACACTTTCTGTGAAAGATAAGTACATAAAACTATTAAATCAAATAAAAAAACAAGACTTAATTCAAATTGAAATGTCAGGAAAGTATCTCCGGTAGAATAACATTGAAGTTGAAGCATAAAATACTGCCCAAACTAAAAAGAATGAAATATAGGAGAAATGTTGAAGTATTCCAAATATAGCCAAGGAAATGGATGAAAATTCTAAGGTGGGAAGAAACTTGTTAAACAACGAAGAGATCAATAGAAGCTGTAAACCGGGCGTGGTGGCGCACGCCTTTAATCCCAGCACTCGGGAGGCTGAGGTAGGAGGAGTATTGTGAGTTCGAGGCCAGCTTGGGCTACAACGCGAGCACAAGGCCGACCTGAGCTACACAGTGTGACCCTGCCTCAAAAAACCAGGGCTGGGTGTTTGGCTCAGTGGCTTAAACGCCTGCCCTGGCAGGCGCGAGGTTGTGAGTTCAATCCCCAGTACCGCAAAAAAAAAAAAAAAAAAAAAAAAAGAAGCTGTATAGGAGACAAAGGGACGGATTTCTTGCAAATAGGAAGGGATAAAAGAGGCCAAGGGAGAAGAGCAAGGGGGAACAGAAGGAGAATGAATAAAAATATGTCATCTACAGGAACCTAATAACTTCAATAAATATTGTGTTGGTTACTTTTCTCTTATTGCTAAGACAAAATACCAGACACCCAAAATTAAGAAGGAAAAGATTATTTTGCTCACAGTTCTTGGGGTTTCAGTCCATAATTGGCTGACTCTAAGGCAGGGGGATATGGCAGAGGGGCAACGGTTCATGGAGGTGGAAGACAGCAAAACAAGATCAAAAGGGGCAAAGGGCAAAAGGGGAGGAGAGAGGGAGAAGAATCTTTCTGTCCCTTATATTGTATTTAAGCCCCAACCTAGGATGAGTATAGCGCTCATATCCATAATCCCAGCACTAGACAATGAATCAATCACAAACACTAGCTATAATCACTTCCAAAAAGCACCCCCTCATAAGTACATAAGGCTTTGGGGGGACATCCAGACTCAAACCATAACAAATGTAAACATTGTATATCATTAGCATGAGCTGAGATTAATTATGTCTATAAGAATCTAAATGGAGAAAGTGAAATAAGAGGAGGAGGGAAGGAAGAGGAATAGAGAAAGGGATTTAAAAAAAAACAAGGAAACAATTTATTTATATACATGTATGTACTCCCCAAGATGACTGTAAACTGCATGTAGTTCAAACATATTCTAATGAATATTAAGAGGTAAAAAATGAAAGACTCTCTGTCAACATGAAAAATATTTTTTCATTTTAAAGATATCTCTTCTTCCTTTTCTCGTTATATTTCAGTGAAATAGTACAACACATATTTAGGTGACTTCAGTTGCATTTCTTTATTTTTTGACACAGGCTAACTCTATGTAGTTCAGTCTTGCCTTGAATTCCTGACTGGCCTCAAATTCACAATTATCCTCCTGCTTTAGACTCTGGAGCTCTGAGATTACAAGCATGCAGCACTATACCTAGAGGTAAATTCAGTTAGTATGTAGTAATTCTAGGTTCCCCAACTCATGCAGTGATTTGAGTGAGAATGCATTTATTCATTTAACTATTTATTAGTCTAGATTTGTGAGTCAAATTTAGAACCTTCTAATAATGTTATCATCATGCAATATAAATCTAATAGAAATATTGAACAAAATTATTGTATTTTTGAAAGCCATGAAAAATGTGTGTATTTTAACAAGTTATCATCATAAAAAGGGACTTTAAAAATAAAACAAACTTTCTCATGCAGTTATTACTCAGAAAATTAACTATGCTTTAAGGAAAATACCAGGCTTCTTTATTTGTTTAAAATGTATAATTTTGAGAATACAAAGGTAGGAAAAAATTATATAAAACCACATATTTGTGAGAATTGCAATAAATGTATGTATTTTTGTGTGTATTTACATATGCATATATACATATATATTTATAAAAGTCACAAGTTCACACAATGATAAAAGTTAAGAGCCCTATAGTTTCTAACAACCTAAGATTTGAATGTTTTTGAGTCATAAAAATCAATTTTACTCATTTAAAAAGAGGAATAAATTTGAACTTCTAAAATAATTGAAAAAGCATTTAGACTTACAGAAGATAAGTTATACAAACAAAAATCTTGATACCATGGTCACTCTTATTTTGTTGAGCAGATAGATTCTTCTAAAAGTATTACCCAAAGTTCCATAAATGGTACAGAGACACGAATATGCTAGCTTTAATTTCTGTAGGTCTCTTATTTTACTTTAATTTTTATGCAAGAAATTCTATAATGCTCAGTTTGGAGGTTAAGCAAATCAAGTTTATGAAAACGGCAACCTCACATATATGTACCTAATAGGCATTACTCCAATCAAAGAAAACAACTCAATGTCTTGAGACTCACTCAGATTCATGATAGATTTTTGAAACAAGAGAGATCTTATATTTATTTTAATATTTTTTAACCAAGAAAATAGGAAAGCAACTGTTTTGGGGAAGGTAGATTAGAAAGACATCATTCCATCTATACTTATGGAAAACACTTCTTATCAACATAATTTTCTAAATCATAACTAGGTTTATGATGGTGTGAGGGAGAGAAAAGTTAACCTGCAGTGGAAAGCATGATTATACTCATAAATTAAAAAATTATTTATTCTCAGGGACAATGCCTTCTAAACTTCCCACATGACATTTATGCCATTAGCTGCCCTCCTCAATCTGACTGGCTTCTAGAAAGACCAAATTTATGTGGATTCGTGCAAGGCCTTTTAAAAATAAATCTTAAGAATAGAGTAGAGTATAAATTGCATAGGAAATGTCAGTCCTGAAGAGTGATCAGTGCTGGAAGGATGGAATAATAAAGAGTACGAAGGCTAAATTTTGACATAACCTCAGTGCCACTTCCCACTTCCATCTTTCATCTTTCAAATGCCTGTTTTATGCATTGAATTATAGATAATGAAGTAGTATATGAAATAATAATTACATCAATGATCATTATTAATGCTCAATGAGTTTTAAGTATCTCACATGCACCTATAATTATCCTATTCTTTAACACTGTTAAATTTCTCGATAGTTACTCCAGAGGTAACTTACTATTTAACATAATTGAAGAGACCCTAAATCTTCTGACTCTCAAATAAAATGTAATTCCTCTAGAGACACTTTCAATGACTTTCATAGTTTAATGAAATATTTTTTATCTTCTGTAGTACTTATAACCATATTGAAATATTTTAGATGCTCAAAATAAAAATTAATGGTTGCATGACGCCTTTTCTTCTGCATTTGTTATACTTTATCAGATTTTATCTGAATTAGATGTTTACTTTCTACACAATACTGTATGTTCATAGTAGCAACACTTTTAGTGTGCACATTATGCACCCATGCGCACACACATATACACAAATACACAAATGCTCCTTGACCTATGGATTATGTCTCAATAACCCCGTGATAAGTCAAAATATAAATAAAAGATACACTTAATGCACATAACCCACTTTACATTATAACTGAGAAACACAGTACCCTATGGAGTGCTGGGGTTGTTTGCCCTCTCTATCCTATAGTTGACTGGGAACTGCAGCTCTATGCGACTTCCTAGAATCCTGAAAGTAGTACATTATATCACAAATCCTTAGCCTAGGGAAAGATCAAAAGCCAAAATTCAGACTATAGTTTCTACCAAATTATAAACTCCTAATCTTTGCATCATGACAAAATCACAATTTTAAGTCCATTATCTTCAGTTGAAATGTATGTGTGTGTGTGTGTGTGCATAATTCCATCAGAGTCCATTATAGAGATTTCTAAAATCAGTCAGATATATCTCTGAGAATGTAACTCGTTGCCTATCAAAACTAAACGATAGGCCGGGCGTGGTGGCGCACGCCTTTAATCCCAGCACTCGGGAGGCTGAGGTAGGCGGAGCATTGTGAGTTCGAGGCCGGCTTGGGCTACAACATAAGCACAAGGCCGGCCTGAGCTACATAGTGCGACCCTGCCTCAAAAAACCAGGGCCGGGAGTTTGGCTGAGTGCCTTAAGCGCCTGCCCTGGCAGGTGCGAGGTTGTGAGTTCAATCCCCGGTGCCCCCCCCCAAAAAAAAAAAAAACTAAACGATAAAACTCCCCAGGCTTGTTGACTGCCAAGGATTAAGTCCTTTTCCCAAATTCCATAATTTAACTGTGAATTACTCCTACATTTGTATTGTGTCTACCTATTTATTCTCTTTACACTTAAGTTGTATGTCATCTCCCATTACAATGAACAGTGATCAAACTAGAAGTATGTTTCTGGCATATCAAAACTTTCTATGACTCATGATTGCCAAAATATTGATGGAATTTTAGAGCAAGGAGTGGATATTTAGATGCATAAATAACTTCATTGATTTTTAATTGGATAAAAATAGATGGTTATTTTTCCCTCAAAATCATTCAGTGATAAGGTAAAAATTAGTTTGCTTGATTCACAACTTGCTGTTTTTTATTCTTTCACCTACATGGTATTATTTTTGCTACTAGCATACAATTATAGGGAATTGGATGGGCCCAAACTTTGAGGAAATTTGATACATTTAAAATATCTTTACAAAGTTATGTAAGCTCAGACTGGTTTTGGTTACTACATAAGTGATTTACTGCATTTACCTTAAATATTCCTTACCTCTCGGTGTTCATGTATAACAGATATTTTGTATACCCTAAAAGATAAACAAGGTATCTGGGAATTATTTCTATATGGTGAGAACCTTATATTTCCTTCTTTAAAAAAATATGAAGAACAATGCATTACATAACCATGATTTTTTAAAAGAACTACATCATTTTTGAGCTGGTATTTGTGACTCAGATAAAAATCTATTGATAAGAAGTATAAGTTATAATATTAGTTTGAATTTTGCCTAAATTTAATATCTTTACTTGTTTTTAAAAAAACTATACAAAACTTAACACAAAAGGCTCTTCAAAATTCTCGACAGTATGAAATAGTAAGTTGCATCATTAAGCAGGTTTTATTCCTTGGATAAAATGAAAATATATCAAAATAAAACGTTCCATTTGCAATTTCCTCACATCAGCAACTGATTTAGCAATTTATTCTGAAATTCTTTTTATAGCATGGATAATTTATCTAGCCCCTGAAACGAAGTTAGAATTGGTTTTGTTTGTAACTGAAAAAAATCTTAGGATATTTAAAATTGGATAATTTAACATTTTTTAGGAATTTCAGAGTGATCAGGAATTTAAAGATAGTCCTCTAGGTCTCAAAGAAATAAAACTGCTCTGTAACAACATTGCATACAGTGTCTGTAACCTTTGTAATATTTGCAGGATCATATTTTCTCACAAAGTAGCTATTCATATACAATTTCTTCAAACAGTAGCAGTAAAATAACCACCTCACTGAACTTGGCGGCTTATTTTCCTTAGCTTATTTTTTCTGACACACTCTTGAAGCCAGCATTAGAGAGCATATAATTATCATGTCATGTTTTGTTTTCTGTGCATATTTTCACAAAATTCTATCTACAGGTCTTCAAAATTTCGGGACAAATATTTCCATTGTCTACTATGCCTGTTTTGATTCACCAATAAGAAAAGATGACAGAAAATGCACATATGCTAAACAATGACAATAAAAAATACTCATATTCAGGAGAAACTTATTTTCTGTAGCATTTTATGATGCTGTTTTATATTACTTTATATTTACAAGGGACTGGACAGTTTAAAAAATATATGCAAGTGCATAACCTCTTTAAATTTTTACACTTACTAGTGGCATATTTCACATCACTTCCTTCGTTTTAATTCATAAGAAAATTGATCCTTATAGAAATTAAACAATTTGACCATGGTTATCACAATAAGTTTTTAGAGGAAAAGTTAATTTGTTCAGCACTACTAAAATTTCACCCAGTTTTAGCAAACACTCAGAGTGTCTAGATATCTTTTAATTGTATTTTACAAGCCAGTACTATCTATATGAATATATAAAATAGACATGGCTATTTATATAGAAATATAAATGATACTAGATTGTAAAACTGTATATGGCTTACTATTGATCATGTGCTATTTGCTTATATTACATTATTACATTATATTATATCTATAATATTATATTATATTATGGCAAAAATATTCTTCAGATGAGCAAAAATGTAAACTAACTCACAACTAGTCTAAAATGAGAGATGTCATAGTCCGGTCCATTCACAATATAAAAAGTTCCTATGAGATTACATAGATGCTAATAGCACCAATCTAAAGTTTCTCTGTTAAATTCTACATTTCAGAATTAGGGAGAAAGAAAACATATCTAAAGGAATTTTAAAAATAATAAATGTTTCTAGAAGAAAGCCAGTTTAGCAGTTGCAAGACCTAGGGATAGCATACTGTGATTTTTGGCTGAGCTGCCCATGACAGATAAAAGAGTAAACCCACAGCAATAGTGATGGTGGAGTTTTGGTGAGGGTTATTAATACATAGTTTAGGTTCTAGAGGCTCTGAACTCCTCACTGTCAGACACAAGGTCAGACACAGGCCAGGGTGTGCTCTGCCTATCTGCTGGGTCCTGGAGATTCTGAATGCCACCCAGCCAGGCAGAGGTTGCCAGCACCACACTCCAGGAATGAGTCATCTCTAGTTTCACAGAGGATCTGAGCTCTGCCCAGCCCAGTGTCCCAGTCCAATCCATTAGGGGAATGCTCAGCCAGACTACAGGACACAGAGCTATGGAGCCCAGTCCAGCCCAGCCCAGAGCTCCAGAGCCACTCATCAGGGAGCTGCCAGAATAACTGCAAGGCCTTGGAAAATTTAAACTCTGCCCATTGAACAGAAGGCCCCAGCTTCATAGTTCAGGGGTACAGCATTGGGATTGGTCATAGACGTTGCAAACTCCACCCAGCCAGGAGCAAGGCCCCAGAACCACACACTGGGGGCACAATCTGCCTAGCCCTGCTCTTCAGAGGCTCTGAACTCATCACAGGCAGACTCAAAGTCCTGCTGGTGCCATACTCCAGAGTGCACTCTGCCTAGCCACCTGGGTCCCAGAGATTATGACCTTCACCCAGCTAGGCACAAGGCCCCAGTGCCACACCACAAGGTGTGTCTCTGCTAGCCACCTGCGTTGCAGAGGTTCTGAACTCCACACAGCCAGTTTAAAGGCCAAAGCAATGTTTCAGGGATGTGACTCTGCTAACTGCAGGGAGGATACAAGCTTTGTTCAGCCCAGCATCCCAAAGTACATAAAGGGAACACATGGCCAGCCTTATAGGCCACAGAACACAAGGATCTGGCACTATAATTTGGGAGCATGCCCCAGCTAGCCATGGGGATATTGGAGGATTGAAGCTCTACCCAGCACAGTATACCAGCACAATCTATTGGGAGGCTGCTTGCCAAACCACATAGATACTAGAAGAAAATGACAAAATGAAACAGCAAGATGCAGTCTCAGTCCTCCAGCCCACCAATAATGAACCAAACAGACACTAAAAGAGAAGACACTGGAAATCACACAACTGCACTTTCTAAAATGATAACAAATGAGGTAAAGAAACAACTCCATGAATCTATACAGGAAATAAGATCAGAAATAATCTCTCAAGTAAAAAATGAAATGAAAAGCATGAAAGAAATACTTTGTGTATCTAAAGAAGATCAAGATAAAAAATAGAAGTACAAGCCGGGCATGGTGAGCCACGTCTTTAATCCCAGCACTCGGGAGGCTGAAGTAGGAGGAGTGTTGTGAGTTCAAGGCCAACTTGGGCTACAACGCGAGTGCAAGACCAGCCTGAGCTACATAGTGTGACCCTGCCTCAAAAAACTAGGGCCAGGAGTTTGGCTCAGTGGCTTCAGCACCTGCCCTGGTAGGTGTCGGGCTATGAGTTCAATCCCTGGTGCCACAAAAAAAAAAAAAAAAAAGTAGAAGTACATAAGAAAATGATGAAAACTTTGAATGAGCAAAATAAGACACAAATAGAATGCATGACACAGATTCAAAGGGAAATTCAAGAAATTAAAAATTCCATTGAAAGTTGGCAAAACCACTTGAATAAAGCTGAAGATAGACTTTCAGACTTTGAAGACAGCATGGAAGCTTACGATCACAAAAGAAAAGATCTTGTGTAAATAACAAGGAACAAGTAAACAACAATTCAACAGCTGCAAGATTATGCCAAGAGAGACAATATAAGATTGATAGGTGTCAACAAATTAGCAGGGGTCAATACGAATGACCTGCAAAGACTATTTGCAGAAATAATAGCAGAAAATTTTTCAAACATGGGAAGAGGATCTGATATACACATAAGTGAGGCATACAGAACCCGAATTAACCATAATCAAAATAAATCTTTACCCAGACATATAATAATTAGGATATCAGAAATTCAGCACAAAAAGAGAATACTAAAGTCTATCAGAGAAAAGAAACAGATCACCTGTGAAGGAAAGTGTATCAGAATTATGGTGTATTTCTGAATACAAATTTTCAAGTCAAGAACAGCTTGGAGTGAAGTATTTCAAATCCTGAAAGAAAACAACTTTCAACCAACATTGATGTACCCTGCAAAACTATCTTGAAAAATTGATGGAAATATCAGATACTTCCACAATAAAGAACAACTGAAGAAATTTATGGCCACCAAACCAACACTATAAAGAGCACTGAAAGACACTCTAGAAAGAGACAAAGATAGCCACAATCTTAAGAACAACAGCAAAAGGAAATCACTAAGCAGGGAAAATAATTAAATAGAAAAAGTAGAAAACCAACAACAGAAACATAACATGACGGGGACAATTCAGTACATATCAGTGATATCATTCAATGTAAATGGTCTCAACTCACCAATAAAGAGAAACAAACTGGCAGAGTGGATTAAGAAACAAAATCCAGCACTATGCTGTGTACAAGAAACACATTTAACTCCAAAGGAAATTTACAGACTAAAAATTGAAGCATGGAAAATAATACTTCATGCAGCAGGAACCCATAAAATAGCAGGAGTAGCTATTTTGTTTGCAGACAATGTGAACTTCAAACAAAGAATGAGCAAAAGAGATAAAGAAGGTCATTACATACTTGTTAGGGAAAAACTTCAAGAGGAAGAGATTGCAATCATAAATATATAATATATACCAAATATGGGAGCACCTGACTATGTAAGACAAATCCTAATAGACATGAAAAGCCAAATAAACAATAATACAGTTATAACGAGGGACCTTAACACCCCATTGGCATAAATAGACCAAACAACCAAACAAAAAACTCAGCAAAGAAATAACAGAGCTGAATCATACTTGTGAACAAATGGACCTAGGAGATGTGCACCAAGTGTTCCACCCAATAACATCAGAATACACATTCTTCTCAGCTGCACATTGGTCATTCTCTAAAATAGATCATATACTAGTTCATAGATCATGCTTAATTAATTGCAAATGAATTGAAAATTTTTCAAGTGTATTATCTGACCATAGCACAACAAAATTGGAATTTAATGACAAAAAACCTTACAAGAACCCCATAAAAGCATGGAAATTAAATAATACTCTTCTAAACAATCAATAAGTCACAGAAGAAATTAAAGAATAAATTAAACAATATCTACAATCAAACGAAAATGCCAATACAAATTACCAGAACCTGTGGGACACAATGAAAGCAGTCCTCAAAAGGAAATTGATAGCACTAAATTCCCATCAGAAAAATGGAAAGAACACACATAAACAACCTAATGCTGCACCTCAAGCTTCTAGAAAAAGAAGAGCAAGTCAAGTCCAAAGCCCAAAGAAGGGAGGAAATTATCAAGATCAGAGCAGAAATTAAGGCAATTGAAACTAAGAAAACAATACAAAGAATTAATGAATTGAAGAGCTGACTCTTTGAAAGAATAAATAAAACTGATAACACCCTAGCCAACCTTATCAAAAAGGAAAGAATAACCTCAAACCCATGCAATAAGAAATGAAAAGGGTGAAATCACTACAGGCCCTGTGGAAATACAGAAGATCATCAATATCTACTTTGAAGACAGGCTCCAACCAGAAAACAACTAGCATGCCTTCCTGGCGAGTGCATGACTGGCGCAGACTACAGGAAGAGAAAGGTGTGCCTCTCAAGAACCCAACATATTGGGCCTGGAGGTTCCTACTAGAAGATAACTAGCCTATCTTTTTGGTGAGTGTGTGACTGGTGTGAACTCCAGGAAGAGAAAGATGTGCCTCTTGAGAACATACCATGTTGGGCAGGGAAGCTCCAACCAGAAGACAACTAGCCTGCCTTCCTGGTGAGTGCAGGACCTGCACAGACTCCAGGAAGAGAAAGATGTGCATCCCATGTGCCTAACAGTGTGCAGGCTATGAATCAAGGACATGAATCAAGGACATCCCCTGCCACCCAAGCAACCTGCTGGTTTGGAGCACAGGCTAAGTTGATAGCAACTAAGGTACATAAAGTGACTAAATGCTTGTATTGTTTGGTTGATTTTGTTGGCCTGGGGCTTTTAGTCTGAGCATCTCTTGGGAAGATGGCAATATGTGAAATAGCAAATATTGGTGATTCTCTTCTGTCTTGTCTTTAAGGCCCAATATTGTTCTCATTGTTCTGCTTTATTCTGATTTTTTTTGCTTTATTTAATATTCTGTTTTATTGGTTTTATTGAGTTTTGTTATTGGTTTGATTTTACTATACCTGATGGGATGGTCAACTATTCTGAAAACAACAAGATATACTATAGTAGCTATTGTTTTCATAGTGTCTTTCTTTGAAGTTCTATACTAGTTCTACTGCTTTGTTTTGATTGACTTTGTTCTGTTATGTTTTGTTGGATTTTACTATCTTTAAAATAAAAAACAAAATACCTTGAATATCTACTTTGAAAACCTTTACTCCCATAGGTTCAATAACACAGAAGAAACGGACAGATTCTGAGAAACCTATGAATTACCAAAGCTGAATCAAGAATAACCCAATTTGAAATTGAAAATGTAATTAGAACCTTACCAGCAAAAAAAGCCCAGGTCCTGATAGATTCACTGCTGAATTCTACAAGAAATTTAGGGAAGAATTAATGCCAACACTCCTCAAACACTTTAATGAAATTGAAAGGGAAGCAAGTCTCCCTAACTCATTCCTGGAAGCAAGTATTACACTAATACCAAAACCAGAGAAAGACCCAACCAAAATGAAAATTACAGGCCAATCTACCTAAAGAACATAGATGCAAAAATCCTCAACAAAATACTGGCAAATAGAATACAGCAAGTTATCAAGAAGAGTATGCACCATGATCAAGTGTGATTCATCCCAGAAATGCACAGATGGTTCAACATACACAAATCAATAAATGTAATACACCATATCAACAGAGCCAAGAACAAAAATCACATAATCATCTCAATAGACACAGAAAAAGCTTTCGACAAAATCCAACACTCATTCATGATAAAAAAAAAACCCTACAGAAAATCAAAATAGACATTGTCTACCTCAATCTGATAAAAGCCATATATCATAGACCAATAGCCAATACCTTACTAAATAGAGAAAAACTGAAAACTTTCAACCTAAAATCAGGAACAAGACAAGGATGTCCATTGTCACCACTCCTATTCAATATAGTTCTGGAAATATTAGCCAGAGCAATTAGACAAGAGAGAGAAATAAAAGGAATAAGGATAGGAAAGGAAGAAGTTAAATTATTATTATTTGCAGAAGACAGGATACTCTGTATAGAAGATCCCTAAAACTCCATTGACAGACTTCTAGATGTAATAACTAAATTCAGTAATGTTGCTAGATACAAGGTCAACACTCAAAAATCAGTACTATTCTTGTACACATACAACAAACTCACTTATCAGGGACCAGGCCTAGATCCCCAATCTTTCAAATGAGTGTATGGCAAAAGCTTAAATAAATGAGACAAGTGGTATGGTTTTAGGGCTCCAGGAGGATCAAAGCCCTTACAGAGTTCTTGACTCTGTAGCTATGATTAGGGCTAAGACAAAGAGTTTCTCTGGACCACCCAGACAAAGAGAGGGGACACTGAGAGAGGTGCTAGAACTGAGCAGGACCTTGGGATCACTTCAAGGACATCTGCAAGTAGTGAAAAATGCCAGAAAAAGGAGAACTATCTTATCTCCAAGATGGAATTTGTGGTGGGACTGAGATGCCTGCAGGGTAAGATGCCTGCTGTTGCAGTCTCTATATACATAATTGATTGTGGAGCCAAGATGTCATCAACCGCAGCTTTCATCTTGCCCTCTGAGGTATCTCTGACCTCACAGGCCACTACAGGCCTCAGACAGGACCAGTGATTCATAGAGGTTCACTTACTATGAATCAGCTCTCATTACCAGGCAAGGGGCCTAGGCCTAGCACAGGCTCACGGATAAATAAAAAGCCAATTAGTTCATTTTAAAATCTTGTACAGAGCCACTTTGTAGTGTTCTCTAACACTCACTGAGAGAGAAATAAGGGAAATCACACTGTTCACTATATCATCCAAAAAAATGAAATACTTAGGAATCAATCTAACAAAAGAAGTAAGAGATCTATACAGTGAAAATTACATTATTCTGAAAAATGAAATCAAAGAGGATTTCAGAAAATGGAAAGATATTCCCTGTTCATGGATAGGAAGAATAAGCATCATGAAAATGACCATTCTCCCAAAATTATTATAAAGGTTTAATGCAATCAAAATACAATTTGCATGCCTCCCAGAGCTAGAAAAATCATCCCTAAAATTCATCTGGAACCAGAAAAGACCTAGAATAGCAAAGGCAATTCTGGGCAACAAAGGTAAGGTAGGAGGCATCACAATCCCTGACTTGAAACTATATTGCAAAGCTACTGTGATAAAATCAGTCTGGTACTGGAATAAAAACAGACCTGAAGATCAATGGAATAGATTAGAAGATACAACCACAGCTACAAACACATTCAGCCACCTCATCTTTGACAAAGGAGTGAAACATGTACATTGGAAGAAAGATAGCCTCTTTAATAAGTGGTGTTAGAAAAACTGGCTTTCCATATGCCATAAACTAAAATTAGATCCATGTCTATCACCATGCACTAAAATAAAGTCAAAATGGATCAAAGATCTGAATATTAAAACAGAGACTCTAAATTTTCTGGAAGACAAAGTAGGTAAAAATCTTGATGACATAGGAGTAGGCAAAGTTCATGAACAAAAGTCAAACTGCATGGGAAATACTGCCCAGAATCAAAAACTGGAATCTCATCTTATTAAAAAGTTTTTTGCATGTCAAAGTAAATCTCCAATAGAGAAAACCCAAAAATTGGGAAAATATCTTAGTCAATTGTCCCTCACACAAAACTATCTAAATCATAGGAAAAATTTAAAAAAAATCAGGCCCCTAAAATTCAAGGGCCCAATCCAAAAATGGGCATCTTAGATGAATACACACTTCTCAGTGTAAAATAGCAAATAAACTTATGAAAAAATGTTCAACATCAATGGTCATTCAGGAAATGCAAATTAAAACAACATTGAGTTTCCATCTCATCCCAGAAAGAATGGTCAAGATAAAAAAATCAGCCAATAAAACGTGCTGGAGGGATTGTGGGGAAAAAGGAACTCTTCTCTGCTCTTTGTGGAAGAGTATACTGGTGTAACCACCATAGAAAACAGTGTGGAGATTCCTCAAGAAGCTAGGATTACAGATTCCATTTGACCTAGCTATCCCACTTCTGGGCATTTTCCCAGAAGAACTGAAAACATCATACCACAGTGATATTTGTGCATCCATGTTTATAGCAACACAATTTGTAATAGCCAGATCTTGAAAACAACCCAAGTGCCCATCAATCAAAGAATGGATAAAAAAGATGTGGTATTTTATACAATGAAGTACTACTCAGCTATCAAGAAAGATTGCATCGAGTCTTTTATAAGTAAATGAACACGACTTTAGACCATACTCATGAGTGAAATAAATCAAACTCACATGTGCAAATACCATATTTTCTCCCTACTATAAGAAACTGAAACAGTATATACAATCCAAAATCTACAATAAGTACTACATAAGAGTAAGAAACTGCTCAAAGAGGAAAAGTAATTGGGATAGGGGAAAGGAAGAAAGAAGGAAAGGAAAAGGAAAAAAGACATAAGTATGTATATATGTATACATAAGATAACTGAAACGACTATACTACTGAATGTATTAGTTTTAGGAAAAGAACCATTAATACTCATATGATTAGATCACTTTTACATGCCCATACCTGTTCATCTAAACAACTCTTTTGAAGGTAACAATATGCATTATTGCAGCCATTGTCAAATTCCTATCATTTTGTTTTGTAAACTTATAATGTTATTGTATTGTATTTCCTGTTGTTTGTTTGTCTCTTTTGCTTTTTGCCTTTCTTTTCTGTTAAATAAAATAAAATAATGCATAATTTAACTAGACAGAGTTTAAGGAATTAGAGATTATAACCAGGTTGATCAGCTGTGTTAAGTTAAGGTAGTGAAGGGCAGAAATGAAAGAGTTAGAGGAAAATTTCAAGCTTTAAGAATTTGGATAAAGAGAAGCCTCTGTATATGAATCCACATAAAGGTACTTTTAATAGTAAACTAAAATATTTGTAATATAATAGGGCATGTTTTTAACTTTTGGAATGGAAAAACAGAAAGCGTGTTAAAATCATCCGGAAAGATGCTTATCATAGTTTAAAAACTATGGGATATACATTACGTTCCAAAAAGGTGGCAGGCCTGCCTTCCTGGGGAGTGCACGACTGGCACAGCTCCAGGAAAAGAAAGAGATGGACCACTAGAGAACCCACCCCACTGAGTCAGAGAGGCTTTAACCAGAAGACAACTAGCCTGCCTTCCTGGGGAGGGCGTGACCGGCGCGAACTCCAGGAAGAGAAACATGTGCCTCCTGTATGCCTACTGGCAGGCAGGCTACGAATCAAGGACAACTACACCCCCACTCCGGTAGGCAACCTGCTGGTTCAGAGGTCCAGCTGAATTGATAGCAACTAAGGTACATAAAGCAACTAAATGCTAGTATTGTTTCATTGATTTTGCGGGCCTGGGGCCGGCAGCTTGGGCATCTCTTTGGGGGGTGATGGTAGGCAGTGTAGCAAGTATTGGGGATTCTCTTCTGTCTTGTCTTCGAGGTCCAATATTATTCTCGCTGTTTTGCTTTATTCTGATTAATTTTTTTGCTTTATTTTATATTATGTTTTTATTGGTTTTATTATGTTTTCTTTTTGGTTTAATTTGACTATACCTGTTGGAATGGTTGACTATTCTGAAAATAACAAGATATGGTATAGTAGCTATTGTTTTCATAGTGTCTTTCTTTGAAGTTCTGTACCAGTTCTATTGCTTTGTTTTGATTGACTTTGTTATGTTATGTTTTGTTGGATTTTACTATCTTTAAAATAAAAGAAAATGGTGACAGGCATGGAAGAGAATTTATGCATTTATTTATATAATAATAAACATGATATTATATGTAATGATTCATTTAATAAATATGAATGGAGTGTGTATGATATGCCAAACAGTAAGAACTGTGTATGGTGGTAAATAAATAATATATTGCATTTTCTATCCCCACAGAACTTATAATTTAGTAGATACTTAAGATTTGAAATACATGGTGCAGTTACACATATGTCAAATGTTTTATTAGTTTTTTCCAATAAAATTGCTTACTGTTGACTCTATATGTCCAGTATTTCAGGAATTGAACTTTTCTCAACATGTGGCTCATGATGCTTCCCAACACAAAAGGTAAACCAATATGAATCACTTACTGATTTTTAAAATTTCTACTCAGAAAAGACGCAAATGCTCCTAGTGACATTTCCCTAATTAAAGCAAGTCGCACAACCACAACCAACTTCAAACAGTGCCCAAAAGTACAAACTTACCAGATTCCAAGAAATATACTAAGAATATATGTGAAAGTACTTAATGATTACCGTAGACCCTGAAATATATGTATGCTACTAGAATAACAGAATGAAAAAGGAGTAATGGTAGCCAGGCACACATTTCTTTATATGCAGGTCTTGTGTAAATCCCTCCCTGTGGTGTGAGACTACGACTTGCTTTGAGCCAAAGTAATATCATAAAGATAACTCTATTAGACCCCCCAGGATCCTGTTAAAATTCACCCATACAGACAATGGATCAGGTGGCAAAAATAATAGAAATTTATTTTTTTTAATTCAGTAGCATGGGAACTCCAAGAACAAACTTCTGGTTGTTATGGATATTTAATGAAGATCTGATCCTATCCTATTGAAGGCCAACATATTGCTATATTCTTGCCTGCATTTACTCAATTCATCCAGAAAGATGTGAGGTGGGAGGGCCACCCAATGTACTCTAGCATCTGTTCTTATTAAGTGGGTTAATTCTATACAATCAGATCCCATCCTTACAACCTTATTTAAAACCTTGACTACTTTCTTAGATGCATCCCCAAAAATCCCCACAGTACTATTTGGGGTTTCAAAATATGAATTTTGAAGATATAAACATTCTGCATATAATATGATGAATGTGACTTCAGTGATAATACACCAGAATTGCAATTTCTGTCTTTGTGTGTTCTTTACTGATTTAATAAAGCTAGCATGTAAGCAAGTTTAGGGAAATATCAACAGAATAAGCAACCGAAGTTGACTCCTGGACAATGACTAGCAAGAAACTGAGGTTCTTGACCTAGTAGCATTCAAAGACAGAAGGATACTATCAAATACATGAGTTCAAAGCAGATGTTTCTCCAGACTAGAATCAGATATAAATGCAACCCTGTCGGCACCTCAATTATGGTGTCATGTGCTCCTAAATCAGAGAACTCAGATAAGCCAGACCAAACATCAGACTAATAGGAACTGATAAAATAAATGTGGTGTTTCATGTTACTGTATTTCTAATAACATTATACAGCAATACATAAATAATACAAGTTTGCATGATTAGAGGTTAATTTACTGGAAAAAATATAATAGAAAGCTTCAAAAATCAAATTGAAACTAAGCACAGTTTTGATAACTCTGGAGGACAGGGCCCCAGATGTCTTTGGCTGACACAGCTCTTCCCTCTTACAATTCTTGGGCAAAATATATACCGCATGCAGCATCCTGAGATAAAAAGGAAATGTCTGGAACAATCTGTGCTATGCCCTTCTTACTCCAAGAACAGGATTTTCTGCACTGCTTAAGCTCGGTAAACGAAGTCCTGCTAAATGGAAAATCAGAATAGAGTACTTCTAGGTCCCTTAGTTCAGGTGTGACACGAGGTACCGGCAGGTAAAACTCCATCTAGCTTGAGCAGCTTTTCTGAATTTTGTGGGACCAGATAGTTGTGGATCCGAGGTCTCTGATTATTCTTGATGCTTATCTATGAATAATAAATCTGCTTCACTGACTTGTAAAAGTGTTCTGTCTCACCAGACTAGACCTAAGAAATTTTGCAGAGAATAAGTAGGAACTTGTAAGAAAGCCAAGAATGGAAGTGAAGGCA
Source organism: Dasyprocta punctata (assembly GCA_004363535.1). Classification (NCBI taxonomy): domain Eukaryota; kingdom Metazoa; phylum Chordata; class Mammalia; order Rodentia; family Dasyproctidae; genus Dasyprocta; species Dasyprocta punctata. Next base: position 126,897 of record RJWM01000074.1, read on the forward strand.
GCCATAGCAAGGATTTGAAGCTTGAAAGCACATGTGGCAGGAAATAAAAGTTGTCAATAGTGCTAGAGTAAGAGGAATATGTATAAGGATATGTGAATGAATGCTAGGAAGAAATCTCTCAAAATTTCAGGCAATAGGGGCATGAAAGAATTTGTGGTAAATGAGTGATATGTTTAGAACTATGAATTACATATGCAAAAGGCTTTCTTTTGTTCACCTAAAGCTTACATATGCACATCTCTCAAGCTTCCTTTTAATAGCTGGCATACTTTAAAACATTCCAATCAACTGTGCAAATTCTACAAAATAATAGTTTATATATTTTAAAAAGAAATTGCCCCATACATAATACATGTTTTGATAACAATATGAAATGAACCAGCTATCTTATCAAATAGCTGAAAATAAACTGCCCTTTCTTAGCATAATCTTTTAAATAACAAATTCCTATGAAGAAGGTCATTTAAACTATATAAATTTTATATTAGCTTTCCATCATTGTGACAAAATATCTGAAATAGATCAACATGAAGGAAAAAACACGCATTTTGGCCCATGGTCAGTGATTCAGTCCATGGTCAGCTGGAAACTTTGCTGTGAGGCCTCTGGCAAGGCAGAAAAATCATGCTAGAAAGGCATAGCAGAAGGCTGGTACTTGGCATTTTGGGTCATTGTCTATCATAATAAATAAATAAGCAATGTTTATAGTTTAATGATATTGAAAATTCTGTATTTCTGTATGTTTTAAGTTACTTTTCCTGTTGCTGAGACAAAATACCCAATACCAAAAATTGAATGATGAAAGCTTTATTTTGGCTCATGGTTTACAGACATCTTAGTCCTTAACTGGCTATGTCCAAGCAATGTGGCTTGGCAGAGGGACATCACAGAAGAGAAAAACAGTTCATGGTACAGAAGATAGAAGGCAGGAGGCAGCAGAAGCACCAAGCAGCATGCAGTGACAGCAGCCTTGTTTCTGTCCCTTATTTTATCAAGGCTACATGCCCTTAGGGACCAGTGTGGGCCTTCTCATTATCCACACCCACAAATATGCCAAACAAATCAGTGGGCTAATTTAATAATCATATACTCTTTATCCTAGAATCAGACACTCTAGATCCAGTCACCTCTTAAAAGCTCCATCTTTCACCACTAGAGGGTTTGGGGAGACTTCTAGACACAAGCCATAACATCATAGTTAAATATTAGAGTATGAAACATTGGAACAACATTTCATTTGAAAATTACTAGAAGAACCAGACTTGAGGCAATCATTGATGAGAATATAAAACTAGAATATGAAAATGGGATTAAGTTTATCTCAGTGAATAACATGTGTCACTTATACCTTTGTTTGACCTTCTGATAAATAAAACTATTTGCATCAGAGGTCTGTGAATGTATAATTTTGTGTTCAAAAATTTTGCAAGGTAATGAAGACTATTTCTGTTAAACAGTTCTCTTAAAAGCTGAAAGTAAAAACTATTTTGAAGTAAATATTGAAAATTTTCCTTGTGTCCCTTATTGTGTCCTCTACTAACAAAATATACAAGCTTTATGAATTTCTATTGCATCTCAATTAACATTATGAAATGATATATGTAACCTTTCATGATAATAATATTGTAATTTTTTCTTCATAGCAAAAACTATAAATTGACTGCAAGACTGATATTTTATCAGAAATAATACATTCTAGAACAAGTAATATATTGTAGATTATATTCTTAATCTTACTGTATTCCAAAGATGATGAATTTTCAAAATTGTATGAAAACATATATATATATATATATATATATATATATATATATATATATATATACTTTTTTCTGTTTTTGTGCAAAAATTATCTGGAAAGCCTTCAACATTTTACATATCTTCTACTGTGAGAGCTTCAAATCATGATTTCAACAAGTCATTTAATCTCTTGTCTTATTTGTCTATTCTACAAAATAATGCTGCAAAAATAATTTATAACATGAAATAACTAGAAAGTTATCTTTAGAATTCATAGTTTTTAAATTATTATTTATCTCATATGAAGCATGAATAATCAAAATCACTTTTTAACCACTTTTCATGTTTGATATATCTCTTAAATTATTTATATATATTATTTTTCCTCACAGCCATACTATGAAACAGGTTTTTATAATGTTTTTCACTTTATTGGTTAAAAATCTAAAACATCTGCCTTTCAGAAATCTGAACACTCAATGTCAGAGAAATTATTACATAAATATATGAGACCTTGACCTTTAGAATTATACACCCCCTTCTTGTTAAATTCAGGTGTGTGCATGTGACTTTGTGCAACAAAAATAAATTGTCACTGTTTAGCCTAAGCTGTCAGTGCCAGTGTAAAATTCATCATATTCTCTTACCTGCTTCTGTGTTTATAGAAAACATACCAAGCAAAATCTTTGTCAGCTAGAACAGTGAAAGAAGATATGAAATAGAGACTCCTTGAAAATTCCAAAGGAATAATAAAACATGAATGAGAAATAAACTTGATTATTTTAAAGCAGTAAAATCTGGACATGCGTGTGTGTTATTCCAGCAAAACTTACCCTGTCCTTACTGACATAACCAAAATGCAGGAGACCTAAAATTAGAGCCAACTCTGTCTACCTCCTGAACCTCAAGTTTTAGTGACTGTTCTATTCTTCCTGCTTGATTTTAAAGCATATTTTTCCATTAACTTCTAAAGGAACAATTGTCTTGTTTTGCATGGTTCTAGTTTGCAGAGAAAAATAAGTAATTGTAAGATAATTAAACTTTCCCCAGAGATGTATTTTGAATTTTGGAATAAACTCCAACAGTAGAATGAAAAATGCATCTGAGTGCTAAAAATATTTACACAAAGGTCAGAAGACAACAGAAAAATGTATGGACTATTGAAATCCATAAAGCATGTATTATTAAATTGATGTTACTATATTAAACATATTAAAACAAACAAAATTATATAAAACATTTTTGTAACTTTTGTTAAACATTTGTACAATTTTTTGTTCACATATTTATATAACTTTTTTTACCTGTACATTTGCCATATTACTGAATGAAAATGAGATGGTCAACAAGATCTTTTCCCTGAACCAAATGACTAAAAATAGCTGTGATGAAGATGAAGATGTTAAAAAATGAAGGCTGATGATCAGTAAATGATGAAGATATAATCTAACATTTCTCAGGGGCTATGTGCTGGGCATGCTTGTTGATTTTTCTTCTAGAATCTATAAAATGGGTGCAGTACAGCCTGTACCAAGAGGAAACCTTAGTAGAATTACAAGAAATGTACTGGGATCAGAGGGATGCAAAGTTACTTTTGCACTCCCATGCTTCATTACTCTGTTATATTTTTCCTGTTCTGTTGAGAGGGCGATTCAAGATATCGATTCAAATTAAGGATGAAGATGAGAGTACAGAAGAAAGTGAATAAACAACTCTGTGACATCCTCCATCTTTGGTTTATTTTCTTTGTTAGTTTCAGTATACAAAGACTGAGCTTAAGGCTAATGAAGTATTTTTGTTTAACTGTGTAAAGAAATAACAAATGTCATCCCAAACTGTAGTTAATAGACATTAAAATATATCAGATGTAAGATGTTGTGTGCAGTATGTTTTGCCTTTGGAAAACAAATCTTGTCACCTGGAATAGTATTTGTTCAGTAAATTTCTTTTTTCTTAGAAGTTATTTATGAGAACTGAATATTATGTAAGACAAATGTGATATTTTTCCCTTTTTCTCTGTTTTCTTGGGGTGTTACCTACTTTTTAAAAGGCAGGTATTTAGTCAAAACAAATGGATTTGAAAAGGTAAATCAGAAAATGCAAATATAATATTTGTGATATTCTTAGAGAGACTTAGCTTTGCTCTCTGATGCCTTCTGTATATTCCTAATTTCTGGGGCTTCATGCCTATCATGTTCATGACAAGCATATGAAACAGGAATACTGCAGGAGGACTGCTGTCTGAGAACACACATACTACTTCAGCCTTTATTTCTGGCTCACTGACACCATACACCTAAACATAAAATGAATGGTCAGACAAGCAAGACTTATTTTTACTCATCTTTTGTCAATGTCAGCACTGTTTATCCTTGTGTGTTTATTTTATATACAGTGGCTTTTCTTTCTGTGTCCATGTGAGCTATCAAGTCAGTGACTTCTAGTGGGCAGTGTGAATCATAACACCATTACTTCTAATGTCACACTAAAGCACACTGGATGAGCATCCTAATTTAATTTGCATCTACATAGTTAATCTGGGACTCAAAGTTCTTTACTAACTTAATAATTTCTTAGGTATATAAATCACATTCCTATTTCAATTGAAAATAAATTAGTTATATTTGTCTTAGACAAAAAACATCTATAAATATTCTGTCCAATAAAATAGTCAAAAAATAGTCAAAAGTCACATGTAGATTTTTAAATTAAAATCAAATTAAAATTTTAATAGCCAGAGAGTTCTACTTCATAGAGAAGTTTCAAAAGGAAAGATAAAGGAGGTACAATATACATACTAATACAAAACTTATTATGGTTTTAGATTAAACACTACATTATTCAAAACATTATCTGTAATTCATATTTATAAACCACCACTCCTTTTCAAAATAATTACTTTTTGGTTTCCAACATATTTTTGAATTCTTAAACCCCATGTGCTACTCTGAAAATCTGCTCACTTGACGGTTAGTAGATTTTTTTCTTACCTTTTCTCCAGAGGCATATGGTATTTTGATATGGAAATAGCAAGCAGGAAGATCCATTTTTTTTTATTGTTGTGACTTCTACTATAACCCATTATATTTAAAACTATATTTGTTCTTACTCACTGGTCATTAGTTTCTAGAAACTTTATGTAACATGAATTATTTAGAGAGAATATGTGTGTGATTTTCTGGCAAGATTTTCTTCAAAATTAGTGCATATATACAAGGGTTCATGTAACAGGTTTAGATCTTAAATATACCCCAAATAATATCTTTCATATATATATATATATATATATATATATATATATATATATATATATAAAATCACATATATATTTACAGGATTATATATATATATATATATATATATTAAAAGGATAAATATATTAAAGATTTGCCCCTCAACCTGTGGCACTGTTGAATGGTATAACTTTTAGGAAGGGAAGCCTAGTAGAAGGAAGTTAGACCACTGAAAAAATGACCTTCAAGGAGATATCGAGACCCCAGCTTCCTCTTCTGTCTGTTTCTCAGCTGCTCTGCTCTGTCCAGCACCCCTGGCCTTGATGTTCCACCTGACCAGAGGTCCAGAGCATCTGAAAAGATGAATTGAGATAAAGTTTTCCCCCTGATAAAAAGGTATATCCCAGGTGTTTGTCAAAGCAACAGAAAGTTGACCAACACATAGTAGTTTGGGTATTATAAGAACATTCTATATTTAAAAATACAACTTACATTTCTTCTGATGCTGTGGAATTCAATTGATCACAATCCATGAATATATATACACATACAGAGTTTCTTAACCTTCTGAGTTTTAGTATACTCATTATTAATGTGGGGTTGTTAACTTCTGAGGTAGCTGAAGGACTAAATTAAAAATGCATGTAAAACAGTTAAACCAATACCTGCAAAAGGGAAACAATAAATACTGTTAGGAAATCACACAAACTCTGGCTCAGTCTCTTAAAAACAGTAAATAATACTTACAATTTAGTTGTGCCATTTGGTAAAAGCTAAATAATTACACAAATAAATTGATATTAACCAGGTAAATTCTCTGCTTCAGGTGGTGTATTCAAATATTATTGTTGAAAAATGAGGATCCTCAAATCCCCACTGTTGTGAATATACTTCAAACACTGTAATACTGCAATCTTTATTCTGACCTTCCCATTAAATAATTAACAACAAAAGAACTCTCAAGATAAAAAAGCTTAAACCTCTGTAACTTGTATTTCTCGGTGGAAACCAAAGTTATGTTTATAATATAGCACAGATAACATTATTAAAATAATAATCGCACCAAATGAATCATGACTGAAAATCTGATCACCAGAAACACCATGCTGTTATCACAGGCCTCACATACTTCCTTCTTTCATCTTGTCGTAAGATCAGATTTCTTCTACTATTTAGTAGGTATGCTTTAGTGTCTGTTTCTGGGGAATCTTTTAATAATGATTGCTTTGACATTGTAATATGTTGCTTGTGAATGATGAGCCTTAAATTAATTTACTCTTTCAAAGGAGAATCTACAAACAATGACAACTGTTTCTAATAAATTTATTTACAAGTAACTAATGTGCAATTTGTTGCTTGTCAGAACACTGGAAAATATGTTCTCGTTTTATGTAAAATGTAATTAGCCAATACTTTCAGAGGGATGTGAAAACAGTGGATCCATTACCAAGTTGCAACTCTCTGATCTATATTTACTCCTCTCTGATTCCAAAAAGAACTGAAGAAGTCTTATCTTCTGTTCAAATAAAATAATTTCACACATTCTTTTCATGTCTCATTGTATCATTTTCAATTTCATGATAAACAGTGTAAACAAAATCCACAAAAAGACCCATTTGGAAACTAATAAGTACTGAAGCATGATAAATGTCTAATATCTATATCCATATGTTTAAAACCAAATTGCTAGTGTTTTAGTGTTCTATTTTAATGTATTTTTTACAATGAGAAATAAAGACAGTTGTACTCCAGAATTATATGATAAAAATATTTTTGTATATATACTATAACTAATTTTGTGAAACTCCCTTGGTGCTTGGTTCTTTGTCTCCATAATTTTTCAATACTATCTTATTTACAGGATCCCTTTCATATGCAACCAGAAGCAAGAACTATGTAAAAAAAAGACAACCAGAAAATAATCACCAAAATTTCAATCAGTACCATCAATTAGTGTTTATTGATGATCCACAGAGATGATGGCAACATCCTACAACTCTGACATTCTGTTCTGACACAAGTTCCACATAGACTTTATTGTTGCCTCATAATGAACATAATGAAGTAAATGAATCACAAAATGTTGTAATAAAAGTAGATTTACATTGGGTAAACAAAGAATTTGGTTTTATCATGCAAGATAAAAGCAGAAGTCTGAAATAATTTAAGACTGGCTCATCTTAATTACTTTCTCATTGCTGGGACAGACTACTTGACCCCCACAATTTAAAGAAAGGGAAGTTTATTTAAGCTAACAGTTTGTAGGGGATTCATTTCACAGATATCTTATTCAAATACAAGACAACATGGAAGAGGGACATGGCAGATGAGAAACTGCTCATATAAGGGCAGGAAGCAGAGAAGGAAGGGATGGGAGGAAGAGGGGTATATATTCTGCCAGACTACATCCACAGTGACTCAGCTCTTCCCACTGGGCTTACCTCCTAATATCACACCCAGCTATCAGTGGACTAATCCAGTAATGAGCTTCAGACACCCTTGATCCAGTCCCCTCCCAAAAGCCCCTCCTATGAACACAAAGATTCCACACTAAGTATATAATTTGCATTGTTTATTAAACTGAAACCAAAGCAATTTATGTGCTCCCTGGGACATGGAGATCTACTTCCATACTTTAGAGTTCCTGTGGGTTCCACCTTCCCTTCTGTCTTGGTTACTTTTTACTCGTTGCCGAGACGAAATACCTGACACCCAAAATTAGGGAAGGAAAGGTTTATTCTTACAGTTTCTCAGGAGTTTCAGTCCATACTTAAGTTGGCTCCAAGATAGCGTGGCATGGCAGGCCTGCTGTTCATGGCGGTTGCGAGCTGCAAGCTGCAAGCCACGCTGGTGAGAGAGACAGAGGAGGAGAGAGGCGGAAGCGGAAGACCCGCCTTCCTTTACACTGTATGTCAGCTCCATCCCTGGGCTGGCACAGCACTCACATTGTCAATCAACAAACCAATAACAAACCAATAACTCAGCCCTATCAAAAGTATGTGAGGACTTGGGGGGGACATAGCATACCCCATACACCTTCAGTAATTTTTTCCACTCATATAAAGCAGTTTTTCTCTCCTCTTTCTTTTTGCAGCAGTGCTCTTTTCAATCTGTTAGTGAAAACCTTGTGTAATGGTTATCTGCTAGCCATTTGTTACTGCACTAAATTTCCCCTGGTCTCATTTTACTGCATTCTCCTACTTCTAAGACAGTAACCTTGAATCATTGACTCAGAAATGGGGTGACTACCCAGGGATTAATCCTTCTTCCTAGATCCATTATTCCATGAAGTGGTGTGAGTAGAAATGAAGTAGAATTGGGAACAAAATCTAACCACTAATTTGTTGTTTAATTGTGTAGTGTTCCATTTCTCTACTTATAAAATAGTAGCAATGATACCACACATACTGAAAATCAAAGAAAATGCTGTATGCAAAGGCACATGGTAGCACAGTGAAAATTTAGGCTTAAAAATGAGTCACACTATAATTAATGTTTTCTATTCAATATAATCTTAAACAATGCATTTTATGTCTAAGTTTATGCCTGTTCAGATGGGAATAAAACTCTTACCCAACACATAGAATATAGTTGGTTAGTACTAGCAAAGTATTTAGTGGTACTATAATGGGCGTTTATATCATCTACTCAATCAGTATTTATTCTTAGAGGCCATAATCAAAATGTAGCACCAAACTCAGCCAGAAATCTTATAATTTGATAGATAGATAATTTTAAGTGGTACTAAGAACTGAAAAGAAACCAAGGAGAGACAGATGTGGTTTTGTGATTCTCCAACGCATTTACCTAGTATTGTTCTGTTTTTGTTCTAAGCATATGATAGTGAACCATATAGATTAACTTTTTAATGGAGGTTTCATTTTGACAATTGTTTAAGAGGTTTGTAGTGCATAAGAATGAATTCCTTTACCAAAATGATACGTGCAAACTAATGTTAATTGTGACATCTTTTATAATAGCTGAGGTATGCAACCAGCCTGGCCACCCATTAACAGACAAATACAAAAATAAAATATGATCTATATCATACGTAGTATTCAGCCATAAAAAATGATATCTTGCCATGTACATCAAAATGAATGGAATGGGAAATCATAGAGAATCCCTTGCACGCACATGCACACACACACACACATGCACAGAATTTCAAAGTTTATGCTGTAGTCCATCTTATGCTATTTTCTGGATATTTTGGCATGTATTTGAAGTATATTTTTCAGTTGAAATAATTCTAAAAACTTGGTTATTCAAAAAAAATTAAGAGCTGGGTGTGGGGGCCTGTAATCCCAGCACTCTGGAGGTCAAGGCAGGAAGATCACTCTGAGTTTGAGGCCAATCTAGACTACAAAGTGAATTCAAAGCCACCCTGTACTGCATAGGGAGACCCTGTCTCAAAAATAAATGAATAAATAAAATAAATAAATATTTCAGTAGTCAAAGTGAATACAATATCTATAGTGACATTATTATATTGTTCTCGTATGGTGAACTGAAAAAATGCATGGTAACTGAAAGAAAAAACACTGGAGCTGTGTCTGATGAATTCAGATATTGATTTTTAATGTCAGGTAGGAAGATAGGGGGCAAACGTGGCAGAAGACAGAAAGCAAGAGTGGTGGGCAGGAAGAATTGGATTTATTATTAAAGGAAGTTTATAGGACAGGAATTACTCAGGATTTGTGTGACTAGGTAAATTTTATACAACGTCCCTTTCTGAACAGGTACAAATGCTTATAAAAACTGCAAGGTAGACTCGCCTGGTTCCTTTTCTTTCAACAAGCATATTTATTCATGACTTTTGTTGGGTGCACTGGCTCCTTCGAGGAACTAGCCCTATCTGACTGCCTATAATATTTCTATCTAACTCAGCTGCCTGTAACAATAGGATATAAAGGCATTTTAAAAATGTGATGGAAGGAGGAAGAATGTTGATGGAATTTGGATGAACTGACCCGGTACTAGGCTCCATCAAGATAGATGATCCAGTATGTATTTTAAACATTTTTTGGAATGTATATGCATTTTTGACTGTGGTAATGGTTTAAAAATGTGGAAAAATCTTAACTTACAACAATTAAAGAATACTGAGATATAATATAGTAATATACTGTACTCCAAACCAGAATCTTTGAGTTGTTTTTTAGAGAGTTAGTTATATTTAAGAAACAATTGCTAGTAGACTTACCATTATGGAAAAGGATAAAGGAAAATAAGCCTTCACTTATTTTCCTAATAAGATCATAATATTTGAGAAAATTGCTTTGGATCATCAGGTGGAAGGCATCATTTTCCAGCAATTGTGATATTAACTATTTGGAAACACTGCTGAGTGATACTGTGTTTTAAATGACTATGGAGAAATATTTTGAACCATATTTGATTGAAATCTAATAAATAACTTTAAGTAACTATAAATCTTGAGTTAATAAGATTGAAACTTTCATTGCCACATGACAGTGTTTTCTGAATTCTACAACATCTCATCTCTGGCAAGTTATGATCAGCATACCGATATTGTTGTTGGTTTTTGCCTCTTGACTCCATGACATCAAAATGGAGTGTTAGCAAGACAAATACTGTCAAAGAGACAATTAAAAAGAGACTGGGCATGGTGGTTTGTACCTGTAATACCAAATAGGAGGTAAAGGTAGGATGGTAAGATTGAGGCCAACATGGACAAAATTTCAATACATGAAAGTGAGGAGAAGGGGGCAAAGGTAGGAATGATGGCTGCGGAGTATACTATGGAGAAGTTTGGTCAAGGAAAGTCTCAGTGTGGATACAACATATGAATGAGCAACTAAACGCAGTTATGGAGTGAGCTATGCAGATTTTGAAGGAAGAACACACTGGCCCAAGAGAACAAATGCAATGTAGAAAGACACAATAAGGAGACTAAGAGGCATTCCAATGTTGTCTTATCAAATATTATAGTGATACCTTGGTTCACAGACAATTGCTTTCACAATTCTGGTCACAACCAAATGGAATGAGAATTGAATTAAATTTCCCCATAAGATGAACATTGAATCTAAGCACTGAATTTGATTAAATTTTCAACCAATTCGGTTTGCAACCAAAGTTGTAGAAAGAATTAAGTACGTGAACTGAGGCATCGCTGTATCTGAGAATCCAAAACTACAGTTCAAATACATCCATTCAACATAAAATCAACAGGAGACTAACAAGCAGTTTCTGTCAATATAAGAAGCTAAATGCTGTTGACTTTTAGGAGTGATGAAAAATAACTAAGGCTGGGGATATTATCCAGTGGTCTAGCATATGTAAGACCTTGTGTCCATCTTCAGTACCACCAACAAAAGTCATGAATAAATATGAAAGCTTGCACATATCCATTGAGAATTCATGTATGCTATTAGGATGATGCTTCTGTATTAAGTGCTATGCATGGCAACAAGACTTATATAGGACACAAGGGTACAGATGCAAAAGTGTTAGAGTTAGGTGCTTTCTGTGGAAAGAAATATGTAACTATTGTTATTTGGAGCTTATCAGAATTAACAGTATATTAACCTGGTGCACACAAATACATGATATAGTATGTTTCTATAATAATTTAATAGTCTAATGTGAATATACATATTTGGGCTGCACACTGAGGCAGCTTTAGCAAGAAATAGAAAAAAATATAAAAAATACTTAAGTCATACAGAAGGACGTATTGCTGCTATTAAATAACTAGTTACAAGAAGAAAAAGCTATGATAATGTTACAGGCAGCTGAGTTAGTTAGAAATGTTACAGGTAGTCAGACAGGGCTGGGCCCTCAAAGGAGCCAGTGAAGAACTTCTGATACCTTGTGACATCTGAAGAGACAGGTGCCTCCTGCTGTGGGCCAGATCTCACGGGAAAAGGCAGAGCAAATACAACTGCATCCTAGGGATCAACAGTCCAAATAGTTCTCTAACTCCCTGAGGAAGTCAGGAGTCAGCATCCCACCCCGCTACAGGAAGAGTCACTGCTGTTAAGCATCTCTGCTTGCTATGTGACTCACTTCCCCATTTGTCTTTGATTTAATCAGTTTTACCTGAGCAATTAATCTTATTGGCTAACCATAGTGATGTCCCACCTTGGACCCGTCTAACCTCATGATTTTACTCTATAAAAAAAGTTCTTAAAAATGACTGTCTCTGTCAACCTGCTCGAGACCTCTTTTGTCTCTCTCAGACAGAAGCTCTCTTTCTCTCAATAAATATATTCTGTTCTTAACCTCCATTGTTCCTAAAATTCATTCTTTGATTTTAGAGAACACGAACTCATGCCAGACATATAGTAGGTTGGATATCTGAAGGATTAGTTAGTTGAATCACAAGCACACTCTTTCTTTGCTTTTATCCTGGTAAACTTCCACCAATCCCTCAATTCCAAATTACTGATGCTCTTTCACTGGCCTTATTTTTTCTTTTACTTTCATTTAATAGAAAAAATTTCACCTTTAATTCCAGCACTCATGAGGCTGAGGTAGGAGGAGCGTTATGAGTCCGAGGCAGGCTTGAGTTACAATGCAAGCGCAAGGCTGGTCTGGGCTACATAGTGTGACCCTGCCTCAAAAAATTAGGCCTGGGAGTTTGGCTCAGTGGCTTAAGCACCTGTCTGGTAAGTGTGAGGTTGGGAGTTTGATCCCCGGTGCTGCAAAAAAAAAAAAAAAAAAAAAAAAAAAAAAAAAAAAAAAAAAAAAAAAAAAAAAAGAAAATAAAAGTTTTAACCCTTTATTATTCAATCTCATTGGATCATATTCTTCATAAATTTGGTAAACATATTAACTATAAGGGTTTTTTTTCCTTTTTTTTTTTACTTTCTGTCTTCAATATCTATACTCGAAATTTCTAAATGTTAGACACTAAATCTATTTAGTCCAAAACAGCCTTCAATGAATATTGACTGAATGAATTACTTTAACTTGGATAAAAGGTCTAACAAATACGTAAAAGAAAATTTTAAGGAAAAAGTTGTGAAGTCACAAAAGTGAGAAAGAGCTTAACAAATTTACCAGAATAAAAAGTTTATTCCAATGAAGGGTAAATACAGGGAGTAGTAATTTGGAGAGCATAGGCATAAAATTCAACATGCAATCACAGAGGGCATGAGATAAAGTTTGCTAATGCAATACAAAATCAAGGATGCTTAAGAGTTCCACCTTTGAAGCAAAATTAAGAGATCATTTAGCTTGGATCTTGGAAGATGGATTGAATGAGGCAAAACTGTAGTCCCAGTAAAGAATAAGGGAACCAATGGAAAAATGTGTTGCAAAGTCTAGGCTAATTGAAAGGCTATGAAGATATGAATACAATGGATTCAAGAGCTACACAGCAGCTATCATCAGCAAACTCTATAAAAATTAAATTTTAACAAATATAGGAAAAAATTAAATTCTATAAATTATAAATAGAAAAATTATTTGTGAATATTGAACTGACAAATAACACAAGAAAGAAAAATATTGGTAGATTTTATTTCATACCTAAATTATGACGTGCATATTAAAACAAATTAAACAAGGAAACTATAAAAAGACAAATATAATCTAGGAGTTACAGAAAGGAAGGAGGTTAATTTCCATACATTGAAAATGTTCATGTAATTATACATTTATCAATAAAATGTAAATGATAAACACACAAAGGTGAGAGAGAATTTCAACAAAGTAACTATTTAATTAAACATGAACAAATTTTTGGCATGATAAAGTATCAATTTATGTCAAAACCATGATTAAATATTTCACTCTATTCTTTCAAATTATCAGTCTACTAATGTAATATAATATCCCCCAAATCATGAATATAGCAAATATGCGGTATATGTAAGAAACTGTAATAAATACTGATATGACAAGAACATTGTAAAGAACTCTATTATAAATGTGACTTTTTTTCAAAAATACACATTGGTTCCTATTCATATATTATTTCTATTCTACATGACTATAAACATTATCCTTGTGATATTTTTACTAAAAATAATCATACTATTAATTTAAATGTATTTCTTCCTTTTTTCCTTTCATTTCTTTAATGATGGTGAAATGTTTCAGACATAATAATGATGTAGAGGCTTCACTTTTTGATTTTTTTATTTGTTTGTTTGCTGAGATGAGTGTCACTAAATAGCCCAGCCTGACCTCAAAGTTGTACTCTTTCAGTATCAGCCTTCTGAATACTGAGATTAGAGACATGGGCTACCACATCTGACTTGAGCCTTCATTTCTTAAAATATTTATTCCTTAAAAGAGGTTATAATATGTCCAGGTGCTGGAGTATGAGTCACTTTTCATTAGATTTTTGGAAAATACCATATTAGGAAAGTTCTTAGTGAAAAGTCAAATAGCCCAGAATATACATTACAGTTTCTCATGGCTAAAGTGGACATTTAAAATGATGGGAGTCACTAGCTTGTGTTATGTAAAGAGCACATTCTTCTTTTTTTTTTTTTTTTTTTTTTTTTGCAGCACCAGGGATCAAACTCACAACTTCGCGCCTGCCAGAAGCATAAGCCACTGAGCCAAACTCCTGACCCTAGTTTTTTGAGGCAGGGTCGCACTATTTGGCTCAGACCGGCCTTGTGCTCATGTTGTAGCCCAAGCCAGCCTCGAACTCACAATGCTTCTCCTACCTCAGCCTCCCAAGTGCTGGGATTAAAGGCGTGTGCCACCACGCCCGGCTAGGAAGACGTTTTTCAATGTAGCCACAGAGAATAAAAATATTTTCCATAGACTATTTTTATCTGCGATTTAAAACTCACCTAACCAAAGACAAATCTTTAATTACAACACAATTATAATGTCAAATCAACTATATTTAAATGTTTAGGTTTCCTTTAAAGATATTGAGTAAACCAAGTGATAAGAAATGTTTTGTAGTGATTTACCAAAAGCAATGTTAAAATAAGTATCATCCATAAATTCATTAATTTACTCTAAAGAGTGATTTTTAGCAACCCAAGTTAAAATATTACTAACCTCTCTTTGAAATGGGGAAAAAGGATCATTTCTATAAATTACATATGGATTCTATTTTATTTTAGTAATAACAAAATTAGAATGAAGATTTTCAATTATAAAATTAAGTGCTTTTTAAGTAACATAAACAGGGACACTATAAATAAGTTTTGCATTTAACTTTGCTTAAAATAATATTTCAAAATATATTTATATATGTATGTGTATATATACATATGTATAGGAAAAGAAGGATTCTACTTTTCTGAAGAATACAAGAAGTGATGTCCATGATGAAACTTAAGAAATGTCTTAGCAGGGAGAAAAGCATTGCACCTCAAAATGTTCAAAACAATGAGGAATCGTAAGATAGCAAGAACACTGAGTATAACAGAACAATTTCAATCTACAGATCAAGCATGAATCAAGAGATAGAAAATCTAACAGAGCTAATATAAAGTTTCACTACACCATTGAATATCATTCAAACCAACAAAAAGAATTTTCCAAAATAATATTATGGAAAAGTCATAATTACATGGGTGAATACTTGTGAAGTGTAGTATACCTATCATAGAAGAATATTTTTCTCACAAATACACAGAGTGCAGAAAAAGCCACAATGCAACAATGTTGAGATATTCATTCTCTCCCTGCCTGCATATCAACTTGCTAGAATGCTTTAGGCAGCATTTAATACTTTAATGTTAGGAGGAGGAAATGAGTGAATGTACCTTTGTTGAGCCCCATTTAATGTGATAAAGACAAATACACTGCTATAGATAACATTTGTGGTGCAATATAAAATACCACACAGTGGCTAAAAATAACAACAAAATGATTTATACTTACTTCGAAATGTTGAAATCGCCATAAGCAAACCCTATTTTTCCCTACATAGAATTAAAATTAATGCCTAGTCTAGAAAGATATATGGGAACTAAATTGGATAGTTATCACTTATTATTGAATAAGCAGTGCTATCCAATCAACCTACCAACATTATATATTTTTTTCAAGGAAGTAAAGAATGATCACAACAGCTTAGTGCTGGCTTCTATGACCAAAACATATATTAACTTAGAGTTTTTTTTCCACATTTATTACAGGCACAAGTAACAATAGAAATTAAAAATAATAAATTGTGAGACTCTAAGCACATTTTATTTTTGGTTAATTGTATAATATGGAAAAGCAAACATTAAATTGATGCTTATTCACTACTTTGTTGATATTCAGTCTTTCACATAGAAAGTATATTTTCAAATCAATTTATGTTTCAGGATCTGTTTCCTGTTTTCATAAATTCAGTCTCATCTAGAGTAGTAATCTAAATTGACTTCTGTTGTTTCTTTTTCATTTATATCTTCTTCCACATTTTGACATTCAATTTTCATTTCAAAGTACTAATAAAATTACCTTCTCAGAGTTCAATAAATACCTTCTTTTATGTTATATCAAGTGTCATTTGTATAGCTTCACCTGATTCCTTTTACCATCACTCATTGTTCTTCTAAGTATTCTCAGATCTTGCTAAGCCACATTTTTTATTCCCTGTTAGTATTTTCTGTCTACCTACACTTTAAGTCTAGTTATATCCATTTTTATGACTTAATCCACTACTCACCAGCACTTTTATCCCTTCGCATAACTTCCATGACCATATTTTTGTGTTAGCAATTATATGTGGTTTCTTTCTGAAGTCCACAATCTAGTTACACAGTGAGTACCGCAAAACCTCAGCCTAAATCAGGGAAAACACCACATTTTTCCCTTGCATACTTGAGTTAGTTAATGGTTTCCTAGTTAATAGTATTAGAATATTCTCAAATGCTTCAGTTCTAATGTTTGATATAGTCAGCATTTCCTTTCCTTCTTGTAACTCCACTTTTAGAACCTAAATTTTTATGCATGTTAGCACTGTCCTGAATAATCCAATAATTTCTTAACTGGATTCAACGACTTCTAACACTAACTGGCAGTTTTCATAATTCTGTTTTTGAAATCTGAGTCTAAAAATGTTAGGTTTCAAGGAATTAAGTAACAGTAATCAACATTTTGATAGTGATTTATGTGACTAATAAAATACATACTAACATGAAGTTTTATTTTTCTCACACTCACAACTGATTCAAATAACAACAGGAAAATCAGAACGTGCTACAAGTTTCTAACATAAAATAGGAAAGTAAGAGGACATTACTAGTTTCTGCTAAGAAAATAAATTCAGTACAGAGTAAGCATGAAGTTTTCCAAAGTGCCATCATAAACCATAGCTACTATTACAGTTATGTCTCCTCAAATATTCACTTCAGTGATCTTTGTTTTTTAAAATCATTATGCTGTCCTTTATACTGGCTTTTTTTCTGGGATATCATTTACTTCATATAATATCTCTATGACAAATTTTCCAACATTTGACTTTCCAGACTCAAGTCATTAATATCGCTAAGAAAATCTCTGTAGAAAGCATTAGTTAGACCAAATCCTTACTTTCTTCTGTTTTTCTGTGCCCCTTCTGTTATGTCTCATTTATAAGCCCAGGTATGAGAATACACATATCTATCATTTGGGTCTAGTTCTTACTAAATTGTGACCTTACTGAAAGACTATACTGATATTTTAATTCCTACCATTGCTTGTTGGTGAATGAGAAACAGTTAATAAACATTTCAATGGTGCAAATGAATGAATGAGTTATATTCTGATAGTTATAGTTAGGGAAGTAGATAAGCAATAGCATACATAATTTTAAAATATCTTCCTTTTTTGAGAGGGCCTCACTAGCTGGTTCACGCTGGCCTTGAACTGACTGTGTAACCAGGCTGGCCTCAATCTTCTGGTGATCCCTGAGTGCTGGGATTACAGGTGTGCACCACCGTGCTTGATGCTATCTTTAATATAGTATAGCATTATGTTACTGATCAATTCGTATCACTGTTTAGATTTTCACATTATTTCATAGACTGTGTGTCACTTTTGCTCAGCAGCATTTGTTTCTTTTTATAAAATTGATTTATTAGTACATGGGTGTAATACATAATGAGTACTTTCATTGCGAGTGTTTGGTTCGTATACATAACATGTCTTAATTCTTTACATACCCTTCCTGTTCCCTCCTCCCCCAGTTCTCCATCTCTTAGTTCTCCTCCCATTTGCTGTAGATCTATCTCCCTGTTTCCTTTTATCTATCTTTTATTTTGTTATTTATTTATATTTTGGATATTTCTTAATGATTATTTAGTGTTTGTGAGGAAGTTGATATATAGCTTGATGCCTTATTCCTCTTGTTACATTCAAGAGGAGACAAAAACTAGTAGTGATGTTAGCAGAAATTCAGTAAAGTGTAAACTCACTTAAACAACTAGTATTTACATTACATTACATTTCAGAATATTATTCAGTGGAAATTGGAAGAAAAGTCTATTTTTCCAATGTGTCATGGAAAATAAGAAAATTTTTAACCTGAAATGCTTTATAGCTAAGCTCAATAATTTAAAACATGTTTTATATTATTGCCTAAAATACAATTTTTCAAAAATGCATATACTGTCTTGTTATTCTAACTGGTATTTTAGATACTTTCCCAGAAAGAATAGAACTATGATTATAATAAACAGTAACCCTACTTAGTTTTATCTATTCTTATACTACTTTTTTGCATAATGTGCTTTTTTTTTTCTTTTGTAATTGTTCAGTATTGCAGCCTGTAAGTCGGAGGTGTTTGGAGATGTCAGAGTGTGAAAGTGTGGCTCTCTCTGTACACTGTAAGTCTGCATTGATTTCACAGATGTCAATCATACTGTCATCCTACTGGAGCACACCAACTTAAAATCTTCCTGGTTCAGTTTTTAATGTAAGAAAAATGTATTATGCAAAATGAAGACTTGGCAGCCAAGAGGTAATCGCTGCTAAATGTCAGTTGACAAAATCATGAGAATTGCACATAGGAAACTATATATTTTTACCTTGTGACACTGTTTTAGCTGGAAGAAGAGTCTTCTGAAGAAAAGGAGTATAGCGTCTGATTATCCTGTGATTTTTTTGAAAGTAAGCTTCATTAGGAGACCAAACTTGACTGACTGCATGCAAGTTTTTCTTTCAATTGTCCAATATTATAACCTAATATTATTACTATTTACATTACTGCATTTTTTGAGAAAATACTCATTTTAGACCAATGTATAAAAGTTTTAATAAAAATATTAATGTATGAGAATTGCTGTAAAAGATGAAAAACAAGCAAATGATTTCTGCCAATAAAATTTTTAACAAGAAAATTTTCTAAATAGAATAAACAGCCACATTTTCTCTAGTTTCTACAGCATTCTAAGTTTGTTAGACTTTAAATGCTATTCTACATACAGGACTATAAAGAGTACTTCATGAAATAGCTATTCATTGATAAACTTTTTCTAAAATCGATAATGAAATTTGTGACCTCTTTCTGTGTCTTTGATTTAATTGTGCTGTTCTTGTTATATTTTATGTCGCTCATATCACAGTATCTCTTTAATTGTAAAACATAATAATGCTGCATTATTTGTCTAAATAGTTATTCATTATTTTTCAAACATGACATTGCTTTGCTTGGATTTTATACATGTTTCATCCATGTAAGACATTTCTACCATTGTGTTTTTTAAACCAACCTTGTATTTATTATACTTGTTTGAAAATGTGATAATTATTCACAGAGAATCCCTCCCTGGTTATCAGTTAGTGTATAATGAAATACCTGAAAACAATGGCTTAAAATTTTGAGCAATAAAAATGTCCACTTAGAAAATAGTACATAATATGGGAATTAAGAGAAGCCTAATATTCATCCAATAGAGTTGGTATAACTACAATTATTGTTGGATTATTAAAGCATTTCCAGAAATTGTTTCTGTTTATAATACCTCAATTTTCTATTCAGTTCCTCATCACCACTCATTCCTGGAGCCACTTTCTACAATCCAGCATTATTTTAACACTTGGCCCAGTCACTGTTTTCAGGGGTATGCTTCCAATTTTGAAGACAATATCCTTTCTAATTCCATAGTAACTTTCCATTGGCAAGTTAATATCAACCTTGATAAGAAAAGAAAATAATGCTATTTTTATGGTAAATATATTTGATGAAATTCAGTTCCAAATATCCTACAGTATCATTTTCTTCAGGCCTTTGTTAAGTTAGCAAAGAGCTGGTTGACCAGAAACATTCTTCACTATGCCTGGCTGGTGGAGTGTTTCTAGGGCCTGAGTATGCTGTCCTTGGGGCTTGCTATGGCTTATATCAAGATTTTACACCCAAAGCCTCACGTGTTCCTAGTTGTGACTTTTTTGGTGGGTATGTGACACTGGATTAAAAGCTGTGATTAATGGATGAATACACTGATGGGTTTGGCAGGGCTGTAGGTATGGATAATGGAAAGCCTCATTTTGCTGTGGGTGGCACCAACTCATAGGCTTGTAGCCTGGATAAATGGAAAGGTTGAAAACTGGCTCCCAGACTTTTGCCTACCCTGCCATGGAATTTATCTCCTCTGCAATGTTCCTCTGCCATGCCATCCAGACAACTATGAACTAAAACCTTGACACATTATGAGCTAAAATAAACCTTTCCTCCTTTAACTTGTGGTTGTAGAGTTTCATCCCAGCAATGAGAAAAGTAACTAAGACAGTGCTCATCAAGCACATTTCTTGCTCTGTTTCTCGTTTAGATCTAGAATGCCTCCCAAAAGTTGCATGCATTCACAGGTTGAGCTTTTGGAATGTGATGGGATAATGAGGTCCTATACTGATCAGTGGATTCACTCACTAATGAGCTCAGTGACTGAGTATGTGTATTGGGTATGTTATGTCCCCCCAAGTCCTCATACTTTTGATGGGGCTGAGTCTAGTGCTTGTGTTCAGTTTGTTGTCTAGTGCTGGGAATGGCAATGTGAGCGCTGTACACACCCAGGGATGGAGCTGAGATACAGTGTAAGGGAAGGCGGGTCTTCCTCTTGCACTTCCATGCTTCCACCCTCTCTTCTCTCTCACTAGCATGCCTTGCAGCCTGCAGCCACCATGAATGGCAGCCTCGCCACGCCGTGCTGACTTGGAGCCAACTAAGTATGGGCTGAAACTCCTGAGAAATTGTAAGAAATAAACCTTTCCTTCCCTAAATTTGGGCATCACGTATTTTGTCTCAGCAACAAGTGAAAAGTAACTAAGACAGAATTTGGTACCAGAGAATTGGGTCGTTGCTGTGACTACTCCTAACCATGTGTTTTAAGAACCTTTGGAAATGGCTTGCGGAGAAAGTTTGGAAAGGTTCAGAGATGTCATCTACATGCATAGAGCTGGAACAGCTTAGGTCATTCTGTATGGGAGATTCTGGTCAGAGTCCAGGAGACCAGAAGACTGATAGAAAGCCTGCTGGTAAAGACCAGGCTCGGGAGGTTTCTGCTGGGAAGAAGGACGACATTGGGTTTTGGACTCCATATGATGTGTTACAGCTTGGCAGTAAGTTTGTCTGCACTCTGCCCATGCCCGGAAACTTTGCCTGAGACTGAGATTAAGGGCAATGAATTTATTAATCTCGTAGAAGAAATCTCCAGGCAACCAAATATTGAAATGGTAGCCTGGCTTTTGTTGGGGGCTCTTAGCCAGATTTATGTTGTAGATAAAGAGCAAGGAGCCTGGCATGATGATTTAAAACGTGGGTTTGGCCGGGAAGCTGTGGACTGTAAAGATGGAACTGAGACCTTGATTCCTGAGAAGGAACAAAGGAATAAAAAAGATGGCCTGGGGGCATCTGAGGAAGCAGCAGGCCTCCACCCTTTGCAGCCTGAAGCCGACAAAGGTGAAAGAGTTTGCTTGGAGAAGAAAGCCTCAGAGTACCATGTCCCAGAGTGGCAACAAAAAGCTGCAGAGTGCCTTGTCCCAGAGTGGTGACAAAGGCCACAGAAGGGTTCAAAAGTTTCACAGCTACACCAA
Source organism: Dasyprocta punctata (assembly GCA_004363535.1). NCBI lineage: Eukaryota > Metazoa > Chordata > Mammalia > Rodentia > Dasyproctidae > Dasyprocta > Dasyprocta punctata. The sequence goes on from RJWM01000074.1 coordinate 148,817, forward strand.
GTCCCAAAATGGAGGCAGCCACACCAGATTCCAGAATGGTGGTGGCATAGAGAAGCTGTTCCTCAAAATCAGGTTCAGAGAACTCAGTGATCCAGACAGTCAATTCCTACAGCCAAGAGAGAGGAAAGCCTGGCTACTGCTCCAGCTGGCAGCAGACCTTGGCAGCATCCACATGGTGCTGATTTTAAGTAAAAGAAAAGGCTAAGGCAGCTTTCAACTCACCTGCAGAGAAAATATGTAAAGATGTAAGGGTGAAGCCAAGGAACATGCATCATCCAAGGAAAGCTATGGAAGTTAAGACCCCTGAAAGTGCCATGGGATGGAATCTCTCAAGTCTTTTGGAGTTTGCAACCAGATTGCTTCAGAGGCTGAGCAGAGAACTCCAGGACTTAATGTTTGCCCTGCTGGATTTTGGACTTGTTTTGGTTCCAATGTTTGTATTCCCCTGTTTGTAACTTTTGGATTGGTAATGTTTATCTTGTCCCTTTATATGTTGGAAGTGCTTAATCTTGTTTTCGTTTGTATAGGGGGTTACAGATAAGAGTTTGCCATAGATCTTGAAAGAGATCTGGGACTTGGACTTTTCAGCAATGCTGAAACTGTTAGGACTTTGGCAACTCTTAGAGATGGACTAAATGTCTTTTGTATTAAGAATGTACATGAGTCCTTGGGGGTCCAGGTGTGGAATGTATTGGGTGTGCTATGTCCCCCCAAGTCCTCATACTTTTGATGGGGCTGAGTCTAGTGCTTGTGTTCAGTTTGTTGTCTAGCACTGGGATTGGCAATGTGAGAGCTGCACACACCCAGGGATGGAGCTGAGATACAGTGTAAGGGAAGGTGGGTCTTCCTCTTGCGCTTCCATGCTTCTGCCCTCACTTCTCTCTCACTAGCATGCCTTGCAGCCTGCAGCCGCCATGAACAGCAGCCCTGCCACGCCCTGCTGACTTGGAGCCAACTAAGTATGGGCTGAAACTCCTGAGAAATTGTAAGAAATAAACCTTTCCTTCCCTAATTTTGGGCATCAGGTATTTTGTCTCAGCAATGAGTGAAAAGTAACTAAGATACTATGCTATTAGAAGGCAGAGCCTGGTTGGAGCAAGTCACTGGGGGTGCAAACTGGAAGAGTATATCTCCCTCTCCAGTTACTCCCTTCTCTTTCTTGGCCACCAGAACATGAAAAGCTCTCTTCAGACATCTCTTTGCCATTTTCCTGCCTGGGAATGAGCTGACTATAGACTCAACCCTTTAAAACCCATGAGCCAAAGTAAGCTTCTTCTTTAAATTTTGGGTGTCAGAGAACAGACAAGATGGTGGAATGGTAAGCAGCAGAGTAAACAGCCTTTCTGAGAGATACCATCCAGATGCCGGGATACAGCAATGTGAGGTAGACAAGAAGGAAGGAAGTGGGTTCTCTGGACCCAAGAAGAATCTAAAGCAAGAATTGAAGTCCACAGAAAGAGTAAAAAGAAACACTTAAACAAAGAAGGTGGTATGTGGCGGTGCCTCTGCCCAGAGCCAGACCCACTGTATGGAACCTGGGGAGGGATGATCAAGGTGCTGCAGTGCAGTGGCAACCCCAGAGGCCTCTGCTGAGAGAGGTAGCATTGGAAGAGGGTAGCAGTGGACAGGGGGAGCAGACTTGAAGATCTGAACTGACTGATGGTTTGTGTGCAGAGGTCTTCACTCTCCCACCAGAGAAAGAGATTTGCTGGGAGACATCTTGGAGTTGGGCTGGGGACTCCTAGCTGGGTGCAGACCCATGGAGGTTGCTCTGATTGAGCCAGGCGCATTCAGGGGTCACCTGTGGGTGACCAGTTTGGTCTGGAGATGACAGCTCCGCACAAGCTCCAGGGGTGGTAGTGGCGAGTCCGTGTTTGACCAACCCACCAGGCCAAGTTTTTGGGCAATGGCCCTGCCTCTGCACACACTGTACCAGCCATCAGGGAGCCAAGGCAGGCTGGGGAAAGGCAATGGATAGCGCTGTAACAGTGCCCCCAGTGGCAACCATCAGATATCCATAATCAGCATTTCAGAGAAATTGTGGCCAATGCAAGGATTGCCTCAGTCCCTAGTACCCATTTGCCCAGAAGAACCCAGAAATATGTCAAGACAAAGATGCAAAAGGCAGTCTCTGGCCTCTAATCCAAACAGAACAAGTCCAGGAGATGCAAACTCAGAAGAGATCGGGAATTTCACAACTGAAGTTTCTGAGGTGATGGCAACTGAAGTAAAGAAACAACTTCAAGAGGCTATAAAAGAAATTAGAACAGAAATACTAACTCAACTAAAAGAAGAAATGAAAAAACATAATCAAAGAACTGCTAGGCAACTCTAAAGGAGACATAGATACAAAGTGGAGCATAGGAAAATGACGGAAAACTTGAACGAACAATACAAAAAAGATTTAGAACACATGAAACAGATTCAAAGAGATAACCAGGAAATCAAAAACGCCAATGAAAGTTGAGAAAACCACCTGAAGGAAACTAAAGATAGACATTCAAACCTTGAAGACAGGTATGCAGCTTGTGATCATGAAAGGAAAGATCTCTTAAAAATAACAGGCAACCTGGAAGTAGCAATACAATGGCTACAAGACAACCCAAATAAACATAACTTAAGAATTAAAGGTGTGAGTGAAAAAGCAGGGGTCAACACAAATCAAATTAAAAGCCTATTTGCAGAAATAATTTCAGAAAACTTCCCAAGCATGGGAAAAGGAAGTGACTTTCAGATAAGTGAAGCATATAGAACTCCAGCTAAACATAACCAAAATATACCTACACCCAAACATATAATAATCAAGATCCCAGACATTCAACACAAGGAAAGAATGTTAAAAGCTGTTAGAGAAAAGAAACAGATCACCTACAAAGGAAACCCATCAGAATCACAACAGACTTCTCAACACAAACCATCAGGTCATTAAGACCTTGGAGTGCAGTATTTCAAGCCCTGAAAGAAAACAACTTCCAATCCAGATTGATGTACCCTGCAAAACTATCCTTCAAAATCAACGGAGACACAAGATACTTCCATGACAAAGAACAACTGAAGGAATTTACGACCACCAAGGCAACCCTACAAAGAATACTGAAGGACATTTTAGAAAGAGATTTTAAAAATTCCACAGCTCCAGAAACAGTGGCAGAGAGATCTCACCGAGCAGGGCAGACAATTAAATAATCCATCGTCGAGATTTGAGTCCAGTAATGTCTTCAATGAACTGTTTAGTTTGATCTTATTCTATCATGACTGGTCTAATTTCATTACATATGATGACATAGACAGCTATTCCAAAGATAACAAAATATATTAGGATAGCCTCTATTGATATTTGATCATCTTGTTTTGAAACCCTGTATTGCTTTCATTGTTCTGTTTTGAGTGATTTTAGCCTATTTTTGCTTGTTTGATTGTACTATAACAGATGATACAGGCAACTGATTAGAAGATAATATGAGGCATTATAGAAATCAACGTTGTATTGCTATGTATTGCTTCTATTGTTTTATTTGTTATTGGTTTTATTCAGTACTATTTTGTTTAATTATATTAGGCCTGATGGTGTGGGCAGTTATTCTGAAGATAAGAAGTATTACAAGGGGAAAGGAGGAAAGAAGGAAGGGAAAAGGAAAAAGACATAGATTTATATGTGGGTACACATAAGATGGTCAAAATGACTATACTACTAAATGCATTAACTACTGAAAGAGAACAGTTGATACTCATATGATTGGATCAATTTTGCATATCTATATCTATCAATCTGAGCAACCCCTTTGAAGGTAACAATATACAATGTTACAACCATTGTCAAACTCCGATCATCTCATTTTGTAAACCTATAATACTACAGTTTGGGATTTGTTGTTGTTGTTCATTGGTCCCTTTAGCTTTTTGTTTCTCTTTTCTGTGACCATTGTTTTATTTTCTATTGACTTTATTCTGAACTATTTTGTTTGCTAATTCTAGGCCTGATGATATGGGCAGTTATTTTAAAGACAGCAAGAGGTATTCTAAGGGAAAAGGAGGAAAGAAAGGAGGGAAAAGGTAAAAGACATAAATTTATAAAAAGGTGTACATAAGATAGTTAAAATGACTATATTACTAAATGCATTAACTATTGAAAAAGAACAGTTAGTATTCAAATGATTTGATCAATTTTGCATGTCTATATCTGTTAATCTGAACAACCCCTTTGAGAGTAGCGATATGCAATATTACAACTATTGTCAAGTTCCAACCAACTCATTTTGTAAACCTACAATGTTATTGTATCGGATTTGTTGTTGTTTGTTTGTCTTTTTGCTTTTTGTTTCTCTTTTCTGTGTCCATTTTCTCTCAAATAAAAGAAAAAAGAAAAGGAAAAAAAAGAAATTGGACATCTGACCACAAAAGTGTTAAAAGTCAGTCACAAGAAAGCAAGACATATTTTTGCATTAAAGCATTCAAGTTCTCTCTGACAACACTGCCTTGTTAACTTTTCAACACTAGCTTATTAATTTCTGCACTGTTAGCTCATTCTCACGCCCAGTAGTTCCAATATGCAAGTAGTATGTGTGGAGAGAACAAATACAACAGTTACTTTGTTACTATTTCAGTTTAAATTTTACTGTGATACATTTAAATTGTATGTTTTAAATTGCATTATTCTGGTGTTTAGCAACATATATTGGTGAAAAAGGTAATAAAAGAGCAAATCAAATATTTGGCCATAATCACGTATTTGGCCATAATCTATTTTGAGAAAAAGGATATTTTAGCACGTTACAAATTTCCAAAAAGCAGTACATGCTACAAATGGCTGAAGTACTTCACATCATGAACTTTGATGTGAGTGTAGAGCATAAGGCAAGAATCTTCATTGCCTTACACATTTTATCTTTGTAGGCTCACAGCATCATTTTTCAAATAAGGAAACAAACTACATTAAATATCTCCAAATTATGTTAGATTCTATGAGCAATTTAGAGGGATGATGGAACAAAGGTTTGTCTTGAAAAATCTTAGCTTTCTTGGATGACAACAATCACTGAAATAAATAATACTTACTGATATAAATCATGATTCACACTTATTTCTCTCAGCCACATAAGCTTAAAATGAAAAATGAACATTTTAATAGCAGTCACGGAACATGAGTATATCATTACACACGGATAATCTTAAAATTCTACTTGTTTTAAAAAAACTCCCTTCTACTCTTGAATATTTCTTATTTCACTCAAGAATGAGAAAACACATCCTTCATGAAATAATATAGAAACTGACTCTAAAATAAGACATTAGGACAGCATCCAAACATAAGAAAATGGTAGAGTGAGAGAAAATATTTTACAAAGAAACAGATATTATAAATCTGCATTTGTTTCCAATAAAATTGAAGAAAATGTGTTTCAGAGAAAAAATGCAGCAGAAAACCTAGTAAAATAATATATTTAATTAAAAATTACCTTGCTTACAAGAAAAACCAAAGAAAACATTAATGACTGCATAACAAAGTACAGAACCTAGATTAAAGTTAACATTAATGATGTAGATAACTAAATCAGTATTCTGTAGGAAAATTTTAAAAGAATATTTTGCTAGGGATGAGCTGAGAATAGACAATTGAACAGAAACAGCATTTAAAGATGTAATGGCAAAATGAAAAATCTGCATTAAAATTTTTCTGTAAATTAGGATTTACTGTGCATTAAATAAAACTTATTGAAATTGAATCATCATGTAGAAATATACTGAACTGAGAATATTTTCAAACATACGAAGTGTTATATAAAAATAGATAATAAAAGAGCAGGTTGGAAAAGTCAGAACAGGTAAGCATATACTATATAACTTGCTCTTTTTGAAGAGGTTGTGAACATGATAGAGTAATTAAGATTTTGAAATGTGAATAAATTCAGAAAGGCTACCACATCATAATCATTTTTAAAATCAAACATGGAGATAATTTAATTGAGGAAAAGAAGGGCCAACATTGAGCATGACCAGAGAAGAATTTGGGACATAAATCAAATATATCAAATGAAAACAGAAATAAAGGAAATAGCTGATACTAAGTATAAGATATTGCTAATAGTTGTTTATAAAATGTGAAAAATGATTTTTACATTGTAAGAATATCTAATGGTCTTCCCATTTAATCTTAAGAAATATGTATACCATTACATTAATCTACAAATATTATCTAGCACAATAACATGTGAAATAAAGCAATACCACTACTGTAAGCATGATACAGCCCTTGTATCTATCCATTAAAAGTAGAACTTTTAAATAGACAATACAGGAACATTAATTAAAAGGCCACAAAAATAACAGATATATTATCCCATGTTTGAGTAAAGTTTATTAGGTTGAAAAACACAAGAGGTTATTTTCACAACTGACTGAAAACAAAATTTAAAAATATTATTTATTCTAAATCTAAGTTTCAGGTCCAAACGTTGAAACAAATTTCAAATTGCTTTTTGCTCTGAAAGATCATTTTTTATTTTGTAAATGACATGGATAGAGTAAACTGCAGAAATGAGCAGGTAGTCATTACTTTTTTTTTTTTTAGCAGAATTCACATTGTAATGACATGAGTAGTGTGAATTGTGATCAATGAATTGTCAATACCTCTGCAAAAAACTATTTCATGTTGACAAAACATGCTATATATTTCCTAAATCATATTTCTTGATTTTCTGACCATAGAATCACTATACATAGACTGAAATATAAATGTCAAAACCCAAAGTTGTAGTTAAAGCTGATGAGATCATAAATGCAAATTTTCAAAAATGCTGCTGTTTATTCCTTTGATTTTCTGCAGAGGTTGTGAAAACAAATTCGATTCAAAAATGATTTTCTAAAAGACGATGTAAAATTTCCTGCTAAACTAGCTGGATTACTGATTTTTGTATTTTTAATGAAAATGTGTACTATAAAAAGTCTGAAACTTTTTACAAGAACTTGCAGAGTAAAAGCATCATTCTAATTAAATTTTTTTAGTGTAACACATCACTTATTCCATTTTCATATATAAAACATTTTACATGGATGCAATCATTAGCACACATTTGCCATTTATTATTTCATTGACTGCTTTTTTCTTTGTTTCTTTTTTTTTTTTTTTTTTTTTGGCAGCACCAGGGATTGAACTCACAACCTTGAGCCTGTCTGACAGGTGCATAAGCCGCTGAACCAAACTCCCGGCTTTAGTTTTTTGAGGCAGGGTCGCACTGTATATCTCAGGCTGGCCTTGCACTCGTGTTGTAGCCCAAGCCGGCCTTGAACTCACAACGCTCCTCCTACCTCAGCCTCCTGAGTGCTGGGATTAAAGGCGTGTGCTGCCACGCCCGGCTATTTCATTGACTGCTACTATCACAGGGGGCCAAGTACACCACAAGGTCACACCATGCAGGATTGAAAGATTTCAGGGGATAATTTCTCAAGGAGGTAGAGTTGAGTGTGTTGTCCTCTAAACTGCCATTCTTCCACAACATGGAAGATCATGGAGGTCTTCTATATGCATACAGGCAAAATTTCAGTAGAGGAGAGCCAATTTCAGCTAGACCATGTTAAAATATTACCAGAGAAAACACCCACACAACACATGAACTATCTATACAGTATTAGCATCTTAACAAGAGCTAGAAACAGTTGGTTTGTCTAAATGATGGTGTCTTAGTCACTTTCACATAACTGGGACAAAATACCTGACACCCAAAATTTATTTATTTATTTTTATTTAAGAGAAAATGGACACAGAAAAGAAAAACAAGAAGCAAAATGACAAAAACAACAACAAATCCAATACAATAACATCATAGGTTTACAAAATGAGATGATTGGAATTTGAAAATGGTTGTAATATTGCATATCATTACCTTCAAGGGGGTTGCTTAGATTAACAGACATAGACATGTAAAATTGATCTAATCATATGAGCATTAGCCGTTCTTTTCCAATAACTAATGCATTTAGTAGCATAGTCATTTTAACTATCTTATGTATAACTATATACAAATTTATGTCTTTTTCCTTTTCTTTTCCTTCTTTCCTCCTCTCCCCTTATAATACCTCTTGTTATCTTCAAAATAACTGCCGATACCATCAGACATAATATAATCAGACTAAATATTACAGAATAAAACCAATTAGAAGCAAAACAATGGAAACAATACATAGTAAAACAACACTAATTACTATAATGCCTCATATTATCTTCTAAGCAGTTGCTTATATCATTAGTCATAATACAATCAAACAAACCAAAATATGATAAAATCACTCAAAACGAAACAATGAAAGCAATATAGGGTTTGAAAACAAGGAGATCAGATATCAATAATGGCTACCATAGTGTGTTTTGTTATCTTTGAAATAGCTGTCTACGCCATCAAATATTATAAAATTAGGCAAACTGAAATAGAATAACACCAGACTAAGCAGCTCAATGAAAACAATACAGGACTCAAATCCCAATGATAGATTAACAATGGCCACTGACTTCCCTTTTTAGACAATTACTCCCCTTTTATTTTTACAATATGGATGGTGTATTTTGAATCCTACTAACTCCTTTAGCTTTTTTTTTTTTTTGTACTAGGGAGAAAACATGATGCTCACCCAGGAGGCTCTGAACCATTTCATCCACGAACATGATCTTAAGTTGTACCCATTTATCTACAAGAGGCTTGAGGTTATTTTTCTTTATAGCTGAGTAGCTTTCCATTGGATAAAAATGCCATACCTTTCTTGTCCACTATGTAGCTAGTGGGCAAGCTTCCCTCACTTCTTTCTGGTTCCCTGTCACATATAGCATTGTTCTCTGCCCTTTGACTTTCAGTCCATGAACCCCCTTTCGAGTTTAATGTGTTTCTTGCATAAAGCATATTGGTGGATCCTGTCTCCTTTTCCACACTGCCTGCGTTTCTTTCCATTGGTGGATTGAGGCCATCTACAATAATGTTTAAGGCCAACATGCACTGCTTGTCTCTGCCATGCCACTTTCCTGCAGTTGGCTGCCCACTTTTCCCCTTTACTCAGTTGTCTGCTCTCCTCAGCAATATCCCTCTGGCACCGACTATGGATATCTGATGGTTGCCGCTGGGGGCACTGTTACAGCTCTATCCACTGCCTTTCCCCAGACTGCCTTGGTTCCTCCATGGCTGGTGGGGTGTGCATACCGGCCGGCAGCTGCCTGCGAACCTGGGCCAGTGGATCGGTCACCCGCGGACTCTCCACATCTCCCCTGGAGCACGCACAGTGCTGCCATCTCCAGATCAAGCCTGTCACACACACGGACCCTCTGAGGTGGCCCCCAGTATGCTCACAGGGACCGGGTTCAGCCTGAGCAACCTCCGCGGGTCCACACTCAATCAGGAGTCCCCAGCCCAACTCCAAGATGTCTCCCCGCCACTCTCCCACTCATGCGGGAGGGCAAGGACCTCCACTCACAGTTCTCCAGGTCGGCTCCTCCTGTCCACTGCCACTCTCCCCTGACACAGTCTTTCTGGACTGAGGGCTCCAAGTTCACCACCACCGCAGCCACAGCGCTTGAACCGTGCGTTCCCAGGTTCCAGGAATTCCTTTCACAGAGAGGGTCTGGCTCCTGGCAGAGGTGTCACCAGCCACTGCCTTCTCCGTCTAAGTGCCTCTTGCCACTCTTTCTGTGGGCTTCAGTTCTCGCTTTAGATTCTTCCTGGGTCCAGAGGACCTGCCTCCCTCCTTCTTGCCTTTCCCATGTTACTATATTCCAGTATCTGGATGGTATCTTTCAGGGAGGTCATTTACCCTATTGTTTACTGTTCTGCCATCTTGTCCCACCTCCCCAGATGTCCAATTTCTATTTTGTATTTCTATATCCATTCTCTGTAGCTAATATTAAAAATATTGACTTATTATACATTCCTGTCTGCATTTTGGTGTTTAATAATAAAATAGTTCACATTCTGGTTTGCAAAAGTGTGTCTGATATATATAAATATATATATATATATACATATATATACACATAATATTTGCATATATTTTAAGATTCAGATCACAAATTTTCCATCTTACTGTTTACCTAATAGTCTTCATTACTCTTCACTTTGACTTGTCCAGTATATACTTGAAGTCATCCTTGGATTATTTATATGTGACTTACTTGTATGTCTTACCTTTCCATTTATTAGAATGTAGCCTTTTTGTGGGTAGAGATTACAACATATTCATCTTCTCATCAGCAGAGTGCCACTGAGAACAGGTAAATTAACTATTCTCACAAAATTTGATATGCTCTCCACATTATAAGCTGGGAACTACTGTTATTTCTGCAAAGGGTAACTGTAGCAGAGTTTTGGATCACCCCACAATTTTTCTAATTAATGTCTGTTCATCTTCAGGAAAATTAGAATCCATAAAACAAAGTTTACATTTTTGCAAACCTTAGAATGTTATTCGAGAACTAAATGCATTATGGTGTCTAAACCACATACATATCAAGTGTTGAGTAGATTGCTAGCCATTAGTATTATCCAGGTATGGCATTAAACTTGTAAGTTCAGAATTCATAAAGGTCAACGTTAATATTAGTAGAAATATTTTGCAATGAGTTTTCATCATAGTAGAATTTAATAATTCACTTGTTGGTGACCCAATTGTAGTAATTAATGTTAGGTGGAGTTTATAAAAAATCAGTGGTGGATTTATATGGCCTAGCCATAAGGGAGATTTCAAACTCCTAATGTTTTATAGTACTAAAACTCAATAGCTCATTAAAGCATATTAACATGTCCACATGTTTCTGAATAGAATATCGTGATCTGGGTGTCTATTACTCTATCAATATTCACAACTCTATTTAGTACATTACTCTAGGCTAACATTCAATCTTCAAATTTCACATACTGGGTACAATGTTGGCAGATAGACAATCAAAAACTGCAGTTAGGATAAACAAAACCAAAAAACACTTCTGTAAAACAATAGCCTACTTATCAATAATCCAAATTATTAACAAAAATGACATTGCAGCTGGTAATATTTGTTTCTAATTATTTAAATTGAATTGTTATAATAGAGATAAATTTTTCAAATTTTTTGTTGTTGTTGGTAATGTTATCTCTTTAACTTGTCTTTTGTTAATCTTCCCTTTGTGTTGTATAAATACTATATGAGAACATAAATTGGAAAAGTCATCTACCAATTTACGCTTTAACGTTTTTCCAAACCTATTTTTAATTATTTAAAAATTATTATCAAAATTAAATGGAAATATGTAGTCATAAGAATTAGGAAATAAATACATTTTTTGTTCCAATATTATTTTTAAAACGGTAACATTCAATAGAATAACTTTAAAAATAGTTTTAAGAATATTATTATACATGTGTGAGTTATAAAATTTAAACGTTTAAAATTACAGTTATTAAAGACCAAAGTATAACTGGACAGGAAAACAAAAATTATAATACTTTTACCCTTGCTTTATGTTTTTAATTTTTTAACCTCTCTCATTACCACATTTTCATCAAATTGTACTTTAGCCTCAGGAAGAAAATTGTTTTGTGCACATTTTTTTGTAGTGAATGCTTAGAAATTATGGGCCTATCTTTGAGTAGTTGACAGATAATTACATACCAATAATATAAATTTCTTTATTGAGAACATATTGTTTTATCATACAATAATTTAAAATATCAAATTTATGAGGATTATAGGTAGTTATAATATTATAAAGTCATTATAAATAAATTCTACTCTTACAAGTGGAGGTACAATGATTGGAGATTGAATTTACTTGTAGAAAGATGACTGATCTTGTATTTGTAGTAAAATTTTTTAGCACTAGATCTGTATTCATTTGCCAAGCCTGTCATAGTAAAATGCCACTGGCTGGGTTGCCTAATCAACAGTATGTTTGCTCATGGTTCTGCAGTCTGAAGCCTAAGATCAAGGTACCAGAAAGTTTGACTTCTGGTGTGACCTCTCTCTTTAGTTTGAGGATAGCCGCATTCTCTCTGTATTTTATAGTCATGTGCAGGCATCTTCTGGTATCTGTTCCTCTTCTAATTAGTACAACAGTCATATTTAATCGGGGTACCATCTTTATGATTTAATTTAGCTATAATTATCATTTCAAAGGCCCTACCTGCAAGTTCAATTACCATGGGGTTATAGCTTCAACATAAAATTTTCGGAGAATATATTTAATCCATGACAAAATCTAATAGTTTATTTTCAGAAAGATTCATGAATACACACTTGTAGATAAGGTACTGGTAATTTGAAAGACTTGTAGAGGAAAATCAACTGCAAGACATATGAAAGCTTATTTAAATAAAGTGTGAATTGTAATATTGACCATAATTGAATGCAACAACTGTAAGGATGATAAACTTCCTCTGAATAGTTAAATAGCAAATAGTTAAATAGCAACAACTGTAAGGATAATAAACTTCTTCTGAACGAGCAGTCATATGATGAAATGATTTGCTGTAAGTAAAAATTGAGAACAAAAAATAATGTTATTTTATCTTGTTAAGGGTAGGGCTGACATTTTTTATTAAATCAGTCTTCATTATATACTTAACAATTAGTGTAAGTTTTGACATATGACAAACATTTTATGCACACTTGTTGGATAAATTTATTAACAATGTTTAGGAAATTATTAGATTTCACTTTTATTAATAAATTGAGTTACATAGCATTCATAACTATTTTCATTTATTATTAATTCTGCAGTGTCAAGGGTAGTATATACCAAGAATTGGAAAGAGTAATTATATCTAATCTCTATTTTCTAGAAAGCCACAGTTTAGGGGAAGCTGAATTATCAGGGAATGAAGAAATATTGTGATAAGTCATCAGTGATGCCCTGGACATAACAAAATCACAGGTGAATGAACAACTAAATAGATATGTAAGTCTCCAAGAAGATTTCATAGAGGCCAAATGACAAATGAATAGTGTTTTAAAGTTTAAGCAGGAAAAGGAATCAATGATATTGTGGGCAAAGAGAATAATAAAAGCAACTACCATGGTTGTATAAAGAAGCATAGCATGTTGAGAAAAATTGCACTCTTTCTGTGAAAATGATTTTTAAGTGTATAGACAAGAGATAGTACCAGGTTAATAGTGTGGAGTTAGGATACAATTTCAGCCTCTACTATAGGATCAATATTTTTCTTTCTTTTAAAGCAAAGCAGGAAACACCTTAAGCTTTATGACACATGATCTGTGACATAAATGCTCAACTACATCATTATAATGTGAAATAAATTTAGATAATTTACAAATGAATATATTCCCATAAAGTTTCATTTACCAAAACCGGAAATGTGTCAGTTTCCCAGAGTCTATTTTAGCACAAGGATATGGAGAAGTCATTCACAATTTTAAAAAAATTTTACAGGAAAACAGTTTCAAAATGTAGGCTTAATCATTTAATTTCCATACAGTTAACATTCTTTTTGTCTCATTGTCTTTTTTGATTTTTAAATTATTTTTATTTTATTAGTACATGTTTGCAGAACAGAATGATTACATTTATTGTGGACATTGGTACATGTACATAACACATTTCAGTTCTTTTTTACCTCTCTATCTCCTCTTCTATCTTTTTGTTTAACAAGCATTAGTTTCATTTATTCATTTTACAAGACCTTACCCAGTTAATTATCATAAGTATAAACTGAAAGCCAGAACAACAGCCCAAATATCACTAACTACATATGGTAGTTGCTTATACTAAATCAAGGTGCACTTTTAAGTACATTGCCCAAGCTGGACTGTATTAAATTTTTTTTTCTCTCTTTTATCCTATTGTTCATCTTTTAGTTTGTACTTTATTTATATAGTTGGGTACCTATTTAAAATACATGTTTTTTATTTTAAAAAGCAAAACAGAAAAGAGTATAGAAATGATACAAAATTTCAAAAAATAGAAGAAAATTGATACTAAATATATTGCATATTGTTATTTTAGAAATAGTTGTTCAGGTAACCAGCGTTAGGCATGAAAAAAATGATCAAACAATGAAAGCAAAAATTGTTCATCTGGATAAACTAACAGAGATTAGTACTGTAGCTATCTTGTATATATATACTTACATACATATATATGTATACCTATATACATATAATCTTTTCCCTTCTACCTTCACTCCTTTCCCCTATCCCAGTTGTTCTTTCCTTTTGAGCACTTTCTTTTCTTTTACTATCACAATATCTATTGTACATTTAGGATCTCATTACTCTTTATTTTTTTTAGACACTAGAGAGATAAGACAATATTTACAAATGTGAGTTTGATTTATTTCACTTATTAATATGGTCTCAAGTTGCCTCCATTTTCCTATAAAAGTCTCAAGATTATCCTTCATTATAGCTCAGTAACATTCCATTGAATAAAAACAGCACACCTTTTTTATCCATTCTGTGGTTGATGGGCTTTTGGGCTGTTTCCAAGATTTAGCTATTGCAAATTCATCCAGCTATAAATGTGGGTGCACATACATTGCTGTAGCATGACGTAACAGAAGCTAGCTGTATAACTACTTTAACTGTCTTGTATGTATGTATAGTTTTCCCTTTACCCATTCTTCCTCTCCCAGTCACAGTTTGTCCCTTTTCTTGAATAGTTTCTTCCCAAGTCACAGTGTCTATTCTACACTTTTTTATATTTTAAAGAGAAGAAAAAAAAAAACAGAAAAACCAAGATGCAACCAAACCTCAAAAACAAGAAAAGCAAAATGACAGCAATAAAAACATCAAATAACAATAGCTGTATAGGTTTTCAGAACAAGATGATAGTAATTTAACAATGTTTGTTATGCTGCATGTTGTTATCATCAAAGTAGTTGCTCAGGTTACCAGAAACAGGAATAAAACAAAACAGTAGAACAAAACAAAACATTGCATTTTAAATACAAGGCAGAAGGAAATTCCCCAGAGTTGTTGCAATGTACATTGCCATCATCCAAACAGATGACCGGACTACCAGCTCCAAGCCTGCAAAGTCAATCAAGCAATTTAAGGATCAAGCTATTCTTTTCACCTCAGTTGCTATGTTACCCTGAGTCCTCCTAAATAGCCAGTTGCTTATGCGGTGGTGAGTGGGGTTGTGCTCTGCTGCTTCACCGCCCAGGCACCTGCTGGTTCACAGGAGGGTGTGCTTTGGCCTCTTGCTAGTAGTCACCTCAAAATACATGTTTCTTCATGGAGAAAAATTAACACAAAATTTCTTAACACAATAATTGAATAACAACAGTTAATACGCTACATGTTGTTATCTTAAAGTGCTTGCTCAGGGTATAAGACAAGGGCACAAAATGTCTTCAATCAATATTAGCAGGAATCTTTCTTTTTAATGAACTAAAAGATACTAATAGGATGGCTGACTTGCATTTTTCCCTTTTCCCTACTGTCTTTTCCACTTTCACCCATCCTAGTCCATTTTTTCTTTTGAACAATTTCTTCCCATTTCACAATATTTATTGTATAATCTAGAACTTACTTACTCTTTCAGTTTCTCACACCAGGGAGACAATATGATGTTTCTGCATGAGAGTCTGATTTATTTCACTTACCAGTATGGTCTTAAGTTGCAACCATTTACCTATAAAAGTCTCAAGATTATCTTTATTTATGGCTAAGTAATACCCTGTTGTATAAAAATACACCATCTTTTTATCCTTTCTTCAGTTGATGGGTATTTGGGTTGTCTCCAAGATTTAGTTATTGTAAATTGTGCTGCTATAAACATTGGGTGCACATATATCACTGTGGTATTATGTTTTTAATTTTTCTGGGGAGATACCCAGAAAGGGAATAGCTTGGTCAAATGGGACTTGTAATCTTAGTTTTTTGAGCAATCTCCACACTAATTTCCACAGTGGTTGTGCCAATCTACACTCCCACCAAAAGTGGAAAACTGTTTGTTTTTCAACACAGCCCCTCCAGTATTTGTTATTGGTTGATTTCTTGATCATAGTCATCATAGTATTGTTTTAATTTTCATCTCTTGAATGACTAGTGATGTTGAATAGTTTTTCATATATTTATTTACCATTTGTATTTCTTCATCTGTGAAGTATGTATTCATCTCAGATGCCCACTTTTTAATGTGTCTTTACATTTAGGTCTCATTTTTTCATTTCTTTATATGTTCTAGATAGATGTCCTTTTTCTGAGGGACAGTTGGCTAAAATATTTTCCCACTCTATTGGTTTTCTTTTCACTCTGTTTGTGATTTCTTTTGATGTGCAAAAGCTTTTTAATAAGATGAGATCCCAGTTGTTAATTCTTTAAAGTATATCCCATGTCACCTGGTCATGAACTCTCTACCTATACCTATGTCTTCAAGATTTCTATCTTCTTTGACTTCCAATAGATTTAGTGTTTCTGTTTTAATATTTAGATCTTTGATTCATTTTATTCAGATCTTTGATTCATTTTCACTTTAGTTTAGTGCATGGTGATAGACATGAATCTAGTTTTAGTCTTTGGCATGTAGAAAGCTGGTTTTTCCAGCATCTTTTATTAAAGAGGCTATCTTTCTTCCAGTAAACATGTTTGGCTCCTTTTTCAAAGATAAGGTATCTGAGTGTATTTGTAGTTGTGTTGCTATCTTCTCATCTATTCCACTGGTCCTCAGGTCCATTTTTTGTCAGTACCATGATGATTTTATCACAGTAGCTTTACAGTATAATTTCAAGTCAGGGATTGTGATGCCTCCTGCCTTGCCTTTGTGGCCCAGTATTAACTTTGCTATTCTAAGTCTCTTCTGGTTACAGATTAATTTCAGGCATGTTTTCTCTAATTCTGTATGGTGTGCTAATGGTATTTTGATCAAGACTGGTTTAAATCCATTTAACAATTTTGGGAGCATGACCTTTTTCACTATGCTGTTCTCCCTATCTACGAGCAAGGAATATCTTTCCATTTGCTGACATTCTCATCAATCCCCTTTTTCAGAATACTGTAATGTTCAATACAGAGATCATTTACTTCCTTTGTCAGATTTATTCCTGGGTATTTTATTTTTGTGGGGGTGCTATTGTGAAGGGTGTGATTTTCCTAATTTTTCTCTCAGTCAATTTGTTGTTTGTGTACAGCAATGCTATTGGTTTTTTGAGTGTTGACTTTGCATCAAGCTATGCTACTGAATTTGGTTATTAAATCTAGAAGTCTTTTGTTAGAGTTTTTGGGCTCTTCTATATAGAATATCATATCATCTGTGAGTAATGATAGTTTAAATTCTTCCTTTTCTATCTTATTCCTTTTATTGCTCTTTCATGTCAAATTGCTCTGGCTCTTTCCAGAACTATATTGAATAATAGTGGTGACAGTGAATATCCTTGTCTTGTTTCTGATTTTGGGTTGATTTTAGATATGTTAGCTGTTAGTTTGTAACAGATGGATTTTAACAGTTTCATGCAGAGACCATCTAATTTGATTTTTAATCGAGTGTTTTTCATTAATGAGTCCTGCACTTTATCAAAAGATTTTTCTGCATTGATTGAGATGACCATGTGATTTTTATCTCTGGATCTGTTGATAGGATGCATTAAATTTATTGATTTGCATGTGTTGAGCCATCCCTGCATTCCTGGGATAAATCCCACTTGGTAATGGTGAATAATCTTCTTGATGATTAGCTACATTCTGTTTGCTAGTATTTCATTGAGGATTTTTGCATCTATGTTCATTAGAGAGATTGGTCTGTAGTTCTGTTTTTGGTTGGGTCTTTCTCTAGCCTTGATACCAGGGTAATACTTGCCTCTAGAAGTGAGTTAGAGAGAATCGCTACCCTGTTGATGTCATTAAAATGTTTGAGGAGGATTGATATTGAATCTTCTCTAAATTTATTGTAGAAGTGAGCTGTGAATCCATCAGGACCTCGGTTTTTCTTTGTTGGCAAGTTTTTAGTTGCATTTTCAATTTCATTGACTGACGTTTGTTTATTTAGAATTTTTATATTTTCTTGATTTAGCTTTGGCAATTCATATGTATCTAGGAATCCGTCCATTTCTTCTGTGTTTCCCCATGGAAGTAAAAATTTTCAAATAAGTATTGATCTTCTGAATTTCCACAAGATATCTAGTGATTTCACTCTTTTCATTTCTTATTACATGAATTTGAGTGTTTTCTTTCCTTTTTTCATAAGATTGGCTAAGGGTTTATCAATTTGATGTATTCTTTCAAAGAACCAATTCTTTGATTCATTGGTGCTTCGTATTGTTTTCTTAGTTTCAATTGGGTTAATTTACTTTGCTTAATATTATGATCTTGGGGTCCAACTATTTCCCCACCAAGAACTCGAGTTTATCCTTCTTTATGGAGGAGTAGTACTCCATTGTGTATTATAACACACTTTCTTTATCCCTTCATCTGTTGATGGACATATAGACTGCTTTCAAGATTCACCATTATGAAATGTGCTGCCTTAAACATCAGTATGTATACATCATTCTGATATAATATTCCTAACATGTTAGAATACCTAAAAGGGGAGTAGTAGTATTAAACAATATATCTATTCTTAGTTTTTTGAGGAATCACCATACTGGTTTTCACAGTGATTGTACAGTTTACACTACTACTAACAGTGAAGAAGTTTTCCTTTTATCCCCTAAGTGCCTCTGTGGTATTTGTCATTGGTTAATTTCTTCATGATGGTCATTCTTTCTGAGTAAGATGGAATCTCAATGTTGTGCTAATTTTCATTTCATGAATGGCCAGAGATATTGAACATATTTTCAAGTATATGATGGCCATTTGTACTTCTTTATCTGAGAAGTATCTATTCATTTGAGATGCTCATCTTGGGGCCTTTGAATTTGGGGTGTCTATTTTTTGTCCTTCATATATTCCTGATATTAATTCATATCGTTTATCATAATACATACGTTTACTTGTTAATTTGAAAGGGAAAGATGGGGAGAAAGATAGAGAGAGGAAGACTGAGAGAGAGTGAGAGGTAGAGAAAAGAGAGAGAGAAAGAGAGAGTGTCTAGAATGGATGACCAACAAGTGAATCCAGAATTCTGGAGGAAACTTGAAAATTCTACCAGAATACTATATGAAGTGCTGAGTCAGCAACCAACATAGGAAGATAGACAAACTTTGAGGTTCCAGAAAACATTTATTAATAAAGACAAAATAAAAGATGCCAATATTAATAATAATCAATACCAGCCTCTACTCTTGGATACCTATAGGCCTAGAGTAAAGCAAATGTGGAAGAATATGAATAGTTAGATTTTAAGTGACTCATTACAAAGAAGTAAAAAAAAATGTTTAATTAACATTGAGTATAGACTAAATTATTACAAATTTAGAAAGTAAATTTTGAAAAGTGAATCAAAAGTCTTTTTAGTAATGGTTATTAGAAAGATTGAATCAGCTGTATATCAACTACAAAAGCTCAATTTTCTTTGCACATCTGTGTAGTGTCAGGAAAGTATAATTGTTATACAATTCTGCTGCAAAATGAATGTCTAAAAGGAGGCTTTTAGAAAACAATTGGTGCAGGACTAGGGATATAGCTCAGAGGCAGAAATGCCTGCCTGGAGATTACATGGTCCTAAGTTCGATTCTCAATACAAAAAGAAAAGAAAAGAAAGAAAATGATTGGTAAAATTATAATGAAAATCTAGATTAAAAAATAAACTAAAATAATTAAAGGACATAGATTAGTCATAGATTCTAGTGTTTTATTGTTTTCAATTACATGTCTTTATGTTTCAATTTAAAACCATAAATAGAAGTGTCTGTTGTAATTAATTAAATATGTTTAGTTTATCTCTTGTTTGCTTTTTGTTTTCCAGTGCTGAGGATTAAACTCAGGGCTCTTTGGGTTCATTTGCTAGGCAAACATTTTAGCACTCAACTACATCCCTGTCAGCTATGTTAATTCTTTGAAAAGCAAATATGAACATACTATGCAATTTTCTCCAGTATGTAGTCTTCTTTTTTTCTGGACTGTATAATCTAAAACATGAGTTGAAATTGATGTCTAGGTGAAGAAATTGAAACTATATTCCAAAATCTATTTAAGTGATAAAATAGTATGACATACTGATGAATTTGATTGCAGAACAGGTAGTGGATGGCAAGAGAGCAGCTGGAGGTGGACATTAATATTTATTATGTGTAAAATGATATAAGTGAGTATATCACCAATGTAAACCACTTACAAGCAAAACAGAGCAACACTTAAGAGCAAATTAAGAAATTGAGCCACATTTATATTAAACCACAACAGTTTTGTCTGTGAACTACAAAGCAAGCAAAAGATTTTAGAACAGAACAGTTGAGATATGATACTTTTCCATAAAATATAAATTGTAAAAATAGATGATCCCAAAGAGAAACAGTATGGTTACTCCAGAACAGCACCTGGTTTAAGAGATCACCAATAGATAAAGAGAACACACAATTTTTTTAATATGAAGAATGCAAAAAATCTCTCAAGAACCCTAAAAGGAGTGATTATATTAATAATAGGAAAACATGAAAGAGTAGCCTCCTTGAGACACAAGATAAAGAAGAGATTTACAAATGTAGTAAATACCAAATACAAAGAGTAGTTTGAACTACATAAAAACTTAAAATAGCCCTCTGTGCAAATTACTTTGAAGCAATAGAATTTTGCAGTGGAAATCAGAAGAGGTTGAGATGCAAATTAACTTGAAATGGAAATATTTTTATTTATGCTTCTATCATTGGTGATCTTATTTTTAGAGAAAATGGAGATGAACAAAAAGTAAAGGAAAAGAGTAATAGAACAAGACGAAAGCCAAGGCAAGATATTTGCATATAGGTATGTTTGATTTCAGGGGACTAAGAGAAGTTAAAATGTTAAGGAGTGTATTTACACTGTTAATTTGCCCTGGACTGCACTGTGTAAGTAAAATTATGGACCAGATGCCCAAAGGGGAAAAATACTAATGGAAAATAAATACATATGTGACAATTCAGAATGGCCTTGGTATTGCTGGTGCTAGTCAGAAGCCATCAAAATATCAGTGCCCTAGAATATGCATCAGTATTACAGTCAATGCATACTACTTCTTCAGAGTAGAAGAGAGATAGTCTTAAGGAACTAAACAAGAGATAAAAATTCTTGGAATTTCTCTCAAGAGTGTAGTACTTTGTAGTGAAAAGAATAGTTCACTGAAGTACTGATAAGCACACAATTAGGAATCTAATCATGGGGTAATTTTAAGGATATATAAGAAGGAATCAAAATGGTAGTGCACCTGATTAGCTTCAGGATATAATTAATTATATAGAATAAAAATGATTTTAACTTATTTTGACTTGGTTTTCTTACATGCAAGTACTGTCAAAATTCTGCAAAATATTTTCTCTGCATTATATTGAAATATAAAATAACATGCACACATAACACTCTAGAGTTATATTTATTAAATTTCTTTTCTGAAGCACTATATAGATGAAAGCTCTACTAAAGTAATGCAATTACAATTTGTGTTCAGATGACAAGAGGGGAAACATAATTTTCAAAATAAATAGTTACATAGCTGGTATTTTAGGTTTTATCCTCTGGTTTGTGGTACTCCAAACAGGTAGAGATTGCCCTGACTTCCCAAAGAAAACAATTACAAAAATGATACCTAAAATGGCCTCGATACTGGGAAACCAAGATAATCCCATATACTTGTGAATGGAATAGTTTCCAATAATAAACTCTTGCTGAAATTTTAAGAAAGTCTGTTACTACACCTAGGACAATTAATGTACCAATTCAGACTAAAACGCTTCTGCTTATTCCACCTTGTTATACAGGGAACAGCTAGTGTCAACACCATGAAATATTGTAGTATTTTACAAAGTATTAATCAACCATCATAAAGTTTACTCTTAATTAGCTTCCCTGAGGTTTTGAAAGTATTTTTAGAAAGCAGTTCTAATGCCTCTGGCAATCAAAGGGTTTCTGTGTATTAAACTCACCTGCAACTTTCACTAAGTGAAGGGAGAGATAGTTTAGAATACTAACAATGGGCATGTGCAGCTGTTGGAATGAAGTGATTTATATTGCTCATCCCTTCATTTATTTTACCTGACAGACTTCCACTTATGACTTAGAGTTTGAAGTCGTAAAACCCAAAGGGAGCCTGTTTTTGGCAATTTATCAGACTGCATATTTACAAAAAGATATTAAATGACCAAAAGTTATGTTATGAGCTTTTTTGTTGTTGTTATAAATTGACCTTAAAATTTATATGTTTGGTGATGATAAGTGATTATACTTACTTTTTCTACTACTATCTAATCGTGTTTGAATTTCTTGAAACAACACACCCCTTTTACATAACATTCACATTTCCACTCTAACACACAATATTTAGGGGACAGATGTGTCTTTTTCAATAATATACTGCTTAAGACCTGTCAACTAAAAGGAATAGAACTACCTGAAATTGTCTCTGTGCACTGAATTTGAAGAATTAAAAATTAAGATAATTTACCTAAAATAAATTAACAAAAACACCAACCAGTAATAATCTCTACCAACTTTTCTTATATTGACTTTCATTTAGTTATTTAACCTAACATGAAAAAATGTACTCATATATATAATATGTAACAAAGAGAATAGATATGATAATTATGTGACACTATGTTTGAATATTTGAAAAGTCTTGAGTAAAACTGATGTAGTGTAATACAGAAATTTAGAAGATGCGTAACTCTTTTAAAGTAACACATACTTTAAATAAAATAATGCAGGAAAATTGTAAAGCAGAATATGAAGTGTTTTGATATTTCTGTTTTGTCTTTCCATACTACATTCAACTCTGTCACTATAGTTATTACCATTTTATAGGTCAATTCTAAAACTTTAAAACACAGCAGTAGAAATTGAAACATTATGTTTCTATGAGTTACTGTAGATCTGAGTAGTGTAATTTGTCCCATAGAAAAGAAATGAAATTTGCCCAAGTGTTCACGCTACAGATGATATCTGAACTTTTTTTAACTTCTAAAAGCTTAATTTATCTTTTGTACCCTAAATTCTTTAAACTAAATTAAAGAATTTAGATAATTTGTTGAATCTCCTGTCCCCATTTTATTCTAACTTGTTTCTTATTTCCACAAATATTGCTAGTTGTATCTTTTATTATAAATTTTATTTGTTATTGGTAGTTAGTGTTAAATTCCATGCAGTGATTTTTAGTACATTCTGCAAGACTTGTTTCTGTGGGCACGTATATGCATTCTTCTACACTTGGCAGGATGTGTATAAACATTGCTACTTTTACATTCAATGTAGATTTCCTATCTTGAATTTTTAAAAATCTACCTCATAGACACTGGAAAAACATATAAAATGTACAGTTTTGCTCATTGTATCAGTACTTTTCATTAGTTTTCACATGTCCACTAAAATTACACTTTGGCCCCAGATAGAACTATTGCTGATGTAAAATCTCGTAGGTCATTCTGATTTTTGTGCTAGATTATAACCTGAACTTGAGGCAGGATGCCTTCAAAAGTTTTCAACCTCCTTAGTGTTTCAATATTTGACCCGTTTTGTTGTTGTTGTTGTTGTTGTTGGTTTTGTTTTTTTGTACCAGAGATCAAACTCAGGACCTCACACTTGCCAGGCAGGCAATTGCTTTCTTTGGTCTTTACTTTGTTAAAGATAACTCTTCTCGTTAATGACATGTTTGTCTACAAATCCTCTGTGCATAAATTCAGTAGAAGATGCTATTGTTATCATTGCTATTTTTAATGTTTTCCTCCTGGACTTATTAGTACCACCATAGTCTTTTTTTATATGTTGGCTATTCCATGCATGTCTGGTAATCATTGTTGTCTTTTTCATTGTTACAAAAATACCATCCTTTTTAGTATAAACCATGAAAATGATTTGCTTTTGAGTTGCGTGGGTATGGTATCACAAAAGTTCTTTTCCCTAGTAGGAGACCATTTAAGAGCCCAGGCACTTAGAATGTAGCTCTACACTGATGCTCTTGCCTGTCATATGCAATCCTACGTTTGTTTCTCAGAACCACAAAAATAAAATAAATAAGACTGGGCATGGGTGAAGCGCTTTTTTGCAGAATACATGATTATATTTCGCAGCACATGATTATAGCACAATAGCCCAAGTAAAGAGTACTATACTTATTGACAACTGTACTTCAATTAATTTCATTACTAGACAGATGGTCTTCTAATTTATTTTTAATATTCTCCGTTGAAATTATGATTTCTCTCTCCTAAGGTCTGACATCTACCTTTTGGAACTTTCCATGGCGCATGTATCTTTAATTTATCAAACCGGGCTCAGTTTTAAATCCAGCGTCAAGACTTCCTGCCTGTGTTTTGCACGTATGCCCATGTTGTGTGAGGAGGCTGGCTTAGATGTTTTAATTAAGGATCAGCGATAAATTAGCTAGACAGCTTCTTCTCATTTTCTGCTCCTTGAATTTACTGAGCTTCTGCTAGAGACTGTCTAAGGTCGCTTGGGAAGGAAGGTGCTTGTAGGTGCCTACTGTGTTCCTCTTCCATCCTCCTCAATCTAAAGCCAGTATATTTGTACCCATAGAAGGACTTTCTGGTCAAGTACAGTGTATTTTAGTTTGTTTTATAGTATGTTCTGATTGTAACGTTTTGTTTTCTTTTAATATAAGAATTTCTCATTACCTAAGGATAATAATGTCCTGGAAAGGGAAAAAGGTCACTAAAAATAAGACCATTTAATGTAAAGACCAAAATATTCAGTAGAAGACAAAATAAAATTTGTTGGAAAATTATCTTAAATAAATAGATAGACAGATAAATTTAATTTGTCCCTTGGCAGTGCCTGTTTTGTATCCAGGGTTGACTGTTTTATTTTTTAAATTTTTATTTTTATTAGTACATGTTTACAGTACATAATGATTACATTTATTGTGGAGAGTTGGTACATGTAAATAGCATATATTAATTATTTTTGCATTCTTTTTTCCTAGTATCCTTCCCTCCTCCTCCTATCTCTAGATCCTCTTTCCAGTTGCAAAAGATTTCCCAGTTTCCTTTTATCAATTTTTTAGTTTGCCTTTTAGTTCATTTATGTTTTTGATTTCTCATATACAAGAAAACATGCAATATTTATGCTTATGTGTCTGGCTTATTTCACTTAATATTATGGCTCCAAAGTATATGTATTTTTCCACGAATGACTCAAATTTATCCTTTGATACAAGAGTGGTACTTCATTGTACATAAATACCACACTTACTTTATCCACCCATCCACTGACAGACATGTAGGCCACTTTTATGATTTAGCAACTATGAGTTGTGCTGCTATACCCATGCTATGTGTGTCACTATTATAAGGTATCTTCAACTTAAACACTGACAATTTCTGCACAAGTTTTGCTTCTGATTTCACCATTGACAGATCTCTAATACCATTTCCATAGCATTCATGAAATTATTTATCTAGAATTTGAGATTTTTGAAAATATGTGTTCAGTTTATATGATTGTTTACAGCACAATAGTGAGAAGAAAAAATAGTCAACAGAATTTTTACGACCCCTATACAAGAGAGTTAATACTAAATTAGAAGAAATTTTTGTGGTCTATGATAAGTAATCATTTGGGTATGATAACTTTGGCTACTTCATGGCAGACTCATAGGGTCTCCAATATGAAGACTCTGAGAATGAGGATCACTGTAATGTAGCCTAAAAAATAATGAAACGACTTGTTAAAAATATCATGCATATCTTTTCTTTAAGTTTGAAGCATCTTGTGAGCAAATATCTTTTCTATATATTATTTTCTAAATGCCATAAAAATCAGTGATCTTCAGTAGTTACTGGTTGAGTTGGCAATAATCATTAAATCATTCTGAAGGTTTTTCTTACATTCTTTTATAAAACTAGCTTAGATTTTTAAAAGTTATAAGAATTTTGATTTGTACTCTTAAAGTGATGGATTATATTGTCATAATATTTACTCTCTACAATTTCTATATATTGCTTACATATACACATGTTCTTTATTGTGCATTTCATTTATACCAGCACTACTGGCAGAAATAGTCAAGCTAAAATGCAGACTTATTGGAATGCACCTAGAAAACTTCCTTATGATAAACTTTTTAAATTAAAAAAGTGTGAATTATTGTTGCTATCTTTGCTTCATATCTAAAATAAGACTTTCTAATTCCAATCCATCCACATTTAACAAAAGGTCTAATGCTTTATGAGTCTATTCCATTTTGTATGCTGGTTTTCTGAACATTTGAGGAGACTCGAGACACAACTACACATCATCTCTTCTTTTTGTCAGAATTTTTGTATTTTTTGCCCTGATGGAAGTACATACTTTCCCTATTTATAGATATTTGCTTATGCGTTTTCAAAAGTTCAGCAAAGATTTTAATTAAGTGACTATATTCTATAAGCTGTTTTACATAGATAAGTTTATTTTATTTATAATTCAGGTTTTTCCATGGTATGATTGTAAAACTATGCAGCAATAAAGATTATTGAATAATGTCAAAAGTAGTAAAATTTCCCTGATATGTCCATTATTTGTAAAAGAATCAGTTACTCATCTCTGTTAGTTCTGAAACAAATCAACCATGTTAACAACATACGTACAAATGATTTGAATGAAAAACTTTACTCATGTTAATGATTATAAGCAATACTCACTAAAGTTAAAGTAATTTTATAATTTTTAATATTTATTAATGTAACAATATAAGTTCTAAGTAATTACAATCTTTGTAAACACTTGGATATGGACTATACATGGCAATTTGCCACATAGTTTAGAAAATTCAAATTTGATTATGTTCATTTTTTAAGTAGAGAGGAAAAAGTGAATAGTCTTATTCATTAACTAAGATGAGAGAATGATTGATTGATTTCTTAATATTTAAACTGTTCTTCCATGAGTATTAAATTAGCTCTTGTGTTGATAGGGTGGCTGTCATGCATAATGCCTAGACAGTTTAAATAGTGAATTATTTCATTAAAAGAACTGCAGTATCATCATTGTTATTTGTTATTCATACAAATTATGCTAATGATTATCATGTCATATTTTAAGAAGCTTAAATGAAGTCCTTTAAAATCAAGCAACAGTTTTGGTAGAGAAAAGTAATGTATAAGGATATAACCTTTAATGAATAGAAGCTGTATGATTTATGATTTTAGAGGATAATTTTTAATTCATGACTTCATCATTAAATTTTTATGTATTCTGGATATATGTATATTTATTTGATACCATTAATTTATGATGATTTATAAATGTCATATTTTGGTCTTCCTTAATTTATGGTCTTAAATGTCATACCCAACTCCAAAACATTTTCTCAGGGCCCAGTATTGACCCAGTTGTAATAAAGGGTGGCCATATCTGGTATCTGAACTACCTGAAGCAAATTGAAAGACCATAATTACATGACTTTTCTCTTCTCCTTATTGCTTAGTTAGGTAACTGAAAAGATATATCCCTAAAATCTCAGATGTTCAACTAAGCATTCTGACAGGAGGTATATAAAACTGTTAAAGATATTCACAGGAAAAGATAAGGCAATTTATTTCATACTTTTCTTGAGGGGAAGCTATTTGCCCAACATTGTATTATGTACAGAAAGAGGGCGCCATTTTTGTCCTTCAAATTTTTAAATTGGAAGGTGGAGAAAGGTGAGCCAACAATTAAACAAAAACAAGAATATATAATAAAATAAAATATGTGCCATAAGAAAGTATAAATAAATTATTGTCAAAGATTGATAAATTACATTGAATATAAGGAATCAGGAAAAGATTTAAGAGATGTAGACTTTCAAAGTGGGCCTTAAAGCTATGCTAAGAGATGACTTTAAATCATGCCAATATTTTTAAAAAATCATTTCAACAAGTAGAGATATAGTGTTGAATGAATGTTAACTTATCTTAAAAAATATAAGAAATGCCAATGCTTTGTTTGGAAAGATATAGAAAGTGTAGCATGTATTATAGAATGATTGCTTCACATGATTTTTTGAGTCTTCATCATTGCTACCTAGATAGAAGCAAAACTCCATTCCACTGTTACCCCTAGAAAACAAAAGCTAAGGAGCGAGACACATATATTTCTTTCTCAGTGCTATTACAATAATCTGCTAGGGTATGTTTTCACAAAGAGAAATTTCTTTTATGATGTCAATATTAAATATAAGGAGTAGATCCCTGAAATAATTAAGTATGTGGTATTCTGATAAGACCCCCATCCTCAGTAGTCATCTGATACAGCTATACTTCTACTTAAAATTTTTTTAAAAAAATAAAATATAAAAATAGACATGTAGCAACTCCTTGTAAACTACTTTCTAGAAACTTCTTTGAGTTTCTTCTGCATAGAGTGATTCACTGAATAGAGGGAGAGATGATTGAACATCGTCTTTGCTTCTATAACTCCATCACAGCTACCTAGGAAAGAGCCTTATCTAGTAGTTAAAAGAGGATAGTTAAATTTCCCTACTTTAAATCATTTAACACAGGTATTTTATCACAGTGATGCAAACCTGACAAACATGGTAGACATCAAAATGTAATGTCATTTGAATATAAACTAATAGAAATACGTGCTACAAACCTAATGTTTACATTATACTAGAGAAAAGACTTGGATTAAAAATAGATTTATTTGTTGCATAAACTTATTTCATAAATAACAAAGAAAACCTTTCATTATCTTTTCAAATCCTGACTTTTGTCCCTTGTCAATTTTTTACTGTAGGTTTACTACTTTCTACCCATGATTTAACTTCAACAAAACTATAGGACCCATGCGAAATGTGTCATCCTCTTTCACAAATTGGATACTGTAAACTGTCATTTATGACATTATTAGCATTTATAGATAAGCAAATCAAGTCACAGAGAGTTTATGTAGCTTCCAAAACATCACTCAAATGACAAACCTTGATTTTGTCTCTAGAGTCTCTGCTTCTACCCTTCTGTCAATAGGAGAAACCAGCAAAGGAAACTGGGAACCACCACAGTAAAATGCTTCATATTTATATTGGAACATATGTTGGAAACTTGAAACATTTTCAGAGTTTAGAATTTAAATCAGCAAGCTGCATTTATGGAACAAATAACAAGCCACACTTTTATTACCATAATGAAGTTACAGATGTGACTTAGAAATAATGGTACAAGTCTCACTAAAATATACATTCGACATTGCCAAATCATATAACACAAAGATCATGGGGCAAAGATTTTGAAGGTATTTTTTTTCCTCATTCCTAGGTGAAAACATAAGGTTGGATGTGATTTTTAAAAAAAGTCACATGGTCCAACTCCAGCTATCAGGTTCTACATATACCTTTGTAAGTATCTATTCTGGGACAAAGCAGAATCCTTTCCACTAGATGAGTCAACATTTTCTGAACACTGTCTTTCAATGCTTGTCATTGAAAAGAGACTCAGGAGCTTTTTCTTCTTAATTATAGCTTATTGTGCATATTTTCAGATAATTAATGCTCAGAACATTATTATTTAACTAATTATTTCTGAAAATAGGACTATTTAATGTATAAAATAATTCTGTACTTTCTTAGAGTCAGAGAACACTAAAAATTCATACTGAGTAAACTTTGACTTTGCTGAGTAATTTTGAAAACAGATATTTTGAAAAGAACAAAATTGGGACTCAGAACAAATGAATATTATATACAGAGCATTTTTGATCCATTAATATTCCAACTCTTGGTCTTAAGATTCTTAGATATCATGACCTTTTTATTTTCTATTCACCACATGTTTTGAATTGAAAGTAATATATTATGAGTTAATCCAAATCCATTAAATTGCACAATTAGCTGCATATTTTAATGTTTTTTATAGGTTCTTTTTCCAAAATGGTTCTCGGAGATTTACACATTAAAAGTAAATGAAATGTCCTTGAGGAAGGTTCAGCACCTGGACTTTAGTAAATATTATAAAACAATAATTTTTTCATCAGTATGTGAAACCAGTTTCAAAAAGCCTGAAGAATATGAATTAAATGTTCTCTGGGAGAAATAGAAAAGGTTAAAATTCATCATTTTAACTGATAGGCCCTCTACAGGAAAATAAGCAGTGCAAAGAATACAAAATACAGTTTTAATTTTAAAGTCCTCCAAATACATTTTCAAGGGGAAAATATCATTTAATTATTTCTATTGTGAAAAAGCTTTTTTATGATAATTGCTGATTTCACATATAATTGTCCTTAATGAGATATATTTTAGAGTATAAAAAACACTGAATGAAACAATTTAGCACCTTTGTTATTGTAAATACAGAATAACCTGTGAATAGTTATATTAACTTCTTCATGTTTAATATGTTAAATCTAGTACTTATATTAAATCTGAGCCTGTTTTTCATGAATTAATTTCATACTCCCTAGAGTATAGAATGATATTTTTAAAATCATATTAGTTATATCTTTAGTTTTCCTCATTTTTAAGGGAACAAAAATCAGGAAAAAGTGGAAAGTCATCAGCAAACTCCTGGTTTAATTAGAAAAAAAACACAAAAAACATATCAACAATAAACTTTGACAGCAAGTTGAGGAATTTTCCGTGGTTTCCTTTGTTTGAACTGAGTAATGTCATGCAAAATACTTCTGCCATGCGAGCTCTGAAATCATTTTCTTAACTTAGAAGAGGAATTGTTCTCAGCCCAAAAGGAAATATCCAAGAATAGATTACCAAAAGCAACAGGAGTCAGAGAATAGTACAGTTCATAGATATTTGTACTATTGATTTGCCTTTTTGTATCCAAGTTTTTAATTTAGAGTCAAAAGGGTCCTGGTGGAGATCCATGAAATATGTTGCTAGTACACAGCAAAAACACAAAATTTCTGGAAAATAGTTATTGAGTTATTGAGTGGAGCACAGAAATATGATTTTAAGGGAAATTAATTTTAAAAACTTTTATTTTGGTTTTTAAAAAGGAGCCTGGAGCACGTGTTGACAAGTCGGCATGTAAGACCTACAAAAGGCTCACCAGCAGGGTGGACCTGGGGACCCAAAGCAGAGACTTCCTTTCATATTAGGTCCGTGTTAAATCAAGTGGAAATGGAGACTTCTATTGTGAAAACTGAAAGGAGGTGTAAGGCTTGAGTTTTTGCACAAGAATTTATACTCGTATCATTGAGAAAAGGGCAAAGAGGTTAAAAGTACCTCAAGGGGAGACCTAGAGTTTAAACTCAGGAGGATTTCAAGTGAAAGTTGAACTGGACAAACCTGGAATGAAAATACAGGTGAGTGCACACAAAAAGAATCCCTGATTTGTACAAATAGCATTCAGTCTACAAACCAATTTCTAAAATCAGTACCTATTTAAATTCCATGTTTTTTCTGCATTTTTAATATTTTGCTTTCTAGTTTTCTATACTTTATGTGAAATGTCAATATTTGAGAGAAATGGAGTTTATTTATCAAGTACCTAAAGTGAAATTGTTTTCTAATGTTAATTTTTATCTTGATATTGTTTTTCAAAGATGATCTTGATTTAAATATTAGTGGGGCTCTTGCTTACTATACCATCTTTGAATGTTTGCTAGTCTCTTTGAGGTGTCTCATCATTAAATTGTGTACAAAAGTTGGAAGACTATTTGACACAGTATGTGTAAATTGTCTGGTAGACAGTGATCTGTACTGGCCAGTATGAAATTCTAACTACTTGGGAGAGTGAGTCAAGAAG
This sequence comes from Dasyprocta punctata, assembly GCA_004363535.1. Classification (NCBI taxonomy): domain Eukaryota; kingdom Metazoa; phylum Chordata; class Mammalia; order Rodentia; family Dasyproctidae; genus Dasyprocta; species Dasyprocta punctata. The sequence goes on from RJWM01000074.1 coordinate 180,535, forward strand.
ATCTCAAATTAGAGGACAGCCTAGTCAACTTATGGAGATTCTGTCTCAAAATAAAAAGTAAAAAGGGATAGGTACATGGCTTAGCACTCTCTGAATTCAATCCTCAGGGCCACAAAAATAATCTATAAATAAAGTCTAATTATTTCTCGTAATTTCTCTCTAATCCCTCAATTTTGTACTCTTTTCAGCAGCTTGCTAGATAGAAGATCTGCTTTTATTGTTAAATTGGACTTATTAACATGGCACAGCCATTTTTCTAGTTATGATATTGGAAATTTTTGGCATATTGCTTTTCTTTATTACAGTTCTAGTTTATGTATTCTCAAGGCTTAAAAAGAGAAAGTAGTAAGGTCAATACTCAACACTCTCAAGCTATTTATCATAATGAGCAATTAATTCCCTCTCTCAGATATTATTATATAAAGTCTTCACTGGACATGAAAACAGCATAATATAAACTGGGAATATTTGCAAATAATAGTGGAAGCATATACATCTAGGGTCAATTTAGGTTACCTTCTCAGACATTTTTATTTGTACTTAAGGTTTTAATGAAGATTGAAGTAGCCTCAGTTACAAATGTAAGTTGTTTTTACTGTTATGAGAAATCATTTTCTTTAAGATAGTTCAGTACAATGATATCAAACGTATTTGACCTAACTAAATTTTAAAAGTGCTTTAATAAAGGCAAAATTAATCACAATATGACCCATTTTTAGTATCTCATGCCTTTTGTACATATAACTATACATTTGTAAAAGTCTATTTTAATACTACCATGTCTACATGTTTAACTTACTTGGATTGTGTACGCTGCTAATGAGGCCAACAGCATGGGTGACATCCTTTCTCAGGTCAATCAGTTTCAGTCTGTCCACAGGCTAGTTTTACTGTGTCCATAGACACCAACCTATTGCAAATTATCCTAAAGTCAAATGTCCTCAATTACAAGACAGCCAGGACTGGAAAATACTTGATTCATTCATTATAACTGGAAAAAAATCTCGGTGTCTACATCTGTAGAGGCCAATTCACTGTAGTCTGACATAAACACAGTTCATTATTATTTTAAATTACTTTTATCTGTATAAGTCCTTATCTTTTTTCTCAGATTCTTTTGAGACATATGAGTTCACTGATATTAAAATACTGACTGTTTAAATCTTTTTCATTTATTCAGTCCTTTTAAATTTGAAAAACCCTTGTACCTATATTTCAAATTACAAAGAAATGAGTGGTAGTTCATATTATGGATTTTCTATCTAGATGTAGAACACTAACAAAGAGCTTTCATTTTCACTTCATTTTCACCAGTCAATGAATGGAAACATTCTTTGAACTTATAGGCCAGTTTCTGTTTTAACATTAAGTTTGATAGATAATCTGTAGCCATATAAGTGATGCCAAGTTGTATGATCAGGTTTATGATTACTATGGGGGTTGAGCCTTTAAAACTGCACACATACCTTTCCGATTAGTCCCGAAAAATAGAGTGAACATTTCAAACCAGATCATAAATCATTACAATTAACAACTTTCAAACTGCCCATCCAAAGCAACTGGCTTGACATGCCATCTGTTATTTCTTCTTGAAAACCCTCTAGTCTGTTTATCTAAGGCAGTCATTTAACATGATGTTCCTTTTTAAGGTGTGTGATGGACTGATGAAGACAAGCTTTTGTTTTAATTACTAACAATTTCTGTGATGCAATATAATGTTTTCAGTGCTCAGGGTCCTTTACAAATCAAAAGGAATCCAACTAAAACAGTAATTAATGTCAAATGACTGGTCGCAAAAGGCTCTATTTAATTAAAAAGTTTTAATCTTTGATTAAACCTCATCACACAGTCTCCCAATTACAAACTATTGTCTGAAAAAGGGGATGTAATTGGGTACATAGTCTATCTAAAATGACACCTACAAATTATAAAGAATGACCAATGTCTGCTTGAAAGTTACAAATCATTTTTAAATCATGTTTTTATATTGGTTGGGGTTTTTTTTTTTGCCACTATAGTTGGAATCCTTATCTTTTAATAAATGGCATATGAACTATAAAATAGAAAGAACCAACACTTTATGAATTAAAAATCTATTCAAAACGATACTTTGTCCCAGCTATGTGTCTTAGAGTTCAGGTTAAATTATAACTTTATCCACATAAAATCAATAAAAAAAAACTGTGAAAAAAGCAATACTGGGGTGATTCATTTTGGTATGTTTTATGCTTATAGTTAGAAATATTTCAAAACCTAAGTATATTTTAAAATTCACATTTTTGAATCTCATATTCTAACACATATTGTTTCTAATTTATATTGAAGTCACTGATAGATACTTTAGTGTATATATACATACATACATACATATAAAATATATGATTCATATATTGCAATCCATTGCATTTATTTTATTTTGTAATTGTAATGTTAGATTTAAAGAAATTCTAAGTCTAGATATCAATTTTATTTATTGATATTAAAAAATATATAATCCTAAAAAGCCCGAAGAAAGAAGCTTCTTACCACATTCTTGTGGCCCCTCACTGCCATATGTTCTCTCCATTTTGATGAAAAAGATCTAAGCCATGTACATCCCAATAACATAGGACTCAATCGAGTTTTAATACTATTAATTGGCAAGTTGATCTTCTGTACATTGTATGTTTTATTGTTATATTCCAACCTTTGTTGTATTATTTTATTTCATATCTTGTCAATTTTATACTAATGTTAGGCTCCATTGGAGCCTAACCTGTGTTATTTTAACTATTTCAATCATTTCAAAGGAAAGAAAAAAAGAGGAATCTAAGAAAAACTTGAAAGGAAGATTAAAATCATTCATTCAGTGCTTACTACATTTTATGTGTGATGCCTAAGGTGTATCATGTAATCTACCAACCAAGTTATTAACAACCTGTGCTTTAAATAAAAAACTTACGTGGTATATTTATCACTGGGAGTGTGTATACTAAGGTACTATGTAAACATTACTTTTAACATATTGGTTAATATATGAAATGTATTAATGTATGATGAAATATTATTAAAGCACTTTAGCAGCAAGTGATATTGCTTAGGAGAATTTGATATCTCAATTTTTAAATTCTAAGATTGAATTATTGAATAAACTAATAAATGCTTTCTCACTTTTCTATATTAGAGCTAAGTATATGATAAATTAATGTAACCCATCTTGAATTATAGCATCAAGTCTTATATGTATGGCTTATATGAATACAGCAGTGTGCTAAAATTTGTTGAATTGTCACTAGTAAAAAATGAAACTAACTCCATAAGAATAATTAAAACAACAAAGCAAATTGAAAGACATACTATAAAATGAATCCAAAATTAATCATTTCAAGTTTTTAACATATGTCAAAATTGGTAAAAATCTACCTAAGATAAAAAATGTAATATAGATTCTTATTGAAATTTGATGACTTTTTGTCTGAAAATGTAACACATTACTGTAATCCTTTTATACTCAATAATTTACCTGATTCTCTAATTCTAGAGATAATTTCTGTAGGCTATGTGTTATGGTTGATAGATTGTGTCAACTTGAGATGTTTAGAAGTTTAACTGACAGACTCAACAGGGAGCCAGGGTTCTTACTTTGTAAATATCCACATCCTGTGCAAAGGAGGGCAGGAAATTTTGTGAGTACTACACCCACCCTGAAGAGGTGGGGTTGGCCTGTGTACAATATAAGGGAGGGGAAGAGGCTCTTTATTATTTCTGCTTTTTTTGTTCTGGCTGCTTTTGCTCTAGCTGGTGCTTTGAAGTGTTGCCCCAGTGCCATCCCACCCTAACAGGGACCTGGCCTAGATCCCCAATCTCAGCGAAGGCTTAGATAAATGAGACAAGTAGTATGATTTTAGGGCTCCAGGAGGATCAAAACCCTCTACAGAGTTCTTGACTGTGAGGCTATGATGAGGGCTAAGACAAAGAGCTTCTCTGGGCAGCCCATATTTATTTCCATTTTCAAACAAAGAGAGGGGACATTGAGGAAAGCACAAGAAATGAGCAAGACCTTGGGAGTCACTTCAAAAACTTCTCCTAGTAAATTATGCCAATATAGGAGAACTATCCTATTTCCATGGTGACATTTATTGTGGGAATGAGATGCCTGTAGGTGTGAGATGTCTGCAGCTGCAGTCTCTATTAACTTAACTGAGTTGGAGCCAGGCGTCCTCAACTGTAGCCTTATCTTACCTTATCTCTGGCATCACAGCCCACTACAGGCCTCAGCCAGGGCCAGTGACTCATAGAAGTTCATTTAATATGAATCAGCTCCCATCACCAGGCAAGGAGCCTAGGCCTAAGACAGACTCACAGATAAACATAGAAAGCCAATTAGTTAAATTTAAATCCTGCTCAGAGCCACTTTATTGTGTTCTCCAACACCACTCTGCCTTGGAGCCAGCTACGTATGGACTGAGACCTCCACAAACAGTGAGCTAAATAAACATTTCCTTCCCTAATTTTGGGTGTCAGGTATTTTGTCTCAGCAATGAGAGAAAAGTAACCAAGACATTGTGCAAAAGAAAACTTCCTTGAGATCAGTTTAACAGGCAATGAAGATTTTATTCATGACTATTATAAAAGAGGGGATTGAGTTCAATTCTACTGATACAAATAACAGAAGACAGTTCAAATACTACAGTAAATATATGCAAACGTATATGCTATACATACACACATTCCTATTTATTTCTGTATTTATATCGACTTTTGCATCTATATGATGATAATCATATATATCCCAGTTTTTCCAATCTCTCTACAAAACTATAGCGTTGGTTCACAGTACTTCCACTGTGTCCACGTTATATTTCCATTTGTGAAGCATGAAACATGGCTCCCATCAGTATAATTCTTCTGTATGTTGCCAATCATACACTGTATTCAGGGGACTACACCCATACACAGGGCCTACACTGACTTAATGCTTTTTGGTTTGAGGTTAATATTTGATAGATTCATGATAATGTAAAGAAGAAAAGAGGGAAGAAAGCTGTAAATACTCCATAAGAAAAAGACAAGAGGAATAGGACAGATGTGCTTTTCTGAGAAAAATTTCATAAATTTTCACATGACAAAAATTGCAAAACTTGAGAAAGCTTGCAACACTAAGAGTCATACAAAGATTAATTGCAAATCTTTACCAATTATCATTTGTAAATATTTCATGATACTTTGCTTTCTCATTCTTTTTCTCTTACCACTGTTACATGTATATTTAGCATAAGAATCTCTAGACATGCACATGCAAATACATGTTAATCTGTGTATACATTAATGCACTTTTTAATTATTTGAAATTAAGTTTTATAAATCGTGCCTACTTACTCATAAATAATGTGTATTTCCTCACAATAAGCATATTGCCATAAATAACCCCAGAAGGGTAATTGAGATTAAAAAAATGTAATATGGAAACTTTTTTGCTCAATCAACTGTATATATACCAATTATGTTATTTTATTCAGTAATGTCACTTATAAGATTTTTAGATTAATAAAGAATACTATTTAGTATCAGATACTTCAATTATTGTCATATCTATTTAATCTTTTATAATCTAAAATATTTCCACAGCATTTCTTTATCTTTTATGACAATGACATATTTGAAGAATATATTTTCCCTAATTTTTGTTAGATACGGCTGTCATTAAATATGCACTCATGTAACTAATTAATTTATTGCTAATTAATTTCACATGAAAAATACTTCCGCAAATATATAACAGTATGCTAATAATTATTTAAATTTTTATACTTTTAAAAATAAGGCAACAAAATCAATCTAGATTAAGAAGGAACTAGCTATATACACACAATAGTGTATTTACACAATGTAATCCTACACATTCCTTTCAAATCTCAATGTTCAATCATGAAAAGATGTATATGATGTCTTATTACTGGCAGAAAAATTACTTATGTGAAAATGTGACTAGTGCTATCCATCTTTTTCGTAGGGTGTGGGTGCTTTTATAAAATCTATAACTGAACTGCATTTTGAAATTTTTGTCAATATTATTTGTATCAAAAACAGACATTTAAATATTTGTGCTATATTTAAGACTAGTCTAAATATTGAAACATCTTTTACATTTCAAAAGACTTTAGAAATTTTTCTATTCAATAGTTTTCTGGTAATAGATATTTGTAACATTTGTAGTTAGTGACATCTAAAAAAATAGTGTAGCCTCAATTTAATTAAACATAAAACTTCTAATAGCAAATTCTCTATAAATTCTCTAAAAGAATATTCATTAATGTATTATAATATGTAGAATTGTTGTTAATTAATTGAGCTGGTAATATTTGATAATATGTCCATTACATACTCAAATAAATCGCACAAGCGAGCTGTATATATATCAAATGACCATCAAAATAATGTGTAGAAGTTACCTTTTGAATCAGCTTGTAGGCATCCAACAGATGAAGTCACATGTAGAAAGAACAAGCATGTCAGTTTTTCCCTGCCAAAATTATGCAATAGACAGCAGAATATTGCTGCTAATTGGTATATATTTTCTTTTAGAAGTGAAAATTCTAACCTTTTACTTGACAGATGTTTGGGTAAAATGCCATGTAACATTTTGAGAGCTTATCTGTGCTCTTTACAGTTGTGTTTATGCTGCCACACATTCAAGAGCAAACGAATGAAAAACTAAACAAGAGTAAAAATATGACCTAATTAGTTACTTAGAGATAGACATATAAATCTAAACCAAATTAATTTCAAATATGTAAAATATCTAATGGATTAATCAAATAAAATACCAATCCAGAAAACACATTTTGAAACATTTAAAACATTTGATGCCAACTAACGTGGGGTGATAAATAGATTAGTAACTATAAATAAATCAGAACAATAATTGCATCTTTTAGAATATATAATTTCTAAGTGCTCACTATGTCCATTTTGTAATAATTTGCCTGTGAATGATGACAACTATGGTCAGAATTGTTTCTTAGAGTTATTAAAATTAATCTCAAATATAACCTGGTTGACACAAATGTGGAAAGGAGGAATGCTGGGTGTTTTATTGATTTTTTTTTTGACATAGGGAAATTTAGTCTCTGCAAGTTAACTTATTTGCCTTGTGGAATATTTGAAAACCAAGCTTTTCTGGTGACATTTTTGACATCCATAGTGAAACATGCTGCACTTAGCACCACACCCAAGATTGGGCAAAGTAAGAACTGCCAATAAACCCATGTACTTTATTATGCAGATACTTTTATCTGTAAATATGTTGTTAGATGAACTTCTGTATTAATACTTCTAAAATAATTCTTATTAAGTCCACTTACATCAACTGGCTTTCTTTAGTTCTTGAGTCATAGATATCATTTACTATGAAAATGTGTGTTAAATATATCCAATTAGACAGACATGAAGATGATTTTGAGTTTGAATGAATAGTCATACTTTTATACTAAAACAGTATTTTAGTAACGTGCCATTAATCTTACCGATTCACTAAAGAAATACATCAGATAGTAAGCCTTAAAAATATAGCAACTTATTATTCCAATTCTAAAGTGTTAAATCACAGAAATAAAAGTGAGAATTAGTAACAAAAATTTTTCCTTTGACCCACTAAGTTACCACATATCAAAGCGATGGAAACAAAAAGAGAAAGTGAGCAGTGTAGGCAGACCTGCACCAAGGGTGCACTTGCTTTACTTAGAGGATAAGTTATTGTGATGGACTGACAGTTAATGGTCAATTTTAACACCCAGCTGAAATGAATCAGTGTGGTGCTGAGTGTTGAAGGCCATCTGATAAATATTGCCAGCAGCACAAAAAGAGTACTTGAGGGGAACATGGTGTGCTGTTGACGCTTCTGGAGAAGCATATAGCACTAGTTTTCCGGATAGGAACACCACTATTATCTTGGGAGGATCTCAGGACCTCTTGTTCATTGTCGCTGAGGATGGCTGTGATTCATTTCTGGGGAGCTCTGGTTCTTACTTTGAGTGTGGCTTCCTGGATCCAGTGCAGATCCCTCAGCCTGTTGTCAGTGATCCTTCACCCCACTGGCACAGACTTTCTAGCTTCCACCACTGATTTTTGGGGTTTCCCAGCACAGTTCTGAGAAACAGATTTGCATGAGAGATTGTCATAGGCTCTAGGTATTCAACTGGACTCCCGCAGGACATTGTTGTGGGATCCAGACCTTTGACTGAATTCTTTGTGTCTCCAGTGTGTGGACAGATCTCCTGCGCTGTTTTGTGTTTGACTCTTAGGCTGAATATTATAAACTAATTTCATAAATTATGTGTCCTGTATTAAATTATTTCCCTTGTAAATCCTGACTACAATAATTATGTACTATGAATGTAGCAATGCTGGTAGTAAAAGCAATCAGGTGCTCTAAGTTATAAAGACTGGAGAGATTTCTGTGGTAAGAAGATGCGTCATGGTGAAAAGAAAAAAAAGCAAACATGGAAATTAATATCATTTATTTGAAAAGTAGTAGAGTGACAGGCATTAAATGATTTGTTGAGTAAAAATGGAACTATTAGTTTATTTACATATGGTCTTTAATGTAAATAAATGTGTTCTCAGATATAAAATTTATAAAATAGGAGATATTAGTAAGTCTCCTAACACCCTATCATTAAGACAAAAATAACTTTCGTATATCCTTATGAATATTTGATGTTTATCTCTCCGCTTACTTTTCTACATAGACAAGTCCATACACAATCTTTTTAAAGTTCTATTATTATATATTTTGCTTTTATTCTATTAAATATAAATTTTAGTTTTTTTCAGATTTCTTAATTTTTATACTAATACATTAACAGGATACTATTATGTAACTGTTCTATAATATACTTTACTAGTTATTTGGTAATTAGGCCAACTGATCTCTTGGAATCTTGATCTTTAGAATTTGACAATGTACTGCATGACAAATGGAGTTTTCAGATGTAAATAAGGTCCCAGATTTTAATTTAGGGTGATTGTCTTGAGTATTTGAGTGGAGCTAAACCAATATAATGATCCTTTAAAAGCTCAGAAATTTCTCCTGCTAAAGCTCTAAGAGATACACCAAAAGGAGAAGTCAGACTGATTCCAAACTTGGAAAGGAACATGCTTTGCTGGTCTGAGGGCAGAGGGCAAGATGTCTGGCACCACAAGAAGTTCGTCTGAATGACAACCAAGAGAGAAATGGGAATTTTAGTCCTTCCACTCCACACAACTGGAAAGAGACAAGAATCTTGGTTCTTGCATGATGGACTGACCTGTACACCTTTTTCACTACTATTATTCCTGGCCTTGAAATTTATACTTCATTTGCTATATCAAAGAATTAATTAATTTTCATATTTCTAACAGATTTTTAAATATCACTTGCAAAGGTTTGTTTTTCTTTTCCGTGAGATACAATTTAACGTTTGTTGCTAAAAGAGATAAAGACCTATTTAAATATTTAGAATTGCTAAGATGAAAAATTTAGGAGAGGAATCTGTTTTATAAAAGATACAGACATTGAAATGAATTATCAAAGATAGCTACTTAGAAACTCTTATAGAAAGAGATGTAAAATTGGGAGAAGAAATATCTGAAACTGTGAAAATTTTCCATTACTCTGATGTGTGAGTAGGAAAAATCATGAACGCAAAAAGACTTAAGTGTACAAGTAAAGGTTTTCAAAAGGGTTAAGTCACTACTCTTGGCTCTGGTAGAAGAGGGAGGGCATAAAATGAGTTTTGTACAATTACTGAAGTCATGAGGAAAAATAGCACTTATTATCTTTAAAAAGTTCAGTCTAAGTGCTGAAGAATATCTAGCATATTGTGGGATGTTGGTTTATTATATGGTTTAGCCACAGTGATTTGCCTATAAGTGAAGCAATAGGCAATTGCATTGTCGTGCTCTCTTGCTCTTCTCCTCATCAAACTCACTGCCCACATATCTCTCTCCTTTTGGAAACAATAGAAATCCTTTATTCTGAGTGGGAAGACAGAAGATCCTCAAAATTCAAAATCATAAGATCATATCTGTGTTGGTTACCACACTGCATCAAATAGTCAATGAGTTTGTTTAATTTATAAAACTGTACGTTTCCATCTCCCCAAAAATGTTATTCCTCAGATTTTTATGATTATAAATTTTCCTCATTCCACTTTTATTCTTTTAGAATTTCTGTTTGTTATTATTATATTATGATAATGAGTATCCTGCACCTGTCATTGATTTTATTTTTCTCTGACTTGGTTTTTGTCTTTGTCCACCTACTTATGCTGAGTTACAGAAAAATACCTGAACTTTTTCATGTATTTCTCTAAGGTTTTTTTTTGCAACATTCTTTCTGCTATTGATTGTACCTATTATCTACATTTAACAATCATAATATTTTATTTTATTTTTATGGCTACCTATTCCAACTTTCATGAATTCACCGTCTCCAAGATCATAATCTAGAATTTTTATAAGGATTTCCTTCTCTATCTGTGCCTATTCTAGATCACAGAAAATATATGTTTTGAATCTAACCTGCTGCACCTGTTTTTCAGAATAACTGACTTAGCCTGTTTTACTTTATAGAGGAAGATCTCTCCAGATTAAGACAGGTTCCTCCAGAGAGTCCGGATTTTGTCAAATCCAAACAAAAGTGAAATAAATCTTAGCCATCTGCTATATTTCCCAAAACTACTGATAAGATAAAATATGTGATCACTTATCCCCACAGTTGACTTCTTTCACATTTTCTATGTACATATTTACATTGTTCCAGGATCTCTGCCTTTTATTTCCAGAGGAGGTGAATTTCAGGTTTTAAGATTAGAGAAATTTCCTGAAGCCTGTATCATCATATCTCTGCCTGTAAATCACTCAGTTATTCAAATATATCACTGTAGGTCTTAATACAATAATGCACTTTTTGTTTTGCATTGTTTTTCTAATGAAAGTTTGTCAAGATCTGGGATAAGAAAAGAATAAATTACAACTACACTTACCAATTCACTATGAAACTAGAACAAGAATGTAGACATTTCTTCATATTAAATAGTTCCCTCTTTCCATGTATGTACTCAACTTGTTTCTCAAAAAGTAAGGCTCAGCCTGACAATAATCAGCCTTGAAAACTACAGATCAAAATTACAATTCTCAGTAGCCTCACCTTGCCTGCCATTCAGAGTACCATTGAGCAAGAGAATAGCGAGGCATGCTGCATGACACTGGCCATCACCATGGTAAAAACCAGTGTTTATTTTCTGGTTGGGTCTTAATTTGGAAAAAACATAGCACTAAAACCAAGCATTAGGGTTTCCTTTTCTAAAAAAGTTTTAATTCTTAAATTTAATTTAATTCTTCTGGGGCAAAACATTATGCTACCAAAAGTGGTTACTTCAGAACTGGAGTCCGGCGGGGCATGGTAGCACATGCCTGTAATCCCAGAAATCAGGAGACTGAGGCAGGATGATCATTGCAAGTTCCTAAACTGCATTGTGAGACCCTGTCTCCAAAAAGACAAAAAATAAAAATAAAAAAATAATAAAACTGGAGTCTATGAATCACAAAGAATTCTGAGTTGCTTTTTCATGAATACCCCTCTAAAATTAGGTAAATATTTACATGTATGTCTTACATGCAAACATACTGAAAGGATATTTGGGATTCAAATACTTTCAGTGGATTCCTTCAATACATGACTCAATGATCTAGTTACTACTTTTATAATATTTTAAATTTATATTTGTTGAAGTGGCTGTGCCATAAAATAATCATTTAAATCCTCATTGTTTAAAATATTTTATTTTAATATAATACCAGTAGGTACTACTGAAGAAAATAAAAAAAACACTGTTCTACTATAAAAAAATTCATAGAAAAATAATTAGAAATATGATAATACACTGTGTACCATAATGTTAAAAGAATGATCAAAATTGTACTGAGTGTAAGTTATAGACAAAATCTCTGACTGCTCCTGCCAATTTAAATAAGCAGTGCTCCTAGCTTCTATGTAAGTAGAATTATATGGTCATCTTTCACAGATTCAAGTGGGAAAAATCTCTCTACAACCCAACAGGTGTGTTGATTTTAAGCCTCAACAGTACAGGGAGAATTCTGCACTTTGGGCAATCATTTATTTCTTTGATCATTGTGAATTCATTTGTGTCACAATGGTTATAACCTGTTAAGCTTTTTACCACAAATGAAGTTTTTGGTATTAAGTATAAGAAATTATTTTTTTTTAAAAAAACTGATTTTTTCAGGTGTTAAAATTTGAGCTGGTGGTGCAATGCAGAAGACAAATTTATTTCACCTCTCTTAAAATTTTGATACTAGCAGAGAGATCTACTTTTTTGTAATTTTCCAAACCAAAGATGCTTTAACGTATGTCCTGTATAAATACTATTGATTTATATTTGTCTAAATGATTGTGTAGTGTGATACATTTAAAAGCCTTTCTGTTTATGATATTTGTATTCTTATATTGTTATCAGATCCTTTACAAAGTAGAAAATAGATCTTCAGCCACACGTGAATATTACAATCAATGTTTATAAGTTTAATTGGTACTGTTTTCAAAAGTGTTGGCAAAAATTTAAAAAAGTACAGCATTTGAATTACTTTTGTTTAGCACTACATTTATAAGTGTCTCATATCAAACATGCTAAAAACAGCATTTTTGTTGAATATAAAGATGCCTCACTCATTTACCATCAACCCTGTACTTACCTTTTTTAATGTTTGCAGTTCAAATATTATCATTCACTCTATTTCTATTTTAATATTTGTAATTTATTAAAGACCATGGTGTTTCTTCAACATATTCTTCTCTCATCTGTGCCAGAATCAGAAGACCATGAAACAGAAATCTAAGAGCTACCTTCAAGTATCTGAATTCAGAAGCTCCAAAAATCAGTAAGCCAGATTTTAAACATACTTCTTTCCAATGATTTCTTTTATTCAGCATTATTTCAAACCACTACCCAAATAGGCATAGAAATTATTTACTGAGTCTGTACCTGTTGATGTGTGTTTGTGGGGGTAGGGACTAAATAAAAGTGCTTTACCTAGAAAGAGAAAGCTGTTTTGAAGGTGGCAGACAGTAGCTGTTTTCCAGGACTTGGCTTTCAATCGAAATGCTCTGAGAATTTCAGAAATATAAGAGATAATAATATGCCCAGCTGACTGAAAAGGAAAATTTACATAAGGAGAACATAATTATCCAAATAAGACCTTGTCGCTGAAACTTGGGAGGGTTAATGATTATGATGATAATTAAAATGCAGAGGATTTGCAGAGCACTTATTTGTTTTCTGAAGAGCTCAGCATACTTCTTTTATATCCTTCTCATTGATCTCTGTGTGATAGCTATATAGCAGGTTGTTTAAATATCTTAGAATAATGGAAAGAAATGTGTGACCTGTTATAAGCATAAGTGATCATAAGCTTTTGGTTTTGCCTCACCTGAAAGGCAGGACCTCCTGTGACACAGCTATTTGAAACATTATTTCAGGCCATCATTATAGAACTGACTCTGAGGAAAGAGTGCCACCTACTGAATCAGATTTCCAGGGTCCCCTCCAAGGACTGGTATCCTGGCTTTAGCACTGTCCTAACACGCTTAACAGTGTAAAAAAAAAAAAAAAAAGAGGTTGTTGAAGTGTACATGAAATCATATTAACCCTGCTCTGTTTCAGTCATTGTATTTTAGCGACCCAAGAAGTCGCACCTATAAATTAACTATTTCATTCATAAGCTTTTATTTGTTTTAAATAGTAGTGAACAAAAATTAAACGAACAGATTTTTTTATGTAGTAAATTTCCCTAATGCTGTACCCTAATGTTCGTGCTGCCAGAGTGACCACAAGGGGGAGACAGCATGCAACTTCTCATGGGGCAGGAGAATTGAGTTGGTATAATTAACTGAACCGTTCTATTTTTGGCTGACAAATAAGTAGAGGCTATAAATATGACATCTGCAATTTATTAAGAAAATTTTCTCACAGTTACATTTCACACACTGTAATCTAATTCCTCTTTTTAATATATATTAACACATGTGATGCGGTGTTAACATTTTCTTTGACAATTTCTTTTACTCTGTGGTCTACATATACACAAGCATATTTTATGTTAAACTCTAAATAGCCTTTTATTCTAAAACTACAATATAAAAATCTTAAATTAAATTTTAAATTTGTATCTATACTATACATTTGTCCTGAGATGCATTTCACTATTGAAGAGTAGATCATTTGTTACTAATTTATTAATATTTGTTTCTGACTCACAAACTTAGAAATATATAGAAAATATGCAGATACCAGTTGTAAATGCAGTTCATTTATTCTGTGAATCACAAATTAATTCCTAGTTGATATAACTTGCATGTCATTGTTATGCTAATCCCATAACTTTGAGTATTCACTGATAACATACTAGCTAGGGAGGAGGGCACAGGTATCTGAATATGTTATATTGTAACAACATCATAACATACATAATACAGAAGAAAATCATGATATAATAGTGCCTGATTTAAAGTGTTTTCTAACCATAAAATTTGAAACTTTAATACAAACATAAAAGTTAAATATTCAATTTTAAATATTAAAATTATATGGAGCTATTACACATTTTTTAAATTTTAAGCCAATGAATTATCAAAAAATTTTAAATTAGGAATCATGTCTCCTCCTGAAATTTAAAAATATTAATTCATTTGCCTTTTTATTACAATTCATATTTACTAAGAAGTGGTAAGTTACAGCAATTTTCCTGTTAATATTGTAGATTCCTCATTTGTTAAAAGCAATAGTCAATGATGTTGTATTATAAGTGAGACATTGATAACTCTGAAAGATAGTTACAAGTAGAGGAACTAGTTGTGAATGCAGTACTATCAGTCACTTGAGAATTTAAATGTAATGTGAACATTTTGATATTTCTAATATCTAAGTGTTTTTGTGTTAAACTCATTTTAAGTACTTTCTATTAACTAAACTATATGAAACCAGATGGCAAAATTATAGCAAAAGTGATACCGAAGGAAATATGGAGAAAGCATTATTCATTACATAGTGGCTACATTAAAAACATCAGCATCAAAAATTTCCCTTAAAAGCTGATTTTATTGAACTTCCAAGCTTATACCAGACAGGATAAGTTGTGGAAGAATGTTATAACTGCTGCTTTCATAAAATCTCAGAATTACAATTACAGCTAATAAATTCATATTTCAAAGAATATCTCTGAGGCAAAATTAAATGCACTCGATTATTTAAAATTTCACAAAATCGCATTTTCAAAATATTTCTTAATAGCATTGTTATGAATCAAGTTAGTAGCATGATATGGTAGTATTAATCATTGTTTACTGGTCTGTAAAAAAAAAGACTTTAATACTTTATTTGAAGTAATTCCAACATAAAGATCAATTTACCTTTACAGTTCATCTAGACTAGTATATTATATTAGTTAATATATGTTATATCTGTAAAAGTCCCTTCTCTCAATGAGTGTGCATGCATGAGATACAAATAATCATACAATATCTTTAGATATTTAGTGTAAGAATAGTATAATTTAAAATGAATAGTATGATTTAGGTTCAAGTTTGAACTTGTTATTTGTAATTACAAATGATGAGTATTAATCAGATTTTCTTGACAAAAATGAGACTGCAGATATCATCAGTCAAGTACAACACTGCATTCTTATTTTCTTGTTATTTCTGTATCCTTGTAAAATATAAAAGCCAATAGAATTTTTAATTGTTTGACTATATATCCTCCCTGTCTTTTTAAAATTTAGTTCAATACTTTAAGCATAGTTGAAAAGATGATCTTTAATAACTATACCATAAACATGAAAACTATTTAAGCAGGAAAGAATTTAGTAGGCCATGACACACTAACTGTGAAGATTGCATTTGGTTAAAGGCAAGCCAAAACACTGCAAGTGAGCTATCAGTTGATTCAATTTCCTTTAAAAATAAGATAAATGTTAATCATAATGATAAAAGTAAATTGTGTGAGGATTTATAGGTCTAAGAAAACAAAATTCAATAGTCCAAGTTACATAGGAAAGATGTTTTCTGTATTTCTCTTCCTCTGTCCTTTGGCAGATGTCTTGTGGTATTCACCATACGACTGGTAGTTCTTTTGCCATACACTAGGGGGAGGTGTGACATAATTACTCTAGAGGGTTTTTGAGAAAATTTACGTCTATAAGGATATATTTTCATATCACTGTATTTCTTCTCAGATGTTGTGTTTCTAATTTCCTCTCTTACAAAAAACCACATATAATTAAAGTCATTCAATAAATTGTAATACTGTCCTCTGGTTTTGGCATTAAGACAAACCTGAAGTGAGAATGTTTTATGATTTTCCTTGAATTACTGTATAATGCAAAAAAGCTTTAAATGTGTCATAATAAAAATAATTAATGTGTAATCACTACTCTTTAAGTTACCAGATACTTGTAGAGACCCAAAATCTCAACTTCCATGGTGCATATGTTGGGACACAGGTTCTAACCCCAGAGTGATAATACATTGCTGTATTTTTATAAGTCAGCACTCATTCAGCAAAGCAACCCATATTTCTACAAAGTTCTAAATTCCCTACTTACCAATAGTATATGGGTGACCATCAACCTATTTAGAAAAAAAAAAACTAAGACATTTTAGGATTTGAGGGTTGGTCTTTAAAGTACTCTGAACTTTTAAACTGTTACACTTTTTAAAGAGTGGTAAATTTGGATACTAACCAGACTGCAAATTTGAACTATGGGTTATCTCATTGAACTCTCTGGGAAATAAATAGCTTCTTTATCTGAATCTTTAAACAATTATCCCAGCAACAACCTTCAGAACTTTCTTGTAATTGGTCTGGATTTGATTTTCTGTGAACCCTGAATGATTCATGTTTCAGATTTGTATGGTATTCATTCACAATTTATAAATGGCAACTTACCTTCAGTATTTATGAATTGCAGTCAATACTCTAGCAATCAAAACATTCACCTTTTCTATTTCAATACTTCAATTTTCTTTTCTGTCTTAACTCTTTCCCAGTTCTGCAGGATCATGAGCAAACTAGTCTTCACTTGTAGTTGATTACAGTGATAATTTATGAAAAAGGAATCTTTGAAATATCTGAAGTTGATTGGGAAGAATTTGGAGCAGGTGTGTGAGTGTGTGTGTGTGTGTGTGTGTGTGTGTGTGACAGAGAGAGAGAGAGAGAGAGAGAGAGAGAGAGAGAGAGAGAGGGAGGGAGGGAGAGGTGTTATTTTATAAAACAGGAATGAGAAATCCTAACAGATTACTGATCTGTCTTCATGTTTCACAGTTCAGCATCTATGCATAGCAGGTTTGGCAAATGTGATTGTCAATGGCTATTTGTTCTTAACTAAAATTCAAATTGCGTATGGAACAAGAACTGAGTTAGGCAAAACACCAAAACTATTATATGAAAGACTGAGTGCATTTACCTGGAGCCTACACTGAGAAGGAAAGGAGAGATGACCAACAGGGCACAACATTTTATTCAGTCAAATTTCAGCTTTAGCTCTCTACAAAGCTTGTATTGACTGTAAGTCTTTCTTCTTAAAGAAAGTGAGATTGTTTTACTGTAAGGAGGCATGGCCTTTCTTTCAATGTGCATCTGTTTTTCTTCTGAAACATTTTCATAATCAAGTGACTTTCCTTGGTTGAGTGCCTGGGGACAGCTGATTCTTCTCGAGGATGAAGAAAGTTACATATTGATTGCTGTTGCTCTCAGCCTGTTAGCTCCAATGCGGGCAGAAGCAGGCTCACAGGCACCCTAGAATTCACACAGATTTATTGAAATGCATCAAATGCGACAGAACGCGTACACACACATACACACATACACACATACGCACATACACACATACGCACATACACACCCACACACACCCGCATCTCATTCAGATGCATCCACACGAAGTCAAAATCTGCCCCTCCCTTGATATAGGTGGTGAAGGGTGACGCGGCGTGTCTGTGTGTGTGTGTGTGTGTGTGTGTGTGTGTGTGTGTGTACGGAAATCCATTAGGAAGACCGTAGCTACCTTATTCTGCAAGAATACTGAGATTCTGATTCCCGTGTATATCAGACCAAAAAATAAAATAAATCTTAAACTTTTTGTTTTGGTTTTTAATTCTCTTTTCCGGAAGAAGACAGCGGAGTCGCTTCTCCCAGTAGATAAAGACCCGGGAGACCCGGCGGCGAGGCCCTGGGCGCCGCAACCCAGGCGTAGCGCTGGATGGGTTCGGCGCGTTAGTTTCCCATCTAACCGATCTAATCAATGACTCTAAAGCGCTGGGGTCTGGCCCCGCCCTCGCCAGCCTCTTCTCCGCCTCCCATTGGGCGTGGGTCGAGGAGGCAGGGCCTTGCTCCTCACGCAGATTGGCTGGCAAGGAATCAGTATCAATGTTTAAGCGGCAGCGTGAGGTGAATAGAGTCAGTCAGCAAGAGACGCTGGGGAGAGAACGGGGACTGCGAGCCCGGCGGATGCGGCAGCGGCGGAAGGCGGCTAGGGAGGCACTACTCCAACTGTTGAATTGAAATTTTCACCTTTCATTTCCTCTGCCGCTTTGCTCACGGGGATGGATTTATTTGGTTTGAAATCCGCACGTCTTTCTAAGGCTTTGGGGTGATCCTGACAGGAACCAGATTGAAAGAGACCACCCGTGACAGTAAAGGAGGAATTTAAAAAATAAAATAAAATCCTCCACAACAGACTGCACAATTAGCTATGCACACCGATGCTGGACTTTGTGAATAGAGAACACTGGGAGAAAAATCTTGAACTCTGATGGGGGCTAAGCTGTGAATAATTACTGGAAACGTGATTTTCTTTTTCTTTTTTTTAAGACTGAAAGATTTTGGGGTGCCTCACGCCTAACCAAGAGGAAAGGTTTAGAAAAAAAATAAATAAACACACCTAGCAAAGCAGACGCCTTGCTTTCCAGAGCCTCGGACTCCGACAGAAAGAGGTAGAGTAAAAGTGGTGCGGGATCCAGCTTCACCCTCCACCCCCACTCCCTTTCGCTTTTTTTCCCCCCTTTTTCCACAAAACATGAATCTTTTTTTTTCTTTCTTTCTTTCTCTAGAGTGAGTCAGAGAAAGCGTTAGGAAGAAGCCGCAACTAATGTCTGTGAAGGGAGGACCGAGAGGCGAGAGTGAATACGATTCGTTCCGCTGCTTCTGACTCATCCCGCAGCTCAGAACACCTGCATTTCTGGATGTGTCATTCCCGTATCTCCAGGCGCCTCGGGAACCCGAAATAATGTGTAGACAACCCTGTGCCTGAGCTCCTCTCGGAGGTAGCTTCCCGGGGTGGGCGCCCCGGGCAGGACCGACCGCAGCTTCTCACCCCTGCCCTCCCCGCGCCGCCCAGAGAGACTGTAGGACAGACTGCAGAATGCACCACGCCGAACCTTGGTGCTTTTCTCTCATCCAGCCCACTCCTACTATTAATTTTTTCTTTTGAAGAGAAAAAAGAAAATCCTCACTTTATCCTCTTCAAATATTCACCACTTTTATTCCTCGCCAAGATTTTCCTTTCTACATGAAGAGGATTGGGAGGCTGGGCCATTGGAAAGAGATGCTGAATAGAAAGAAAAGAGAGGCACTTGACAGCCCAGCCCTGTGAATGCAGAGACTGTTTCCCTTCTAGCGAGAGACAGGGAGAGTGTGTGTGCGAGGACCGGGAGGGTGGCTCCCCCTTCCTTTTTATTCGGCCTCCCCCTCCCCCTTCAGATCTGCACGTCCAACCATGAGTTGCCTGTTGATTTCCTTTCGCCTGGGAAGAAAAGCAAACTGGAATTAAACTGCATGGCGAGAAGTCCTTGCTGGCAGGAAGAGGATGGGATGGTAGCGGCGGCTCCTGGCTTGGCGTAGAGACATCAGAGTGTGTTCTACGATCAGAGGCGGAGATATATCTATATATCTCCTCTCCCCAATAGACTCTGACGGCAAAAGCTGATCAGGCTGTGGCTTTCTTGATTTCGGAGGGGAGCCTTTTCGGAGGGAGAGAGGGAGGAGCCTGGTAAGGGGAGGAAACTACAAATCGGGACACTAGTTCTTTGCGCTGCATTTCCTCCCCTCCCTTTGGCTGCTCGGAAAGAAGAGAAAGGGAAAAAAAAATACGCTTGGCTGGGAGATGCAGTCCGCCGCCGCCACCGCTTCAGCCAGCAATGCAAGATTAGATCTCTAAATGCAGCAAAACATTGCCTGAACACAGACCAGCCTGCGCAGCAAGCAGACATTTCACAGTGCGCCGAGGAAGAAATATTTATCTGTGACTCTCTCTTCGTTGCTCCTCATTCCCATCAATTTCATCACGGGAGACCAGTAATAAGTAAGGATTTCACTTTCCGATCTGCCTGGAGACACACCTCCCCAAGCCCTCCCCCACCCGATGTGAAGAGTATTCCGTAGGCTGCCGGGAGAGTGGATTTGCGGCGCCCTAGCGGGAGCGAGAAAAACCTACCAATTCTTGAGCTCATTATCATCCCTCTCAGACTCGATTTCCTCCTTATCGCCGGCCTCATCGCTCAAGTTTGAGCCTCCTGAAGTCTAGGCGGGAGAGACAAAGCCCCCGGCTCGCCCTCAGCCGCAGGGAGCCGCCGCCTTCCTCCAAGCCGCTGCAGCTCCGCTGCGCCGCTGCCTCTCCCCTAGTGCGGATGCTGTAGATCAACAGGTTCAGGGAACTTGAGCAGAATAGGGAGAGACCGCCTGTGCCGCAGCCCCGGCGAGGAGGAGAGGAAGGACCCGCGGACTCGTGGCTGGCGACGCGCACGCACGCTCTGCCCGGGCCCCAGGCTGGCGCGCACCCACAGGTTTGCCCCTCCAGTCCGGCTACTCCTGCCCCCACCCCACCGGTCTGGGATGTACCTTTCCATCTGTTGCTGCTTTCTTCTATGGGCCCCTGCCCTGACGCTCAAGAACCTAAACTACTCAGTGCCAGAGGAGCAAGGGGCCGGCACCGTGATCGGCAACATAGGCAAGGATGCTCGACTGCAGGCAGGGCTTCCGCCGGCTGAGCGCGGTGGCGGCGGCGGGCGAAGCAAGTCGGGCAGCTACCGGGTGCTGGAGAACTCGGCGCCGCATCTGCTGGACGTGGACGCCGATAGCGGACTGCTCTACACCAAGCAGCGCATCGATCGTGAGTCCTTGTGCCGCCACAACGCCAAGTGCCAGCTGTCTCTCGAGGTATTCGCCAACGACAAGGAGATCTGCATGATCAAGGTAGAGATCCAGGACATCAACGACAACGCTCCCTCTTTCCCCTCTGACCAGATCGAAATGGACATCTCAGAGAACGCTGCCCCGGGCACTCGCTTTCCCCTTACCAGCGCACATGACCCGGACGCTGGCGAGAACGGACTCCGCACCTATCTGCTCACGCGCGATGACCACGGTCTCTTTGCCCTGGACGTCAAGTCCCGCGGCGACGGCACCAAATTCCCAGAGCTGGTCATCCAGAAGGCGTTGGACCGCGAACAACAGAACCACCACACGCTCGTGCTGACTGCCCTGGATGGCGGGGAGCCGCCGCGCTCCGCCACCGTGCAGATCAACGTGAAGGTGATCGACTCTAACGACAACAGCCCAGTCTTCGAAGCGCCCTCTTACATGGTGGAACTGCCCGAGAACGCCCCGCTGGGCACCGTTGTCATCGATCTGAATGCCACCGACGCGGACGAGGGACCCAACGGCGAAGTGCTCTATTCCTTCAGCAGCTACGTGCCCGACCGCGTGCGGGAGCTCTTCTCCATCGATCCGAAGACCGGCCTGATCCGTGTCAAGGGCAACCTCGACTATGAGGAGAACGGTATGTTGGAGATCGACGTTCAGGCCAGAGACCTTGGACCTAACCCGATCCCGGCCCACTGCAAGGTCACAGTCAAGCTCATCGACCGAAACGACAACGCGCCGTCCATCGGTTTCGTCTCCGTGCGCCAGGGGGCGCTGAGTGAGGCCGCCCCGCCCGGCACTGTCATCGCCCTGGTGCGGGTCACTGACCGAGACTCGGGCAAGAACGGACAGCTGCAATGTCGCGTCCTGGGTGGAGGAGGGACAGGCGGCGGCGGTGGCCTGGGCGGTCCGGGGGGTTCTGTCCCCTTCAAGCTGGAAGAGAACTACGATAACTTCTACACAGTAGTGACCGACCGCCCGCTGGACCGCGAGACCCAGGACGAGTACAACGTGACCATCGTGGCGCGGGACGGGGGCTCGCCTCCGCTCAACTCTACCAAGTCGTTCGCAGTCAAGATTCTGGACGAGAATGACAACCCTCCTCGTTTCACCAAAGGACTCTACGTGCTGCAAGTGCATGAGAATAACATCCCGGGAGAATACCTGGGTTCCGTTCTCGCCCAGGATCCCGATCTGGGTCAGAACGGCACGGTGTCCTACTCCATTTTGCCCTCTCACATCGGCGACGTGTCCATCTACACCTATGTGTCTGTGAACCCCACCAACGGGGCCATATACGCCCTACGCTCCTTTAACTACGAGCAGACCAAGGCTTTTGAGTTCAAGGTGCTTGCTAAGGACTCGGGGGCGCCCGCGCACTTGGAGAGCAACGCCACAGTGAGGGTGACGGTGTTAGACGTGAACGACAACGCCCCGGTGATCGTGCTGCCCACATTGCAAAACGACACCGCCGAGCTACAGGTCCCGCGCAACGCCGGCCTGGGCTACCTGGTGAGCACCGTGCGCGCTCTCGACAGCGACTTTGGCGAGAGCGGGCGTCTCACTTATGAGATCGTGGACGGCAACGATGACCACTTGTTTGAGATCGATCCGTCCAGCGGCGAGATCCGCACGCTGCACCCCTTCTGGGAAGATGTGACTCCCGTGGTGGAGCTGGTGGTGAAGGTGACAGACCACGGCAAGCCCACTCTCTCCGCGGTGGCCAAGCTCATCATTAGGTCGGTGAGCGGCTCCCTGCCGGAGGGGGTGCCCCGGGTGAACGGCGAGCAGCACCACTGGGACATGTCCCTTCCGCTCATCGTGACTCTGAGTACTATCTCCATCATCCTCCTAGCGGCCATGATCACCATCGCTGTCAAGTGCAAGCGTGAGAACAAGGAGATTCGCACTTACAACTGCCGCATCGCTGAATACAGTCACCCGCAGCTGGGCGGGGGCAAAGGCAAGAAGAAGAAAATCAACAAAAACGATATCATGCTGGTGCAGAGCGAAGTAGAAGAGAGGAATGCCATGAACGTCATGAACGTGGTGAGCAGTCCCTCCCTGGCCACCTCCCCTATGTACTTCGACTACCAAACCCGCCTGCCCCTCAGCTCGCCCCGGTCAGAGGTGATGTATCTCAAACCAGCTTCCAACAACCTCGCTGTCCCTCAGGGACATGCAGGCTGCCACACCAGCTTCACAGGACAAGGGACTAATTCGAGCGAGACCCCTGCCACTCGGATGTCCATAATTCAGGTAGGAGACTTTTAGCATAATTGGGACTGAATTCACTTTATTGCTGTTTTGGGAGCTTTCCTGAAATCTTTGGAACACGATAGGCCACACTGTCAGCCGCAGTTAAGGGGAAATTTTTGAAATGAAAATGCTTTACACTTTTGATACTGTGTACATCAGCTTCTACACATAAACCCTCCCAGATAAACAGCCTGAAATCTACAAGGTGTACATGTCTTACTTATGTTACATTTTTAACTTTATATTTACAGTTTTAAAAACATTAGAAGTGCTCAGGATTCAGGCTTTATCTTATTTTATTTGTTGGTTCACATTTCATTACATGAAAGTATTCCCAGATTAGGAAAAACAAAACAAATAATTCTCTTAAGCTTTTAATTCCATTTTAAATATTTTGATACAAAAATGAAAGAAATGCATATCCAAATATTAAGTTCTTAAAATATGGTCTAGCACTCATGCAGAATTTTGGCACTTAAATAAATGAATGATCACTCCCCCAAAAGTCAGTTTTATACTTAAAAAGTGTTTTAAGAGGCAGGAATCTCATTAGTTCTATACCTGAAGCTGCAACATAGTGCACTGGTATAATTTAAACTTTTGAAATAAGGGTTATACTCTAAAGTGGTCTCAAAAGTTTAAATAAATGGAGGCTGAGGATTGTGACCAGTAGATAGTTAATTAAAGTTTATATTTGTTTAGACCTGTGTTTTTCCTAATTTGTTGGGAGTCACTGAGAATTACAGATATATAGTAAAGGGTCACAGGATTATTTTGTGCTTTTAAAAATATGATACAAGTTGCACCTAATCCCAAGTTGCATTTACTCTGCATGATGTGTGTTTTCAATACATGTGGTAGTTAATATATACTATATAGCATAATTTAAGGCTATTAATATATGCCAAAAGCTACCTGAGTGACAAAACATGGACATCAACTCAGAAAGTTTGACTATGTTGACTATACTGTGTTTAGTCACTGTCTAGTTTCTTTTCCACTATTGTGTTGTGTCACTGTAAAACTTAATTCTTGCTTATTATGAATGTGGGTTGTTACAAATTACTTGGGATAAGCAGTGCTTGAAGTCCAAAACTGAGCTTAACTGAAAGTGACACATTGGGAGGCAGATTCATTTGAGGTAAATGAAAAATAATTTGTTCATATTATTATGCTTTGAGAAACAAATAACTTTTAATGACACTTGACTTGGTAATGGTTTTATTGTTAAAGTGGAGTAGCAAGATTTCATGTTTTTACTGGCTTTCTAGCATAACAAGTGTTCTATATACTAACATTTAGCATATTTTTCTATAATAGCATAATGTCCTTGTAAAACAGACCCTTATATGTGACTCTACTTAATACTAAAGTATCAATAATAGTAGTAACTACCACTTTTTATAGCATTTAGTGTATATAAGTAATCATGCTTTTTGAAATTTATACAAAACTAAAAAAGAAATTTCCAACTTTAAAAAGTGTGGTTTCTATGGAAGTCTTTCTGTGACTATGTAAATTTGATATTTATGATAATCAATATCTCTACAGAGAGAGTTGTGCTAACATGTTATTTTGGGGAGTGTGATGCTGGGGTTTGAACCAAAGTCCGCATGAATGCAAGTTAAGCACACTACCACTGACTATACCCTCTGTCCTACAATATGTATATTTACAGATTTACTGTAGTCATTTTATTAGTACACACACTTGTATAGTTTTTAATGTTTATTGCATTAATAAGACAAATATATCACAAAAGGTTAATTCTTAACTCTCCACTTCAAGTGTTGTCAGTTGAATTCTCCTTTAGTTTCCAGTAAAATATGAATTAGGTGCAATAGAATTCTCAGAAATTCTGATGTCTTCGTCAGACTAGTGAAGAACAGTATGGGTTTGAAACATCCAGAATATTTGGAGGAGCAGTGAGGCCTCTACTTATTTCCAAAATGATGGTCATTGTTTAAGGACGTTGCTGCTATTTCTGCTGCTGCTGCTGCTGCTGCTGATGTTCATGGTTCTTCTCATTGCCACAGCAAATTGTACACACAAACACAGACACATGCACAACTTAAACAAAAGGCTAAAGATAAACTATCCTCCTTTTGTCCTTAGAATCTGAATCCATACTACAGAAATACAAAATGAGTTTTCATTTCAAGTTTGAAAAATTTTTTCAAAGTGTCTCAATTCCCCATATTGGTTCAGACCTGTAAATATTCTCAAGAGAACCTATTAAAATAGGGTTTTTATTTTTTGACTAATTTTTTTTCAATTCTATAAAAGATGTTTGTAAATATATGATATGCTAATTTCCCTTTTAAAATATCAGGTTTATTATGATACTTATTATGGAGAATATGGTACATTAATAAATTACTATGTTTTTAAAACTGGTGTGCTACAAATACATTGTATTGAAGTGACAAGCTTAAATTAAAGAATGCGAGTATCCCATAATCATATTCAAAATGCTTTCATTAGTGTGTGTATGTAATAGAACCTACAAAGGAAACACCTTA
This sequence comes from Dasyprocta punctata, assembly GCA_004363535.1. Lineage (NCBI taxonomy): Eukaryota > Metazoa > Chordata > Mammalia > Rodentia > Dasyproctidae > Dasyprocta > Dasyprocta punctata. Next base: position 206,552 of record RJWM01000074.1, read on the forward strand.
TTAATCTCATGAATATTTCTGAAGGTAGTCTTTTAGTCCATTAAATTCACTAGGGCTAACAACTACTATGTCTAGTTCATCTTTATTTTTCAGCATTTGTATTCTGTTTATAAAGTTCACAGTATAATTCCATTAATAGACTGGAAAACATTTCATAATTGTGTTGCAATACTCTGATACAATGTGGTGATGTGAAATCCGAGACTTCAGGACTTATAAGGTTCATGTTACAATGAAAAGGAATATTTAGTTAAGCATCAAATCATTTTACGCACATCTAAAGTTAATGTCTGAAGGTTCTTCTTGAGCACAGGAGTATTTTTACTGATTATGAATACAAAATATATTCATGTAATCTGGTATAGAAACAGAGATTTGTGATGTGAAATTTTATTTTAGATTTTTATCAAGTTCCTCAAATTAAAGTTGGTCTATACAGTTGTTTTACAATAGATTATGAAAAATATCCACAATAATGTGAATTATAAAATTGCATACTTGTAATTAAATATATTTTCACATTTAAGCTATAATGCTGATTTGAAGAAATAGAACATAGATTTTATAGTAGGTAAGATAGATGTTTATGCAATTTTTAAAAAACTTTTCCTTAGGAAAAATTTCCATGTGAGTCATTTCACATGTTAATATGAAACCTAAAGACAAGTAGATATCATTATTAATACTGAAGAATAACTTCTAGTTATGACTTAACAAGAATTAATTGTTAAGTCTTAGAGTGACTTTCCAACAGGTGTTTTCAGTGCAGGCCACCTTGAGACCAGGGGAGGAGGGTGGAGACTTCTCACTGAGGGAATGTTTTCCAATTTGAAGATCTGTCTTTTCCTTTTCTTGTAGCACTACTACAAGACATTTTAATACGCTACCATAGATTAAAATGTTGTAAGTCATCAAAATAAGATATATTAAAATAAATTATAAAGGAATATATTCTTAGTGTTTTACAGATCAGTTTCACAAGATTCGTGTTAAGAGTTGACTTTAGAGTCTTTATGCTAAGAAGATAAAATTCTTTTGAAATATATTCAAGGCAGTTTCAATAAAAAGGAATTAAGCATATGGTAAATGTCTAAAGCCAATCCAAACATATAAAAATGAAATTGAAGTGTAAAGGACTAAAGTATCATAGTTTTGAAATTCAGTATTTCAAAACAAAAAGATAAAAGTCAAGCTTTCATAATAGAAACATTCACGGTCCGTCTTTATTTTCACCTCTCTAACACAAGACCCTCTTGACTATGGAAAGTCACTCATGAATTCTCAAGATCATGAACTTTCAAACTTCTTGCTCTAGTATATTAATCATTTGAGCAACAAAAGCACTGTAGAATCAATTTCTTCTGTCATAATTTTGGAGACATTTTGCCATAATTTCTAAGAAGGCATCATTTGATTAATTCCATGTATTAGTTTCCATACCTTTTGTATACTTTCTACCCACAGGGATTATGGTAGGGATGTGGCAAATAGATGTCTTTCTTAGTGCATAACTCCAGGATTGTTCCATCTACTCTTAAAGGTTTTCATAAGATAGTGGAATAATTTCTACCTTGCAGTAAGATGAATGCACAGTCATTTAATATTTTTGCCTTCTTAAGCATTAAAAAATATTTCAACATAAATTAAGTTTAAAATATTATCAGCCACTAGGTGTTTGAAGCTTCTTGGAAGAAGTGTTCAAAATTTTTCAATATCAAAAAATTATCATTTTTTTATTGCTAGGTTGTTGCTTTTATTCCTACTCATATGTGATTGTACGGAAATTTCAGGTCTAGTGTAAATCTGCATGCACTTCTCTATTGCATAATAAATGAAAAATAGTTTGACTCTATGAGTTAGAAGCTACAAAATTCTACTTTTTAAATATGAGTTGGTAACACCTCATAAGGCAATAACTTTTTCAGTCATTTATTTTCAGGTTTCAATTAATTATTTAAATGCCAGCTATGTTAAATCTTATCGCCATTACACTAAGATGATAATGCATCAAGCTTTTAAAATTGTAAGAATAAGTTCATTTTAAAATTAATCTGGGGTCATAATAGTGAGTTCTATAACTTTAATATACATTAATACATGTAAGTCTATATCAATAATTCTGTAATTTTATTCATAGTATTTTCAGGTTATTTAAGGCTGAAGTGATTAGAGAATCGTATGATCTGAAAGTTTTCTAAGCTAATTAGACATACTTCTTAGTTATATTTCCCAAAAGAGTACCACTGACTACATTCTTTAAACCATTCAAAAGACATCAAAGTGACCCCCACAAAACTATAGTTTCTAGAAATATTTTTCTACAAGTTCAGTACTATAATAGTTGTTATTTACTTCCTTAAAATTTGTAGAAACAACTTTGAAAAAATTTTAAGGTAAAGTAATTCTAAGATAAGCCCAAAAAATTCTGTGTACCAAAGAATCATGAAATTTGCATATTTCACAAGGAAACACCTTCAAATCTTCAGTGATTAATTTAATACTCTTTAAAAATATAATATATATAATCATATATTAGGTGCTAGTAACTATTGCCAGGTTTCAGATTTCAAATTTTTTACAGTTCAGACTTTTTACTGTCAGTGCTGTTTATGTACTATAATATGACAAAAATCTATCTATAAACATAATAAATTAAGAAAATATTTTTGCTTTTTAGATCAATTAATAGTTTAAATGAATTTATTGCTGTAAATCTTAACCTTGTCTATATTGTGAAAAATGAAATTTTTGTCAAAATTAAGTATGTATTTATATGTGTTTATATTTTGGTGCAATATTTGTAGACACTCAGGCACAAATACTGGCCAATTTTTATATTTTTTGGTTCAAAGAAATTCTCTTTTTAAGGGTTAACTCAAACATATTTTTCTCTTAAAACCTGTTACAGTTTAATGATTTTACCACTTTAAAGTTTCCAACAATTTGAAATTCAATAAAATTAGCCAGTTATCCTAGAAAAGAAGAGTTAGGGAGCAATTGCCTTGAATCAGTTGAAGCTTATGTAGATTAAGAGAAGGAAACCTATCATGCAAATGCCTAATGCAGTACTTAAGAGGGTGACAGGATGACTAAAAGTGTGAAAATATATGGCATGAGCCTGATGATGAAAGAACAGGAGCAAAATGTCATTAAAACTGGGCACATGCCAGGTAGGAAATATAACTTAACTCCCTGATGCAGAGAAGTCTTGCAACACACTCAATAGTAGGTAAATTCTTACAAATGCATCCACTAATTATGATATTAGTCATTGTTCTAGAATGTATTCCCTTCAGTGAAACCTCTGTTTAATAAATCCCAGAGGGCATTATCTTAAAGTCATATTTTAGTAAAGCCATTAGGGAAGCGATATTTTTTGTATTAAATTCCTTCAACCAATGATTGTATAATTGTTAGAGTATAGCGTAAAGTTCAGTTTGTCTATAATTTTGAAGATAGTGTAATTTCTGCTACTCACCTACAAAACATTTTTAAAGCACATCAGTCCTACACTGATCTTTTGTCAACCTACTTTAGTAAGGGAGACTTTGTCGAGAATTTCCTTCAGTGACGTGCAGTATTTTGCAGTTAGTCAAAGCTTTCACCACTAACTTTGACAGTGATGCATTGCTATCCTCTAGTCTCTTGAAATAAATCACCTATAATAAAGAAGTCCTTAATGACATCAGCATCTTTGCAGTGACAGCAGAAGCTTATCCCTGTTTTCTTGCTACTGCAGATGTATAAATTCACTATTTGTAGAAGAGTTAAAAGAAAAAAAAGCTAGTAACTAACTGCAGATGCAAAATTGTCACTAAGTGCCATCTTTCACATGTATCCACTAAGTTCTTCCAGTGATAGACTATAAAACTGGTTTCAGATAGTGTTTGAGAAAATCTATTGGTAATCATGTGATATAATCTGTGTTTTTTCTGGTCCTAGTGGCATCCTGAATACTGGTATTTGTAGGTTTTATTCTGGACCTATTCCAGACAGTTTTATTGTAGTGAAATAGTTCTTATGGTTCATTGAACATTTAGCATAACTGTTCTGAATATGACTGGTAAGCTTGCATATATTTATTTTAAAAATAAGACAGTTAAACAGTATAATTATTGGAAAATGAATCATAACAATAAAAGACTATTTAATTTAATAAGCTTTGTGATCAAAGGATAAATACAGGTTAGATAAATGAAACTTTTGATGTAACTAATCTACATAAATAGACTTTGTTCTGATTAGAGGAATGGAATATATTAAAATAACTTAATTGTATTAGAAATACATCTTATCTCACTCATTTTGAAATATTTAAAGGCATGTATTATCTTTCTTTACAGTTGTATTCAATTAGTCTCATGAACAATATTGATATTGTATCCAAAATGCACAACATAATGATAAATATGAGTTGGTAAAAATAAATATAATTTCATACTTCTGTCTGATTCTGAAATATATCTTATCTGAATAATAATATCTAGTAGTTTTTAAATTTGTAATGTTTTAATTGATTTTTAATTAGTGGAATATATTAAAAGGACCAAATAAAGGACCATTTCTTGTTTACTGTCTTTATCAGGCAAAAGCAGGCTTTGAAGAATTTGAAAGCTAAAGCAATAAAAATCAATTTCAAGTTTCGAAGCTAAACATCACAATTTTTATGTATCTGTTAGAAAGACTTTAAGAAAAACAATTTACTTATTTGTAAATTATATCATTGTACAGTGTAGATTGCTTTATACTTTGAAACGTTCTCATGCAGTTTCCATAACAGAAATGTTTTAAAATAGCAGTTTTAACTTACAGCATGGCAAAATAATTAATTTCCTTCCAGTAACTATAGTGTTTTAGATATATTTCTTTCAACCTTTTTGGCAATAAATTTTTAGAAATGTAATTTACTCCTATTACCTGAATCTCTATATTTCATTGGGGCATTTCTAAGTGAATCTTAAATAATTGTATGCATACATAGAATTTTCATTCTCTCCAATTCAATATAACTTAAACTCATTGTGTTTGCATCCTAAACACAATTGTTTAGTGTTATAAAATGAAAGCAAACAACAGGTATGTTATTACGGGCAGATGGTTTTAGGAATCAAAATATCTTTCTTATTGTCATAACCAAATTTTAGAACATCAGTGACTTAAAATTCTTAAATATGCATTTGCAGTGTGAACATTTGCATAAGTTTTGAAAGTCTTACCCTATAGTTTTTACTCTTAAGATACATTTTTTCAAATCATAATCCTCAACATAAACACCTTTGTGAAAATATGTTCATTTTTCACACAATATGTTATATCAGTATATACTGAGATTGTTTTAACTGAATATTTGATTTATTTTTAGTATTCTTTCACAATAACAGAGCAACTGGGTATGTATAGCTGAATTTATAAATCAATTCATCTTTGATTAGCAAGAGAATTATCTAACCACACATGTAAAGTAGAATTACATGCTTTTTACTGATTTCCCCATTTCAGTAAATGAAATGAAACTAAAAAAATATGATATTTGAGAAATAATATATTAAAATCTTAGAAAATTTACTAAGAACAAATCACTTCATTTCAGTTTTTTTGAACAGAATAAAACAGCTTTAAGAGGACTTATTTTCTAGCTGTAACCTGATAATTACTTGAGGATATTTCTTTGTATAAACATAATCATCAAATTTTCTAAACAACTTTAAAAATGGTTTGATTTCCATAGTTCAACTAGAAAACAAAGAAAAAAATAAGTTACTATCTAAAGTTTGGGGACTTCCGTTACAATACCTTCTTGAGACTTTACTTTTGAAGTTTTTCATCTACTTTAATAGTATTTCCCAAATCAATTTATTGAATTAATAATACAAGCAAGAGGAGTTCAACATTATGCAAAGAAGGAGAGGGCAGAAGGGAAGGAGAGAAAGAGGAAGAGAGAGAGAGAGATGCCTAAATCAATATTCTACCTCTATCATTTTCATTATGGTAGAATAACCATTTCCATAGAAACTTCCCTTCTCATAAGTTCAAGGTAAGACATTTGTTCATTTGTTTTACTTTTACTATGTGAAATTTTTCATTATCTATTATGTTAACAATTTTTTTAGTTTAAGAAAATGCCTTATTTCATGTTATAATCCTGGCTTATTAATACAGAGATTCCTATTTTAAAGAGAAGTTTGAAGATGTACCTTGACTTTTACTTCATGTAACGTCCATAGAAAGTCTTCAAAATTTTAGAAAACAGTAAGAATATCTTGATACTATTGCATAAATCTAGTAGAGTTAGACACAAGATTATTGAGATCAAATATATATATATATATATAATAACAAACATTTTATTATCAATTCATAAGTTGAAAAAATCTATCTCACTTTCCACTTTTAGCATTGGCTGAAGCATGGGTAGTACTTACTGGCTAAGTTTCTAGATTGTGACCTTCTTAATGAAGCTATTATTTATCCCAAAATGCAAGAATGAAAATATAAGAACTATCCTATTAAATACTTTCCACTCACAGGAATTTTTAAGAACGTTGCCTAAAGCTTATTCTACAGTGTGGTCCTGTTATAATTGTACCAACAAATGAAGCAGTATAAGTAAGTGGAAAGAAACTAAGAAAAGTTGAGAAATACATTTAAGAAGGTTTTCTTTTTCCTTCTGATTCTCAGCAATAGAATTTCCATGTTTTTTTAAATCAAGACAATTATATAGTAATTTAGGTTAGAATGCACACCCAGTTCCCCATCTCAGAACCCAATTTGTTACCACCTGTGGCTATTTCTATTTAAAAAAGAAACATAATTACTATGAGTCTCAGCAGTGTTAGAGCAAATTTTTGCAATTACAATACTTCCCTTGGGCAGATATGTGAAAATGGTGGATTAATTCCTGCCAGGTCTTTCTGTTCTCCTGCTTTTTTAGATTTGATGTTGCCTGCTTATTAGAGTGGCTCTGTTTGCTCTGGTTAAAGTTGTGTCAGTGTTTCTACAGTAAATCTCTAGAAATAAAGATCCACAAATCAGTCATTAAATTTTGCCTCAGGCAAAAAGTTGACATGTAGCATCTCAGCAAAGCAGTAGATAATATTTTCCATCACTTTCTCATGTGGCCTGGTTAAGTTTGAAGTAGAAGATAGTAGACCACTTGACAATGTTGAGAAAGCATGACAAACTAGCAGGTAAAAGAAAAGTGGGTAAACCAATAGAAGATGTGGAATTAACTTTATTCTATTCCTGATCACAAAGTTATTGAAACCTAAGCATTTTAAAGAATGATAATAAATATATTAAGCTGGGAGTTTAGCTCAGTGGCCTAAGCTCCTGCCTGGAAGGCACAAGGTTGTGAGATTGATCACGGTACAAAATAAAACAAAAAAAGACTGGATGACTAAGAGGAGATTTAACATCTTAATTACTCCTTCATTCATTCTTTATTTTTGCAGTGGTGGTTGTGTGTAATCTCTGTTCCTAACAAGAAACTAACTGATCTATACAAAATAGTGAATGACATTAGGTATGAACAGTGTTAAAACTATGCATGAGTGTTTTCACTATTAAGATTATTTTATCTCTAAGAAGCCTGATTAGTAGAATACTTGAAGCATGGCCCACCACCATCTTGTTTGTCTCTAGTGGAGCACAGTTTCTTCTATTTAATAGACACTTGAGAAAGTATGAATTCTTTAGCTGGATATGGCAGCACACATCTATATTCTTCAAATTTTGCAGACTGAGGCAGGAGGATCACAAATTCTAGTCCTGCCTGGTCAATTCAGTGAGATTCTGTCCAAAAATAAAAAATAAAAAGTGCTAGGGATATTGCTCAATGAGAAGATCCTGGGCTCATCATTTCTTGGACACATTCACATACACACACACACAGACACACACACACAGACACACACACACACACAATGTATAAAGAACAATGACCTGTTAGTAATTCGTTCATTTGAAAGTAACATATTTTGATATTTCAAAATGTATAATTACCACCTTTTAAATAACTACTATGAAAATTTCTGCATAATTAGATTGATACATTACAAATTCCCAGGGAAGAATAAGTAATCAGGTTTTGCATTGATGAGCATAAGGTATTCACAGTATCTTTTCACATTAAATACACAGAAGTATATTTAATATACACATGCATAGATGCAGTATGTCAACATAATAGTGTTGATTATAACATCTCTTTTCTCATTCTTTGGTATGGTTTATACAATATTAAAATGATGCAATTCAAATGCTATATCTATTTACTGAACTTTAAGTGTCATCTAGATCTAGGAAATTAATAATAAACTAAGGATAAGTATTTCAATATTTTAATTAATCTGTAATAAACTTGTATTTGTGGTTATGCTGCACAAAGTGTAAATACTTACTGTCTGTGTTTTTGTTTTTAGTACTGGGGTTGAAACTCTGAATCTTCACACTGAGCTACATACCCAGTCATTTATTTATTTATTTAGAGAGAGTTTTGCTAACTAAATTGCTAAATCGCCCAGGTCAGACTCCAAATTGCAATCCTCCTGCCTCAGTCAGTAAGTACTCTGGAACTATAGGCATGTATCACAGCACTCAGACTAAAATGAGAACATAGCTAAATCCTAAACTTTAAGAGTACATCTGCTTTTATTTGTATAAATATAATTTTATGATTTAATCACTTTGATACCCATCATCTGCCATTGGTAAAAGATAAAGAAAAATCACTCTTGGTAATTATTTTATATGTATTCTTATGATAAATCAATCGATGAAAACTTTCCCAAAATTTCAGAATCTAGGTGATAATGAAAATCACCTATTAAAGAAGCAATCTTGGCATTCTTATCATTATGTTACCTACTTCTGTATTGTCATTTATAATAAAACTACAAGTTTCATGGTTGTATAGTCCATAATCACTAATTTAGTATATAAATAATTTAGTATATAAATAATAAAATAAGTTTAAAAGTAACTCACTGCAATTAATTTACTACTATTAATGTAAAGTTTTAATGGTATTTCATTGCTATTTATCTGAAGCTTAAATTTTAATTTCAAAATGCATTTCACATAAGATTTGATAGTATAAAGGCTTCAAACAAATGAATTTTCAAATCATACAAAAAACTCATTTATCCTCACTTGACAGAGAGAGCAGGTTTCAAAGAAACGGGTGAAAGATAAAATATTTGAAATTTAGGCTGGGGATTTAGCTTAGTGGCTCAAGTGCTTTCCTGGCAGGTACAAGGTCATAAGTTTGCTCTCCAGTACCAAAACAATAAAATAAAATAAAATAAAATAAAATAAAATAAAATAAAATAAAATACTTGAAATTTAATTGTAACACTCATTAACACAAAGACTTTCTAGTACATTGCAGTACAGTGATGCTATTAAGTACTATATAAGACGAATCTGCAAATAATGAGTAAAGAGGAACATTTTCTATCTCTATGTGTCTAAACATAATGGTTCAAGTCTATCTGTAAAGTTAATCTAAAATATTTATCATTCTTTGAAAAAGAAAGGCACATCAGCAGTCAGTGCTACTGGGTCCCGATGGAAAGTCTGCCAAAATAGGCATTCTTTAAAAATTTGAAAAGTGTCATTTAAAACACATATAATACCAAGAAAAGTAAAAAGAAGGGAATTATTGTTTATGTCTTTTATTGACCTGTTCTAGCACTCTCTCTATATTTTATGGTGATATTTTAAGAATCTTTTATACTTACGTCTATGGTATTTTTTTAAAACTCACTTGTATGTGTTGGTTAGGTATGGTTTGTTTTTATTACCAGATAAGAGTTTTAAGCAATATGTACATATGTACCCAGGTTTCACATAGTTGACTTCACACAGGACAATATGTAAGTAAGTGTTGGCTTAGACAATAACATTTTTGACATTTTATTAAATGTACTGATCAGGTGTGGTGGCGCATGCCTGTAATCCCAGCACTTGGGAGGCTGAGACAAGAGGATTGCTGAGAGTTCAGGGCCAGCCTGGACTACACAAAGATTCTGTTTCACATTATATAAATGAATAAATAAATAAATAATACTTAAAAGACAAGAAACTTGTTCAAAAAAAAGTTTTTTAAAAATTACTCCATTTTTTAAAACCTTGGCTTGAGTGTATATTTTAAGAGCTAAAATGTTGATTTTCTTTTATATTAAAGCAATAAAATTAACGTCCCAATGTGATTCTCCCTCTTTGTTTCATTATACAGGAATATGTGCAAATACGATATAGCGAAGGTGAAATTCTCTATCTGCCACTTCTATGTATATATATATATTTCTTTTTTTTCAGCACCAGGGATTGAACTCACAACCTTGCACCTGCCAGGGCAGGTGCTTAAGCCACTGAGCCAAACTCCCAGCCCTGGTTTTTTGAAGCAGGGTCTCACTGTGTAGCTCAGGCCGGCCTTGCACTCGCTTTGTAGCCTAAGTCAGCCTCGAACTCACAATGTTCCTCCTACCTCAGCCTCCCGAGTGCTGGGATTAAAGGCGTGCGCCACCACGCCCAGCTTATATATTTTTCTTTATGTCTCAGTAAACCTTTGTATGTTTATGACTTTGCAGGTCAGAGTAGGCGGCTATATTAGTTCTTCATATAAAGGAACTTTTTCATCACATTTAGTGAACAAATTTCTTAGAATTATTTTCATTTGAAATTTCCTCCTGAGTCACAACGAACTTCAACTTGGTATTCATGCTCAGGACTCATTAATTCACGAGAGAAATCAATTCTCTAAGAAAATACCCATTATTGAATGATATTATATTTTGGATCTTTGAGGCACAAGTGTAGGTTTGATAATGCAAAGGTTCTAGGGGTAAAAGAAGGAAAGCAGCTCTGGTTCAATGTCCCCAGGTAACATGATGTAAATATGGAAAGCAGAGCTATCATTTCACTTGGTTAATTGTAATAAACATATTGTCTTGTTAGAGTATTAGGGTAGAATCCACATGTTAGGAAACAGATAAAAGGTGCAAGAAAGCATTTAAAATCCAATCATTAGGTTTCATTGCACCCATCTGCTCCCAGGAAATATAATTAGAAAAATTTGATTCAGTGACCTTTAACTGCCATTTTGGACCACAGTCTCAAAATCTGCATTGTCGTGTTGGATATTTTAAATTCATGTGATAAGAGTCATACCCAGTGCATTTCTGGTAGAATTATATTTTCAAAACAAAAGTCAAAAAACTAAAATGAGGCTTAGTGTGCTGGTGTATATTTGACAAAGAGTTGTTTAATTTGGAATCTGGTTAAAGGAACTGATACTCAACTTCTTTAAAATTTCTATTAACTACACTAACTGCTCAAGTTTTTACTGACATTTTATGTATCAACTCAGACAAGTAGAATTGCCTCTCATCAATTATTCTGTGGGTCCATACTGCACTAAAATTATACTCACAACATCTAATTATGCTGAATTGGTATACCATGCATGGAAAAAAATCAATACAACTGTTTAGCATTTCATGTAGTTATCCTGACTTGAAACTTTAGACACCCCTAATCCTTTTTTTTCTTTTTTGTCAAAATGAGTATGATACAAGAGCATCCTAGAATGATTTTTATGTATTTACTCAGAAGGGTGAGATATGATAAAATGATGTGCCTAGCATAAGAAGTGCATTATGCAAATTGCTTAAGATTTCTTGTCAGCAGTTGTGTACTCTCTGCTTACTGAAGTTCATGTAACTTGGAAAGAGTCATGATTAGACAGGTGTTTCTTTAGCCCATGAGATCAAATTTCTAAAATATTTATATAGCAGCAAGCCAGATGTACACAGTTTAACCTTATAATCCCATTTCACAGCTTTTCCAAATACTTAGAAACTTGTTAAGTATGAAGCTGATTATTTTGGCAGCATATCTCTATTAATAGGATTCAGATACTCCTTATTTACAAGCCAGTGCTGTTAATATAATCTGCTTTATTAAATCAACAGGGAAACAGAAGCATGAGAATCCATCCAAAGGCTAATTGACAGTGAAGTTCTTTTCTAAAGATTTTTATTTTTTTATCGACTTGATAATACCAGAAAACATATAGAACATGTGAAAATGTAAATGTTTGGATATCATGCTACCACTGCTTTGGTAAAGTAGATATATGCTGAGATCCCTTGTACTTCTATCATTATTTTGATGTAAGCCACATAAGACCATGCATCTGCTCTTGGCAAACATTCCCTTTAACATCATCTCCATTGCAAAGCTTATTGTTATTTGACATGTGGAAATATTTTAAAAGCATGCTCCATTTTTTAATGAATAGAGGTAATGCAGAATAATGTAATAATGTGCCATGATTTTCATTATGCTTATTTATTGGCTGTAAAATAATGGAAGCAGCTTATTGTTATTCTTTCAGCTTGAGTTACTCATGTACTGTGGTAGGAGTACCTTTTTATATTTTTAATATTCTGTCCTCTAAAAAAAGGGGTATCAATTCTTATATCATGTTGGGCAAGGAAAATAGTTTCAGATTTTGTCTTTATTTTATAGTAAATGATTACTTTTACAAACTACCTGATATGATGTGAATAAACTCATGCACCTCCACATAAAAAAGAATCTTTCAAGATGTGTCTGACTCCCTGATTCTCTTATTTTAAGAAAAATCAGAGTAAAAGAACATCTCTTTTGCTTTTTCATTTAAGGAAAATTATATACTATGTGTTTTACATGTATGAAAAAGTATGACTAATGCACCAGTAAAAAATACGACATAACCAAAAAAGCAAAACAAAATTTGGAATTAGAGAACTGTAAATAAATTTTTTTCAAGAACATCCAAGATGTGAATATGTAAGCATTTGGGATCCTAAATTTTTATAAATGATAGATATTCTAGAAATGAAACGACTCCACCGAGACTTTGTGCCTCCAGATGTGTGTAGCTGTGACTCAGGTACTAGTAGTCTAGTGTGTTTGGTTTTCAGCTACTTTATCATTGCACTGGGAATTTGTAGTCAGCCTCGAGAGACAGCTCCTCTACATTTTACTGCAGGGCCAGTTACTCCTTTTTTGTTTTATTTTACTTTATTTTTTGTAGCTTTCTTACACAATAAAACTTTACTCTTGGGAAGATGAGACAGCAATCACAAGATATTGATGTGCAGAAATTTGTGTTTTTGTATTGAAATAATTTTAAGTTATTTTCCACTGTTATGTATGTCTGATTTTTTTCCATTTTTAAAATAACTTTTCTACTTTTAGAAAATTTCAGCTATATTTTCCTATGTTCAAAGAAGAATTCTTGCTGCAAACAAATTACTAAACACATACCTAAAATAGTTTTCTTATGTACAGTAAGAACTCATTACATAATTATGTATTAAAAGCAAGAAAATTACACAAAAAATTTTTAATTGTTTGTAATTTACTATGAAGACATAGTTACATAGCTGCTGTTAATGTTTTGCTATGTAAATATCTTATTCCTCCTCTCCAGTTATGAAATTCAGAGTGCTACTGATATTCTTTATTTTTTCTACTTAATGTTAAAATTAAAAATTTAACTCCAGAGATATTATTACACTTAATATTGAGATGCTTTACGTCCTTTTGGGGATGATTTATACATAACACATACCTCAAAATATCATTTGAAGGTATGAAAGAGTTAGACTTATAAAATATGTCTGAGTGCAAGGGTTGGAAAGAGAGATTGTGAGCCTGTATATGTTACTGTGGCATGTGCACATACAAGTTGATTTTATACAGCAAGTTCTATATCCTAAAAATAATAAATTTAACTGTGCTTTACTTAAAATTGTATTAATATGTCATGGACATCTTTTCATATCAATAATGTAGTTTCACAGTATCATTAAATTGTAGAAATCTAGGTCAATCAACGGATAGAATTCAATTAATCAGTTACTCTCTGTAGATAGACAGCTTATTCTAAAATTGTATTACCAAGAATGTTTGTTAAAGAAGAAAAATCTTCAGTCCAGAACAAATTACTTTACCACTTTTGACTTTTTTTCTATTTTCTTTTAAGGAATAACAGTATTTATCACTCATGGGACTATTTTAAGAATTAAAGTTCATATAAACAATAAGTTTAATATCAGTGCTGAAGAAATAATAACCAATAGCACAATTAGTGTTGTTAAAAACAAGTGACATAAAAGAGTCTGGAGTCCTTAAACATTAGGGCACAGATACATGGATATAGCCTCTGTAAAAACAGTATTTTGCTTGGCCTAACATTAGTAGTTGTTTAAGAATAAAATGTTATTGCAGAACACTATTAGAAAGTAAGTTCACTGTAATGCTAATTTATTTTATTGCAAATTGCCATTTTGTACTCATTTAGCTGGGTTTTTTCTTGTTTTGATTTTAAATAGACACTTTAAAAACTGAATTATACCATTTTTGGCAGAGTGTATTGGCAAATATTGGTTTCCATACATTTTAAACTTCTTAAGCTAGCATTAAGTGAACACTGAAGTGAAAAAATATTAAGTCTTCATTAAGAACTGTGCTTTTTAAGCAGAGAGGCCTTGAGGGGAGAAAAGTTCACACAAGGTAGAAAATGAAGAGATATCTTACAAAGAAGTTGTCATAAGACAATGAACTTTAGAAATATAGACACAGATAATTGCATCTAAATTCATTCAAGTTTCTTTTCACATCAGAAAGTTGAAGCACAGAGGTTTTATACTTATATACACACAGCCGTAGAGGAATTAGTATCTGTCTCAGTATTGATTGTTCTTGTTCCTATACTGCTTGAAGTCCCATGCTTGGCATATATTTACCATTTATAGAATGTGCCATGAATAATTGCTGTTACAAAATACTGTACCTTGGTTACTAGACTGCAGGTAAATTTGAAGGATGATTCTTTAAAACTTCCTCATATTAGATACAAAAATTCTTGATGGAACCTGTATAACACAGAATTTTTCAAACCAGGGACTTGGAATTGTTTTAAGAGGTTCTCTAGTCTTCCACTGTTGAAATATTTCCAAATTTTAGAGACCTCAGAAGTATTCCAAGATTCTTAAATTTAATAATGTAACTGACTTTGATCCTTTGATGCCAATCAAAATTGTTCAGTAGGCTTTACTGCTTGTATCTGTGTTTAAATGCAGGACTTAGGAATTACAGAAACAATATTCTTCCAGGTGTGACCTGATGTTATAAACTCTGTCAGGATCATTTATTAACAAGGATTTTTAGTATGAAAGAATAATAAATCTCTCAGATACTTATGACAATGATAAACAGAGCAAAACAGTATTGAATGAAAAGCACAGCATGTGAAAATCAGATGGATCATATAAAACTTAAGAGTACAAAATTTTTGAGGGCAAAGAAACTTGTTCGGATTACCTCTGACTAGTTGCTCATGAATTCCATAGGCCTCAGTAACACCTTCCATAAAATAATAATGATAATCATATTAATCATAGTAGCCTCATAGATGAAAGAAAATAGTTTGGATGTGATGAGCAACCTGTAAAATTGATAAGGAATCGTAGGATCCAAAAAGCATACTGTGGGTAAAAGAATGGTTCTTTGAGATAACCAAGAGCTGAAGAGCTACATTTCTGGGAATGAATGGCTATTTACGTTGACGCTAAGTACACTCAAGAGGAATTTGTAATATGCTTCAAGAAACTTCATGTGTCTAAGTGCATTTAACTGTTTCTGCAATATTAAGTTGTTTGGAATTTGAATATAAACATGCTACAAATCATCAAACATGGAAATCCAAGTAAAATAATAGAATCAGTGTTTCAATCAGTTACTTTTCAAGTATGCACCGTCTGAGGGAAGTCTATCTCCTACAGCAAATGAAAATGACTTGTAGTTTGTTTTAAACTGTGACCTAATTAAGCATCAGTAATATATAAAAATTATATTTTTGCTACAAGATAGAATAGAGTAAAACATTTAATTACATGATTAAGAAATCAGATTTAGTTTTTTTAAGAGAACACTAAAAAACTAAAAAATTTTTTTGATAAGAGGCAAATGGTAAATATCTTAATGCTTACGGGCCGGTATAGTTTAGTGTAACTACTTTGTTCTGTCATTGAAGCAGGAAAGCAGATGTAGACAACATATAAATAAATGGACATGAGTGAATTCTGATAGAACTTCATTCTCAAAAGCAGATAGTAATCTATGGGTCAAATACCATCCTAAACCAATTCTAATTGTTATATATATATATATATATATATATATATATAGCGCCTAAAATCAAACCCAGGGCTGGTGAATAGTAGGCTAGCATTCTACACTGAATAACAGTCCTACCCCCAAATAATATTTCTAAATATTTTTCATTTACCTGTGTGTAGTAAAATTGCACCATGTAGATTGCAAACCATTTCCAACATAGTCAAAATGATTGCATATAATTTCAAAACTATATATGAAAAAATGTAAACCTATTGTCTACTGACATAATTATAATTAAGATTATTTTCACTAGGGGACAAAAATTCTTCTAATTAGTCTTCAAGAAAAGTGAAACATGGAAATTCTTGAATTACACATTGGCACTCTGATAAAGACTAGAGATTTTTCATTTTGTCTTAAAGTTTAATTAAAAATATGAGTAAAGACACTTTCCTTTATTTTAAATTCAAGTATGAATGCCTGTCTTAAAGAGCCTATTTCCAATGACTCATACATTTTAAATGTGATACCTATTTTTATGTTTTAGTGAGAAAACTATAACTATTCTAGTAATCTAATGCTCACTATTTTAATATTTAACTTTCTCCTCTAATTTGAGGATACATTGTACTCCATAATAGCCATCTCCAAGCATTACATTACATATATTGCATTCTAATTTTAAATTTCTCTCATTGTTTTATCAAGTTATGATTTTGCTTTGAAAACTAAATCAAAATTCAATTGGTAAATGTTTTTAAAAAATTTAAAATTGTGTGTTATTTTTAAAAGAATATTAGTAGACTACCTGATGAGCTTGTACAAAAATTTGGGAACTTTAAAATGCCCTAGATATATTTATTAGTTATTGTAAAATTTATAGGTTGATTAGCTCGCTGACTGATTTGTTTATATTTATAAAAAATTAAAAATTCTCTATGCTTAACAATATTTATAGGAAGTAAAAATATTATAGTATTGTGGCATAAGTACAGTTTATCTTGAATGTAGTCTTTTTTGAATAAACAGGAATTAGCATTCATTTAATATAAAGGTGAAATTTAAAAAGACTGATGCCACATGAAAACCTGAAATTGCTATTTTTCTTTCATTTACAAACATAGCTATATCTAAGTAATAATTGATTTTATTTTTTGATTATTTAATGTTTAGAAATAAAGGATAAATAATTTTTTTTACCAAGACATTCTGAAAGTGCTACTGTATTGTGAGAAAAAATAAACTGATGAAATACATAATAGACTTACACTATTTTACCCTTGGTTCTCCTTTTAAATAATTTTTTTTTTCACTTGAGAAATTTATGTAATGACTGACTGAAGGTAAAATCTTAAATTTCTCTTGCATTTGTAAAGTAAGTGTTCAAAGTGCCTATTTTGACAATTTATATGAGTATAATGATAGTAAGTAATCATATGGTTAAGCCTATTGAATGCATTAGAATACTTGATAATAAGTGGCCATTATTACCATTTTATATTATTAATCAAAGGAAAAATTTGGTTATTAGAGTTATAATGTTCAGCATATTAAAATAATTTAACATGAAAGTATAGAAAGATAAAAGTACAGACTCTTTCAAGACTCTATTAGGGGTGATAATAGTGCTATTTTTGCTTAGTATGCAGCAATAATTTTTAAAAGTGTTTTCAAAGGAAGTTACAGTAATTTCTCATCACCTTACATTTCCAAAAATGTTCAGATGACTTAGTGCTTTTTATGATTATGTTAGAAAGACAGCCTCGCAACAAACTGATGCTAACAGCCTCTGCAAGATGTCATTGTTTTATAATGAATTGGGTATATAATAAGTCTATAAAATTCACTTAACTGCATTTCTCTGTTTAAAAACATGTGAACAATAACTTCGCTGTTTCTCCTCATGAAGCTGAGAAGAATAAATAGTAATACTGTTTTGTAGATCTCAGCATAAGACAGTGTGCTCCAGTCCTCTCAGTAGAGATTATGTACAATGACATTAAAAATAATGCACTTTGAGTCAGTACAGTGTAGTCACAAAGATTGTTTATGATTGCTGAAAGACTTAGGCTATAAACTGGTTTGAGTGCAAATAATTCAATTGGCAAAATTTTTCTTTTGCTTATTAATAAGTTTCGTGAAATTAATAAAGTATGATTTGTAGAAAATTATCAGAAATTATCAGCGTTTTTAATGGTAAGTAAAATAACATCACCAATTTATCCTCCTCATTTTTCTATCTCTCTTCATTATGCCTAGAATACTAGAAGCTGTTTCAGAATTGTAATGAATTTTCACTGGTCACATATAAACGTTAACTTCTTAGTTTTGGAACCCAGTTACTGTTCTAGTTTTAAATACCATTCCAGAGGGAAAGTCTTTCCATATTCTTAACAGAGATGGAAAGAGAGCTCAAGAGGAAAGGAGCAGAGGAAAGTTTCCAGAGACAAGAAATTTGGTTGAGAGATTACAAAAAGCAGAAACAAACTGGAACCTTCCCTTGCCTCCACTCCTGGAATGAAAAAGGAAGATGAAATTATTGGATAGGTCTGAGTTTGAGGCTTGACTTCACTGAAGCAGTGAAAGGAGTAAGGATTTTGGAGACAGTTATCCTTAAGTATACTTTGATTTCTTCAGAAAGACATCAAATAGCAGCATAACTTTTTCCCCATTGCTAAGGGAAAATCAGAATTAAAATTCAGTGGTGTCTTGGTGGTCTCTAGGGTTCCAGATTTGGCAAATACATAAAAGGAATGAGTAGCAATCTCTATCTGTGTTGTTACATAGAAAACAAATAGCACTCATCTTACCTTTTATCAATTCTCTTTGTTCTTTTCAAGGCTAATTTTCTTCATTATTCTTAATTACATAGTTATATTCTGTCACATAAATTATTAAAGTTATCAATGTCACTTTTAATAGTGCTAATATTTTCAGATTTTGATATATAGCCACATAACCTAAAAATAATCCAAATCATTTTCATTGATCAGTAGGCTCAAAACTCTTGTTTACAGAATGTGGTTGTTCTGCCCTCCCTTTTTTAATTTAAAGAATACTGGCATTTGCTCAATGTGGTAAGAATATATTGTGTTTTTGTTATGCCTTTAATAACAAAACACAAATGTCTACTATACTGTACTTGTACAAAATGTATTATTTTGAAAACTACTGATAAATACAGTTATTGCCATACTTCATGCACTTTAAAAATTCCAAAGCCATAGGTGCTGTCAGATAACTTTATAAGTAGTGGCTTAAAATGCTGTTGCCTGCTTCAGCAATGTAGAAACATCCACACCATATATTCTGTTGAAAGCAAAGCTAGTGGAAGCATTGTCGGTATGAAAAAGCTTAAAATGAATTATTTGCCTGTTAACACTCCCTTGTGTTTAGTGTGCTGCAAAAAGGAATACTTGTTATCAATGTGAAAAGCAGTGCTTTTGAATTAAAGGAAAAGTTCAGCTTGCTTTATTTTTGACCCACTGTGCACATCAATTTATAGACCCAAATTCAATGACATCTTTTTTCAAAACCTCACTCTCCTGTACCAAATATAATATCTATGTTTAATCGAAACTATAATGACATGATGTAATTCCATATGTAGAGTCACTTATAGACAAAATTCTGCTTTATTTCCTATGTATCAACTCCAAATTAGTTTAAGAGGTGAATTGTTCTTTTACTTTGAAGAGTAAAAGATCTATTTTCTGTTTTCCATAATGTCTCTTCTAGATAAGCATAATTAAAATCTTATAATGTTATATTGCAACTAGTGGAAGATCATTTTGTAGTTGACATAACCATCATTCTCTAGTATGTTACTAATTTGTATGAACAATGTTGACACACACAGTTAAAATTGATATAGGTAAATGCAACAGTCTTATGCTTCTAGTACTTAGTGTAAAATATTGCATCTTTTCTGCCTCAGTGCTTAGTCTTCCGTCCCATCCAGAGTACTTTTAATTTAAAATAAAGCGGTTTTCGTTTTGATAAATTTCATCTGGGATTTTTTTGTATTCTCTCTGTCAGGGTCAAGATTAAGTACAGAAGGGAGATATTTAGGGAACAAAATTTAAGGACGGATTTAATATCTTCAATATCCTGCTTTTACATTCCAGAGCATCTTTTTAATATTTTTAACAGATTTTTTAAGGTCCTTACTAAATTCCACCATCTTTTTCACCCCTAGCCCTGATTTTATTGATTATTTTTTTCCTAGGTATCGGTTATATTTTCTCAAATTGTTACATGCCGTATAATACCTGACCAGATCTCATATTCCATGAATTTTACATTGTTGAATTCTAAATGGTTTTGTGCAGCATATGTTTTGAGCTAAAGTATGTCTGTGAAGTGAGTTTATCTACTGGACTGAATGGAGGACTCAGTCCCACAGGCTTCATCGCTGGTAAAGAAACAAAGAACAGGAAGGGAATATTAAGAATACCAGTAGTTTACAACCACTTCAACGTACATCTGCACATGAATCATAACTGGAACTGCCCAGGGTCCTTGATGTGTTAAAAATTTTCCCCTTATAGGAAATTTTCTAATTATTTCATGACTTTACAATGAGTAGTATAAAATTATACTGGTAACTAAACATCAAGGTTATTGTTTATATACTGTTTAATGATTAGAGAGTGTGATCCCAATAATCAGATATTGAATTTTAGGAATATTTACTTGAATACTATGTATGATGATTAAAAACTGACCATAGAATCCATCTTCCATATTATGCTCACATTCTATTTCTCTTTGACTTTTGCAGGGATACATTTGAACACTAGTATTCTGAATTTTTTTCTTAGAATTGATTAGAAATGAGAGTCAAAATGATAAGATCTTTATTTTTCTCATTCACAGAAATGTCATATAGAAACCCAAGAACCGTTTTAAAGTTGATCATATTATTATCTTGTTAGTATTATTTCATGACGATTATCATGCTACCCTTAGGATTTAAAAAATTAAAAAGTAATTGTATTATGTAATTGAGAAATTTTCCTGCATTATTTCATATATTTTGGCAATATTTCGTATACACAGCACCTCTCAGACAGTGATCATTTTACATTACAGGTATTTTGAGTCTATACAATATTAAAGTTCTTTCAAATACAGAATCTATTTTAGATAGATACTTTCTAAATTTAAAAACTTTACTTTTCTGAAGATCGATTCCTGGTTCTCCTTGATCTTACCATGCTTGTTTCCAGCATTAAGAGGGATGCTACTCCTCTGAAATCATTCAGTGTAAAACCTTTATTGAAAGTATTTTATGCTGAGTAAAATACGAGTTTCACATGTGAAAAATAATCTTTAAGAGAAATGGAAATTTGGCTAAATAATTCACATTTAAATTGACTGTCTTACAGAACTATCGCTTGGGTTGCTTGTGTAATTAAATAGCTCTTTGGACCCTAGATGTATTTGTATCTGTCCAAACGAATATAGGCTTTCTAGTGACTTTTTCGTTTGTTTTGATTTTTGTGGTAGGAATCGAATTCAGGGCCTTGTGCTTGCCAGGCACACGTTGTGCTGCTGAACTGCATCCCCAGCCTTATGTAGGTTTAGAAGTTGGCTTGATGCCATTTTAAAAGACAAGTTCAAAAACATTCTTTACTGACTATATTCAATAAATGAATTTGTACTTTTATATTTGTTTTGCATGAGCAGAAAATGTATTAGGTTTATTTTGGGTACTATCATTTAAAAAAATTCACATACAAAAAGATGAACCTATTGAAAATATTATAATTCTATGAATTTTTGTACATGTGTAGTCTCATGAAGCAAGTAGGATACTTAACAGTTCTGTCACCCTAAAACATTTCTTATGTTCTCTCCAATCACGCCATTCCATACCTTTAACCACTGATCATATGGATCTCTTCTTTATTATATAGTTTTTTTGAATTTTGGAAAACCTTTTTAATGAAATGACAGTATGTATTTTTATGGGGGAACTGGCTTTATTTACTAAACGTAGCACTTTTGAGAGTTACTCAGGTTGTGGCTTCAATAGTTTAATTTTATTGTTAACTAGTATTTCCTCTCGCACGTATTCAGCAGCCTATATATATACTTGCTGAAAGATGTAGGCTAACTCTAGTTTTTGGCAAAGAAAGCTCCTGCAAATGTTCAGGCACAATTGTTTTGTGTGTGTGAACAGTGAGCAGTGTTCATTTATTAAAGTACTAGTTGTAAAGTGTTGGGGTCATATAATACACTTATGTTTAACTTTATGAGAAACTAATTGTTTTCCAATAAAGTTGTATTTGTTTTCATTCTCAAATATATGTATAAAATGCTATGTATCCCACATTTTTGTTAGCACTTAGTACTACTAATTTTTACAATGTTATATGACACAATGGGCATATTATAATACTTCATTGTAAGATGATCAGTGTTTACCTAATTGCTAAGTACAGTGAACAGTTTTTCACATATTCCATCAACACATTCTATATGATAAAGTATTCACCTTTTTCTTTTTTACTATTTGCTTTTGAGAATTCTTTCTATATTTTCACATAATTTTGTCAAACTATTAAATATTCCCAAAGTCTGCAATGTATGTTTAAGTGTCTTTTGCAAAGCTGTCATTCATTTTTCCCACTCTGAATCACGCTTTTGGTACCATATCTGCAAATTGCTTAACACGAGTTCACAAAGATTTTCTACTGAATTTCTTTCTAGACTGGTACAGTTTTGTGCATTATATCTATGTCTGTCATCCACATTTAAGTGTGTGTGAATGCATTCATGCACATTTATCAGTTCATTTCCACTGAATTATCTATTACTGTCTGCACCTTTGTCAAAAGTCAGTTGTCCACATTTGGGTGTGTTTACTTCTGAATAGAATCTTCTGTGTGATTTTTCTATATGCCCATTATTTTGGCAATATGGCAATATTTTAACCAGTATGACTTCAGTAGTAGTAAGTCTTAAGCTAGAACTGTGACTCTGTCATTTTGATTCTTTTCCGAAATTGGTTTTGCTAATTTAGTTTATTTGAATTTGCAAGTTAAATTAAGAATCATTTTGTTCATATTTAGAGAATACTGCTGCAAAGAATTACATGCCTAGATAATTTGGGGAAACAGTAACATCATTACTATGTTGAATCTTCCAATCCACACAAATGAGGATAGGTCACCATTTATTTAGGTCTTTTAAGATTTATAGAATCATTTTTATAATGTTCAATATAGAAGCCCCACGCAAGTTTTTAAACATATGCTTATTCACTGAGTATATAATTTTTATTAGAATGAAAATGAGTTGCACTGACATTTTCTTATCTAATAGCTCTTGTAAAAATCAGAAATATGACTGAGTTTTTATTGTGGCCTCAAATGTAGCAACTGTGCTTAATTCATTTATTCATTCTAGGAAGTTTTGTTTCATTTGATTCTTTACTAATTTCACAAAATATTATTTGTAAATACGATTATACTACCTGTGAACATTTCTAATTGGGTATCCCTTGCTCATTTTTCTTTCCTTATTGCACTTGGTAGATTTTTCAGTACAGTATTGAATAGGAGGGGTAATGGCGGACTTATTTACCAAGGGGGAAACCTTGCGATCTTTTGCCATTAAGTATGAGACTGTCTGTAGTTTTTGTTTTGTTTTGTTTTATTTTGTTCTTTTTTGGAGATATTCTTTATACAGAATTTTTTGGAGATATTCTTTCTAGAATTTTCTTCCCATTCTTCATTTGCTGAGAATTGTCACCGTTGAGAGTTGTTGAATTTTGTTAAATATTTGATACATTTAAAATATTTTTAATGTTTCAGTAGTAAAAACATTTTTCATTTTTGTGTTATTTACTCTCAAGTATTCACTTTGAATCATACGTAAGTGGGATATTAAATTGATTTGCTTTCATGAGTTAGGAGCTTGTCTAGGTGTCAATTATGAACTATGTACTTCTTTTAACCTTTCTCAGAGATCCTTGTTTTTGAAATTACCATTTGTGTTTCAGAATAAACCTAGAATGAGCAGGTTTTAGAAGATAGCATATTTTAGGTATAGCTCATTACTGATTACTGCTGATAAAAACTCTGAATATATTTTATAAACATATGTATAAAAGTTGCTGATTACAAGTACAGAAAAGTATAAAAGCAAATAATTCAATAGTATAATGCAATCTTTTAATTTAAGTGCTTGGTTGTTTCCTTTTTGTTTGTCTTATACAAAAAAGAATTATTAAATTTTAACATCTTTAACAAACAAAATCACAATGACAGCAACAAAACATTACAGTACATTTTTGTGTTAGTTCATATCTCTTTGCTTATGAACAATGACTTTTTATACATAACTTTCATCTCATTTTTATGACTTTTGAATAGGTTAAATATATCACCATACAGTAAAGTTTTAAAATATTTACTTGAAAATATTTGTTTATGTAGCCATCAATTCAAGGTACAAATTTTTATGATAAACATATTATATATTCTCGAAACAGGGTGAAAAGTCACTGTGTGCAAGTTGTGTTGAAGAACACATTTTAATTATTTTATGTTAAAGAGGGTAGTTTTCAAGAATTACAGTATGCTTATTAGTTACTCTTTTGGGTCCTAATACGATACAAGTCTGTAACCTCATAATTTACTTTCTTCTAAGACTTAAAATTTAAGAATCATGAGTATATGTGCTAGATCTTAATTTTTACAATACAGTGTTTTAAAATACAGAAAAGTTATTCTTGTCCTAAAATAATACTATAATACATATGGCTTATTTTCATTCTATTTTGACTTTTCTTTTTTTTTTTTTTTTTTGCGGCACCGGGGATTGAACTCACAACCTCGCGCCTGCCAGGGCAGGCGCTTAAGGCAATGAGCCAAACTCCCAGCCCTGGTTTTTTGAGGCAGGGTCGCACTATGTAGCTCAGGCCGGTCTTACACTCGCGTTGTAGCCCAAGCCGGCCTCGAACTCACAACGCTCCGCCTACCTCAGCCTCCCGAGTGCTGGGATTAAAGGCGTGCGCCACCACGCCCGGCTTTATTTTGACTTTTCTACACAAATGTTGCTATTTCCACATTTACACTATTTTAAATTAGTTTTCAGAGGCCTTTGTAATCTACCTACATCATGGATATGTTACTTTGTGTGGTGTTTGTAGTGAATTAGTTTTATGTTTGCTAAGGGCCAAATAGCAATTTCTTTGTCTAACTATACATTCACACAATCTCTCACATTCTTATCTACATATATTAATGGATGAGTACAGATATAATTAGTAAATTCTGATAGCCAGATACAAATTTAATTGTAAACTTTTAAAATTATACTTTTTGAAATTATATGATCATAAACTTTGCTTTTCTATATTTCTTTTTACTTTCTTCCACTCCGATTACTCATCTTTCATATACCTACTTTCCTTTTTTTTTGTTTTTCCCTTTGATTTTATCTTTGTCTTTCTTTCCCTATACATATCCTTTCTTTCATTCTTTTTTTTTTCTTCATCAAAACACTGTTTTGTATTGACACCTTTGCAGTCTCATCATTCTTGTATACACACACAAAAACATATGCATATATTTGAATGTACACATATTTGCACGAGATTTTTACCAGTTCTTCATTGAATTGTCTTTTGTTTCTTAATTTATCTTTTATTTGGTTGAAACTATAAAACTTTAATAATCTGTAAACATTTATAACTGCTGTGTTAGAACAAGTTTCCCCAGACTCCCTCCCGGTGTCTAACTGAATAGGGATTCTAATTTTATAAGGTTTCCCTTAAGAAATACCATTAAAATCATAAGACTATTTATATTGTTTGTATTTTCTAATTAGAGTTTCAATTTTTCATTACCCTTTGCTTTCTTCTTACTATCCATGATTCTCTGCTTCTGAAGTGTTTTAAGATACATAAACTTAGTTTCAAACTGACATCTACAGCAGGTAAATGTGTATTTGTCCAATTGAAAAGACATACTAGTACCAAATATGTTAAGTTACGTTTTTACCACCTATGTAGATTCCCACTATTGATTTTACTTGAAGGTCAATTTGCTCTTACAAGATAATAGTTTGTCATTATAAAAGGAAAAATTAAGATGGTACATTGAACCCAGAAACAGGTACAGTAGGTTAATGAAAACTTTCTTCTACCAGTTACTGGTTAAAGATGATTAGGAGAGAGAAATGAATCAACCTGTTCATCTTCATCTTGCATGTAGTTTGTTTGGTTAAGGTCATTTAGACTAAAAAAAGAAAAGACAGATTAAGAAATTTATGTTAGTTTTTGTCTGCCCCCAAACTTCTACCAGAAAATAAAATTTAAATAACACTTTGAGTAATTTCTTCACATAACTTTCTCAAGTCATACTTCACAGACAAACATTATTTCGCTGAAATAAGAAAGAATATTCCCATTTTAAATTGGCCTTGTTAGATGAAAGCACATATTGCACTGCCTTAAGCCTTACCTTGGGCCCTCTGTACCATGAATTGCATGCTCCGCATGTCACTGATACTTGTGTGCTGGAGGGTCTTGTCCCAACCATTGCTGCTTCAGAGCATAATAGTGAGATATGAAGTGATGCAGGGAACAGGAGAAGCTTTGTCACTGAGTCAGCTGCACGAAGAAGTAACGTGTATGAATGTACAGTATAGGGAGATGCATGAAAGATCCAGTCTCTTTCTCCCAAAAGACTCTGTTCCATGATACAAGGAGAATTCAGTTCTTTTTGGCAGACCTCCACGTCAGTTTGGAAGCAGTAAAACAACCACAAAAGAAGCCCGATTTCCAGTGTTTTTACTCTTGGTTATTTAAGTAACTTTTTTTTCCTGACTTTTTTCTTTTACTTTGCTTTTAGAAGCAGAAAGTGATACCTATTTCCATTGGATTTTTTAAATGTAATTTCCATAGCTGAGGTACAGCTGAGAGTGAATCAGAGATGAATTCAACCATATGTGACAGGCTTGAATCTGTTCCGGGCAAAATTTGCCGAAGAAACCATGTATTTTTTACTTGAGGAGTAGATGCTTTTAAATGATATTACATTAAAAGGGCATTGAATCCCAGCAGATGATGTAATCATGTTTGAAAACGAGTATTATTAAATAATTCACACTTTTAATATGGAGAAATTAGGTCATTTTCCCACCCCTTCCACAATTACTCAATCTTAAGAGACGAGTAATGAAGCCACGCAGACAGGATTATCCATCCTGATACTAACAGAGAATGCTAGTTTGGGACAGGCTCATTGTTTACTTTAACAGGTAATTTGTGGACCAGAATCATTTAATTGTTCTGAGTACATAATTACATGTCAGCAATTTCCAATTTAATTAAAATATACAAATCTGAAGATTAAGGGAATTTTTGAATTATTAATCATTTTTCCACTAGGAAATCTTGTTGCTCTGCAGGAGATTTGTCCAGTGTACAACTATACGTATTTTTTTCCTTCTCTTTCACAGACAGACAATTTTCCCGCAGAGCCCAATTACATGGGCAGCAGGCAGCAGTTTGTTCAAAGGTAAGGCCTATTAAATAACTTTCTCAGCTTCTCCATTTGCATTCCTGTCAAAATTGTTTTGCAAGAGACTACACTTCAGATTGAAACTAGTAGAGACAATACTTTCTCTTCTTCTTCTTCTTTTTTTTTTTTTTTTTGTGTGTGTATTTCAGTAGCTCCACGTTTAAGGACCCAGAAAGAGCCAGCCTGAGAGACAGTGGGCACGGGGACAGTGATCAGG
Organism: Dasyprocta punctata; assembly: GCA_004363535.1. Taxonomy (NCBI): domain Eukaryota; kingdom Metazoa; phylum Chordata; class Mammalia; order Rodentia; family Dasyproctidae; genus Dasyprocta; species Dasyprocta punctata. The sequence continues at coordinate 234,485 of RJWM01000074.1, forward strand.
CTGACAGTGACCAAGACACTAACAAAGGCTCCTGCTGTGACATGTCTGTTAGGGAGGCACTCAAGATGAAAACTACTTCAGCTAAAAGCCAACCACTTGAACAAGGTGAGTGAAGTCTTCCAATGCTTGCAAAGTGTAAAGTTTAAGCAATCATTATAAGCCTATTAGTACTAGACTTGCAGTTTATCACGGTGGAACAGACCATTGATAATATATCAGAGAAACAACAAATCCCACAATTACCCCAGACAAAAAGCTACTATTCAATATCACAGTCACAACTGAAAAAGGAAGGCCATGAATATCAGACTTTGATTTTCTTAAAATGTGAATGTGACTGAAAACTAGACTGTTCTCATTTCATGGGTATTTCCTAGCCCCTCTTGTTAGGGTTCACTACCAGGTGAAATATGGCATATACTAGAAATATATGTAAATTGCAATGTACTAAATTTAAATGTTAGAATTAGCATATGCAAAAATTTTTGGATGACATGAAACAATTTGAATTTTCTCTCTCACCAGTGTTGTTTATTTTTAATTTGTATTTTACCTTAAAAATAATTTTTCACAAGTCAAATAATGGCTAAGCCAGAGTTATGTATACAGTTGACTTATCCATAAATCTTCATAGATATCAAGTAAACATCATTGTAAATATTGACTTAATAGATACGTATATTTTTAAAAGTTTATCTCCAGTTTATTTAATACAGCTTTTTATTAATTTTGCTAGTAATTTCAATGTCTTGATTTTTCAGATATGATAAAGTATTTGCTAATGCTTTATTCAAAGAAAATTAAGATACTCTTATACATAAGCTTTCAAACTATGAGCAAGGTATTTTATGTTCTATTGTAAAAATGAAAAGAACAACTGTTGAAATCAAATTTTAGAATTACATTAGATTAGCTGATAAAATATTAGTCTTCAAAATCTTAATAATTTTAACATGTTTAATATTTATTATTTCAGTAATGTTAAATGATAAACCACATTTAAGTCATGTGTATATAGATCCTAAATAATTTGGTGATTGATGATTCATAATAAATTTTTGAATTTATGTCTTGTCATGTATATAGAGACTATCATTAATTTTTCTAATCATTAAAATTTCAATACATATGCATTCAACCACAGATATATTTACATATACTTATTTGAACATATTCACTACAGTGTACAAATTATGTATATATTAATACTTAGGTACTCAATATAATTTTGTAGGATTTAAGATCGATCTTCCAAAAAGCCTTGTTTTCAAAGCAATAAGTACCATACTGATAACTTTTCTCCTTATATTGTACTATAGCAGCTTTTTCTGCAGTAATTTTAGAAATTATTTTTAACAGAGGCAGTTTGAATATTTATCTGACATTCACTGTCCAGATAAATTTGAATGTTTATTTGAAGTAATTTAAATGGTCATCATGGGTTGTGGCTCTGTGATATTATTATACATAATATTTAATATAGATATATACCTTTTTAGGTTCATTTAGGTTCTTGGATCTTGATATGTGAATAAACAACATGAACTAGTCCTACCTATGTGTGTGATACATAAAGTGATTGATAGATATTTCATTGGCTACTATTCATAAAACTCAACATAGTAAGTAAAGGGCTTGCATGCGTTGTCATATTTTTATAAGGGATTTTGTTAATAAAACATAAAAATTCCAAAACTGAAAAGCAAGATACTTATTGTTGACATGAAATCTGATTCTTTTCACCAACTAACTATACAACATATGTGATGGGAGTGCATTTGATGTGTTTTCTCTTATAGAGAAAAAAATTCTCGTATCGTATTATGTCTGAAAATGTGATTTATACTAAAATAAGCTGTCTATTCAATTTTAGTAACAAAAAGAATATCTTAAGAAGGTGGTTATCATTTCTAGAAGCCCAAAGTTGGCCTATATGTCAGTTACTATTATATATGAAATAATTACTAAGAATGAGAATGCCAAGAGAAATATCTGCTGTAAAGCAAATCATTTCCACACATCCTTATTTATAAAAATGGAAAATTATTATGAATCTAGTAACTAGACTTACAGTATATATATATGTAGGAATATATATATATGTATATATATATATATATATATATATATATTTTTTTTTTTTTTTTTTTTTGTACTAGGAATCCAACTTGGAACCTTGTGCTTACCAGGCAGGCTCTGTGCCGCTCAGCTATATCCCTGGCCCTTACACTTATGTAATTAAATAATTAATGGTTATGCAAAAGAAAAAACTGACTTTCATTTTAAAACATAATTTTAAAAGCAATAATATTTTTTTACTTGATCCATTGATTTCACCTATTTATTCATTTAATATCTACTAAACGCTTTAAGCATGTAAGAGAATTTTCAGAACTTTTTAAGAATGTGAAAAATAAATTCGACTTGACTTCTGCCTTCAAGTAACCCAATGTAACTGTTTTAGATGAAACATTACTCTGTCCGTTTTTTTTTCCTCTGAGGATTTATCTTTCATCTGTCTCTAGTATCTATTTTTCTTCATAACTCATATCTATTCGTCTTTTTCCATTGTTTATAATCTATCTTTCCTGTCAGTCTTTATCTATGGATGTATTTATGTTTTTCTGTATACCTATGTAGGCTCAAGAGACAAAGACTAAAACTTACTGTATGCCACACTTACTTCGATACACACCGTTGAAGAACAACCTTCTTTAGTAACATAAGATGATGACAGCCATATCCAAATAATTATCTCATGTAGATGTCAAATACTACTTACTATAGATAGTAAAAACTTCATTTCAACATTAGCTAATTTAACATGCAATATCAAAAATGTTACTTTTTTCTTACCTATAAGTAGATTGAAGTTTAAACCTAGGTTTTACTATGGAGAAAGCATTTGTCTTTTCTATACTTCTTTATTTTCAAATGGGAGCATTTGCTTACATAGCCTATTTAATTTATCATTGTTACAAGATACCACGTAAGCTAAAACCTGAGTTCATATGTAGAAACCAAGAAAATCAAAAGGGCTCGTATGCATTGATTGAAAGACTGCTCACTTTTCTTTGCTTAGTACTTAAAACATATTGTCTATTTACTTTTCATAGCACTTACAGAGAGGTAAGTACTGTTATTCTCAGATTGAATAAGTTTAAGTATGTGTTAAATGTTCTGCTGCTATAAACATTAGAAATAGTAAAACAAAAGCAAAAATGAATTCCTTCAGAGCTTGCCCTTATAATCAATGTTTTATACTTTTCTTATAATGAGCAGTTTGTTCAGAAACCAATACAAAATGTTGTGAAAGCATGCAGCTGCTCTCTTGGTCAATATATTCTGCTAATTCTTTAAAAACACCATGACAGCTAATGCCACACTTTCCTCAGTACACACAGTTGAAGAACAACTTTCTTTAGGAACATAAGATGATGACAGCCATATCCAAATAATTATCTCATGTAGATGTCAAATATTACATCCTACTTTTTAACACTTTCAAAAATTTCTTTCAAAAAAGTAAATGTCCTCTAGGAGGAAGAAAGTATGAGCTAAAGGAAAAGAAACCCATTTACGAATTTCTCTTACTAAAATTGTAGTTATACCTCATACAAATTGCATGTAAAAATCAGTAACAGTATATTTTATATATTAATAAAAAATGTAAAAATCAATAACAGTATATTTTACATTTTTTATTAATTTATTTGGATTTTGGTCTATTTAAATGATTTCACTTTAGAAAAATAATGTTTTATTTCAGAATTGAAAATTTTAAATTTAGAAATCAAAATCAATTAAAAATTATCTTTTTTTAATGGTACATTCTTTGCTGGTGGTAGGTTTTCTTTGGCAATGACTTAAACCTTTTGAAATTTTTTTCATCATTTGAAATATGTTTCCTCCTCTTTTTGGCAGAGTTAACTTTTTTAGCACTTGTGCTATTTGTGTATTTTTGCTACCATCAGCTTAATAATTCCAAGTACATGGCACTAGTGTGTATTCCCCATTATCTTAGTAAAAATATTTGAAAGGATTCAGCAGCTAATTGAAGGTGTGATGTACTGCACTGGAGCTGAAGATAACTTTAAGGATCTTACTTTAATAAACCCGCTAGAAGAAAGAGGTTATTTTAGTTTCTTTTCATGTGATTACCAAAAAAAAAAAAAACATTCTTGAAGAGTATACTTAGTTTCTTGCTGTTTGATTTTATTTTTGTGCTGTTTCTGTATTACATAGATTTTTCCTATTCTTTCTTCTCTCATTAAATACTATGGGAGGTAGTTAGACGAGTGAAGAGACAGACGGATAGACAGATAGATGAAGCAATCCAAAGGTATTGAAAGTTGAATAGCACATTATTTATTAAGAAAAGTAAAATAGATTTGTGTCTAATAGCACTTTTTTATTAAAATAATACAGATGATCATTCAAAATACATTTGCTCTTATTTTGCTGATTTGCATTTTAGAATCACAAAAACTGACTTCCATCAAACTAACAAAAAACACTGGGAGCCGAGCATGGTGGCGTACGCCTTTAATCCCAGCCCTCGGGAGGCTGAGGTAGGAGGAGCATTGTGAGTTCTAGGCCAGCTTGGGCTACAATGCGAGCGCAAGGCCGGCCTGAGCTACACAGTGCGACCCTGCCTCAAAAAAACCAGGGCCGGGAGTTTGGCTCAGTGGCTTAAGCACCTGCCCTAGCAGGTGTGAGGTTGTGAGTTTGATCCCCGGTACCGCAAAACAAACACACAAACAAACAAAAAATACACACACTGTGGAATTTTGCAAATAACATCCACATAAGGTTTTATAAAGAATAAAATGCTGTAAGAATGTTTGAAGCTGCCGGGCATGGTGGCGTATGCCTTTAATCCCAGCACTCAGGGAGGCTGAGGTAGGCGGAGCATTGTGAGTTTGGCTTGAGCTACAACGTGAGCAAGGCCGGCCTGAACTACAAAGTGCGACCCTGCCTCAACAAAAATAGGGCTGGGGGTTTGCCTCAATGACTTAAGTGCCTGCCTGGCAGGCATGAAGTTGTGAGTTTAATCCCCAGTACTATAAAAAAAGCAAAAACAAAAAAAGAATGTTTGAAGCTAACTTACTTTTTTCCTTCAGAATGTTGTTCACTCTGACTTTAGGAAAGTATTATACCTTTGAATTTCTAACCATTAGGAACACCACAGGTGAATCTGAATGTAGGCAAGAACTTTTCATCCCAAAAGATTTAATATGCATATTCTAAATTTCAGTGTCCATTGATTCCTAAATAATAAATGTGTGCATTCCTTAATGACCAAGTGAAAGTCCTCAGTTTTCCAAGGATAATCAATATTTTAATATCTTTATAATCGACTGAAAGTAAACCTTTAAATTGAAAGGATTTGCACAGCACCCTTGCTGACAACCTGCCCAGAGTTGTCAGTTGGAACATCACTGACTCAGGGGTCTCCATTTGCTTGCTGGCTGCTGGCTGACTATTTCTTTGCCTGTGACTGGACCTCAGGACTTTTCTGCTCCCTTGAACTTGCTCCATTCAAATCCTTCAACATGTCCTATGTTATTTTATCACCTTTTGATTTTATTTTTTCTGTTTAGTTCTCCTGACCTCCTTATATATTCAGAAATTTTGACTTCTTAAATTACATTTTGGGTTAAAAACACTTCACAATGGAATCCTCCATTAAATGTTTTCAAAATTCATTAAAATCTGAGAATAATAATAATAACTTGGCTTGCTATAATTAATTTCAGTTTTAAATCTAAAAGACATCCTTGAGGATTACCTTCTGTCTCCCTACAGGACATTTTAGAAAACTAAAGAAACATAAAGCTAATTGTTTTTTGTTATTATTGGCTATTTGTTTTTTCTTTAAATAGGCATTTGAGGTTTGCTGTGGATACCTAATCAAAATAGGCAAAAGTTATGTGACCGCAATCATTTTTATGATTCCAAAGTTTGTTAGAGACTGAGCCTCATTCCTCCAAAACTTCCTCTCTAATTTATTGGGCAAAGACCATAACTTTACCATATTTCTAATCATATGCAGAACAAAATATAATTTAATCAGCTTTCTGCAAACCTATACTTTACCAAGAATGTTCTAATGAAGAAAACTATAGTCGAGAAATAGAGAAGAGATAAGGCTCTTGACCAATTGGGTAAGTGTAGAACAACATGTTTGGATTGGGGAGGAGGTTACTGAGCTAGAGTATTAAGGGTCTAGCACACACTTGACCTAACTTCCAATTTCCTCTAGAACTAATCCAGCATAATAGCCAGGATAATCTATATCCTCAAACTCCCATTCTGTGTTTTATTCTGTGTTGTGGTTACTAAATGCTGGCTCTTTCAGTCAAGCCATCTCTTTCCCCAGACATTTTCTTCTTTAGGCAAGAGCAAAACCACTTCCATGTAAGCCAAAACAAGAAGGTGATGACTGCATCCATTCTCTTAGTAGCTGTCTGCCAATATCTGGTACTAATTTTTAAAAGAAATGCTGCTGTGAACCATTAATAATAAATTTGTCTTAGGAAGGAAATTGAAAATTATTTTCATATATGGGGAAAGAGAAGGAACTGCTGAATATTTAATGTCAAAAATCATTTACAAATTTTTAAAGGCATTGCTTCTTTATAATTCACATAAGTGCCATTTAAGAAATTGTATTATTTGCCAAGACTTTCTATTATTCTCAAGCCCCATAAGCTGCTATTGGATTGTATTTATCAAGTAGTACCTTAGCATCAGTGTCCCACATTCCTGTGCTGTCTTCAGGACCTTCGAAATTCACCTTGTCTTATGTTTTCTACTGGGTAAAGTATTTCCCAAATTATGAGCACCTTCAGTTTATTTTTCTTATTAAACTTTGCAACTGTCCCACAGTTCGCTTAACTTTAAAAGTTTCAAAGACATCTCTTTTTCTCATGTGTGAACATCTGTTTCCAGAACCCAGCAGCTGGTATCATGAAAATAGAGATTTTATTGCCCTTACTTTTGTTGTTCATTGTAAAGCTTCAAAACAAGTGTTGAAAGTTTTACTATAGACTCAGTGTAATTTTGAGAATCTTTGACTTTAACAAGTGCATCAGTGACTTTTGCTAAACATTCCAATTACAAATATTGGGACATTATTTACCAAAATCCCAAGAGGTCACTTTCCTGCATTAGTATTATTGTATCTCTCAAATATCCCAACACAACCCTGGAATCATACTTCACAGATTTTTCTGACACTTATTTTATTTTTTAAATAAAATCATTCACAAATATTACAATTAATTTTTTGTGAAGCTAAAGCTATGCATAGAAACTTTGAAATTCAGAATAATTCTCAATTTATCTGTATGAAAATAGTTTTGTTAATTATTAACAAGTCCAAAGCTTCCCTCCAGAAATGTGCTGTTCTTTCACTTTGGTAGCATATTCCAATATTGGAGACTTTCTCTTCTTTTGAAAGCCATATTATAAAATATTAAGTAAGAAGACATATTACAGTAGAGCCCCTCCATTTTACAGGTAAGAACACCGGCAAGATTTATAGGTGTCAGTGCAGTGGCATAGGTGATATCAGTTCTAGGTTTATACATTTCCAATCTAGAGCTCTTTTCATTCTAACATTCTATTCCTGTAAGACACATGCGAAATTTTAACATCTCTAACTGCGACATCAGATTTACACAGCATATTTTATTTCCTTATGAACCTAAAATTATAAGCAGTCATGTTTGAGAGACTGATTCATAATTTTGCAATAAATATGGAATAAAAAATTCAAAAGGACAATAAAATGGATCATTCCAGATGTATTTAACACTGCTGTATTATTTATCACCAGTCACTAGGTTTGTAAATGTTTCTTCAAACTGTGCACAGTATTTACACTTCTTCTGACTTTTGGTCTTTGATTCCTTAATGACCTAAGCAATAGTAGTTATGGGAGATATTTTCCTTCAATAGTAATTATGGGATACATTTATCCTTCATTCCTTTTATAAATGACTGTGCCAATGGATATAAAGATGAGCTCAGGCACAGACTGGGTGCCCAAGGAACTCACAGTGTAGTAAAGAAAATTGACCTCTAAATTCTGAGGTCATTGCAGTGAGACATATGCCCATAGGAATGATGGAGTCATTAAACTGAAAACCCACCACAGAGTAAGGGAACTGACGATTTCTAGAGTAGGAGACATCTGAGCAGATCCTTCTGTTCACTTGGCAAAATGAAGCTGGAGAAGAGAGAATGGCAGGACACTCACAGAAGCACAGATGAAATCAAGCAATGTGTGGCGCATTCCTGTCAGGAGGAGATGAACAGCGATGTGTGAGACTGGCAATGGCAGATGTGAGACTGGGAAGGTGGCTGAAAGCCCAGTGGTGTGAAGCCTTACAGAGAATCACTGGAAATATTCAGAAGGCAGCAGCTCAAATCTTCATTTTAAAGAGCTGACTTTCTGACAAAGTGAAGGGAAACAGTGACACGATAAGGAAGCTGGGGAAATAGTCCTGGACAAGGAAAAATGAGGCCTAGAATAGTAAAGAGGTAGCGGGAATGAACAAAGTGAAACAGTAACATTTTATGGTTGCCACTACCTTTACAATTAATTGCTTATTACTTGATTTAAGATTATTTAAAGATAAGGAGTTATAAAGGGAAAAATAATCGAATTCTCAAATAAATGAAATCACTTTAATTATTGAATGCATTGTTTTTGATGATATATATACAAAATAAGAGCTAAACTTTTCCAATATTTACATATTAACTTTCTCTAAATAATCAACGTTTATATTGGTACTGGAATTAGCTAAATAACATGGAGTATTTCAGCTTTCATTCTGAGATGCTAAGAAAACAACAGCAGCAACAAACAAAAACAACTTCAGATCTTTGAAGGAAGCTTCTGAAAACAGTGAGCTAGTAAAACACTTCATTTCTATAAGTGAGAGCAATTTCTGTAACTGTGAGTAGACAATACTTCAATTCACCGATGTGGTAAAGACTGGATGAAGTCACTGCAGGGAAAGTACTTGGGTAGTGAAAAGAAGAGTTTAGATTTAGATATACTAATTGCACATGTCTGAGGCACCATATGGAACTATCGCAAGAAGCAGCTGGCAATTAGAGTTTGGCAATCAGAAAGGTCAGGACACATAAATTTAGAAGCCATTGAAATAGAATTATAATTTAATACAAGTGATGAGAAAGAATATAGGAAGGGAAGAAATAAGAACCAGAACAGAGTCTCGTAGAAATCAACATTTAGAAACTACAAATAGGAAGAGTTCAATAATAGTCTGATCCATCAAGAAAAGTACTCTGTACATTGTGTGTAAATCTCAGATCTGAAGACCTCTACATGAGTTACTTGAATAAGCTGAGAGGTTTTAGATTTCATTGTCAGTCAAATACAAGTGATATCAAATTAATCAATATATTATTTGAATAATGCTGTTTTGTCTAAAACAGAATGATACTGAGTTGATTGTATCTTAGGTCACAGACTCAGTCTGAGAACACTTCCAAAAGTGTGATCTGGTATCATCAGCATAACCGTATAACTTATTACCCTCACTATATTGAAGAAAGAAACACCTAGAACAGTATACTGTGAATTTTTAACTAATTTAATGCATCATATTGATGATGCATATGGTACTATGTTAGTTGGTATGTTGAACTTAGCAACAAGTATTTTGTTTCTTCAAAAACTATTTATTAGGTCTTGGGTATCTACTAGGTCTTCTTCCAAGTGACAAGGGTGAAGCAGCAAGTGAAACAAACAGACCTGTTCGCTTGGAGCCTATGTTCTGATGAGAACACAGTCACCTCACAAATTCTCACAGTAACCATGCAAACAATTTTTAAGGTGTTTGCAGTCTAGTCATGAAGATAAAACATTATGCATGTAATAAAAAAGCAGAGAATAATTTATTGCTACTTAAGGTTAAATAGAAGAGTCTGAAGTTTTTTAAACAAAGGGGTAGGATGCAGATACTTCATTAGTGAAGATTTTATATGAGATGAAATCTTGGTTAGAATTTAACAGAACAGCATGGCTTTACCTTGACAGAAAGAAAAGCCCAACACAATCATCAGATATAGAAAGTACTTATACTATTAAGGGGTAATGAGTCTCCTGTAATCAGAAGATAATGAACAGGAAGAAGTAGAAAGCAATGGTCAGCAAGAAAGAGGAGGTGGTAAGAAGCTTTATTGTCACAGTGGACAAAAATAGCCAAAAGAATACTATTGATTCTTCAAAAGCTCCAGGAAAATGAGCATCAAGGAAAGCCTATGCAGTCTGACAGTCAAAGGTCACCCTTCAATTCCATGCTAGGAGTTATGATGAAATAATGGAAAACAAACCAAAAAAAGAAAGGAAAGAAAATGGAAAAAAAGTATACCGTAGAAGTATGGTCAGAAATTAGAAAAAGAAAGTTCTCAATCAAGATATATTGTATACAGACATAAATTCCCTATGATGAATATGATCATTCTGTGTATCTAAATTGTACCAATAAGCCTAATAAAAACAGAAAAAGAAAGAAAGTTCCCTTACTCATCACTAAAACTGGCAGATAATGGGAAATAGAAATGGCAGTGGGGACGATGTGGGGAAGAAATGTAGTTAAGGAGAATAGTGTTAGGGTTGAAAATGATGTGCTTATTCAGATAATGGAATATCAATACACTGAGTCACATGATGAAGTTTGGAATGAAATTCTGAAGGACAGAACTAAGAAAGGGTGTTAATTCCAGAATAGTGACAATGTTAAATGTTAAGTAAGTTTTTTTCTGTAAAGAAAAAGAAGAATAAATAAATTTCAAAAGATGAATAGCAATAAGGAGTAAAATAACAACAACAGCAAACAATAATTACCTGAAACTCCTAATAGGTGTATCCAAATTTTCTCTTTAAAGTGCAAGCCAAAGCTCATCAGTCTCCTCTTTCATGTAAGCATTTTTGTTTGATAAACAACACTCAGATATGTGAGAGGCAAGAGGAGTGCTATCATAAGGCTTGTGTCTATGAAAAACAGATGTGGTCATTGTTTCATATTTATAATTAGTAAAAGATAAGAAATAGAAATCTGTAATGCATCAAATCAAATACATCAACATTAAAATTAATTCCTCTTTTACTTTGAGTCTTACAGGTCTCATGAGTTTTTGAAAGCTGATGTTATGATATGTAAGCCTAAAATTTTTAGAGTAGGCTGTTTTTCAGAATTAAGAATTTTTCAGATATTAAAAAGGGCAAGTGATACTTCTACATATACTATGTATTATCCCTTCTAGATCTGTGGCAGTATTCAAAATCAAACTAACAATGTTGCAAGAAAAAGACTGAATATTCTTACTAAATGGGACAAATTAATAATAGAAATATCCTATGTCAGTTTGAGCAATTTTTATTACTTTTTGATTTTAAACTTATGGACCAGGAATATGTAGGCTTGCTTTACATTTTATCTGTCACTCAAATAATAGTTTTTATAATAGTTTTTTTGCCATGAATATTAAAAAGTAATTGGCACAGTTTAATCAGAGAATAGGATTTTGTTTGTTCTTTTGTTTGTTTGTGTGTATGTTTTGAGACAGAATCTTGCTATACAGTCCTCACTGACCTCAAACTTGTGGCAGTCCTCCTACCTTGGCCTCCTGAATGCTGGGATTATAGGAATGCACCACCATGCCCAGCACTTTAAATATTTGCAGTCTAAGAGCAGATGTGCCCCCTTTCTGATATAGGGCTTATTTTTGAAACTATATATATATATATATATATATATATAGAACATATATATTCAATGTACATATTGAATATATGTATAAGTATGAATATATTTATATATTATGAAAACTGATTTGACTGCTCGAGATTGCGTTTTCTCTCTGAGGTTTTGAAATTCAATATAAAGGATGAAATCATACTGTTTTGCCTTTAGCCTGGATAATTTCCTTCCTAATTTAATTACTACCTTTGTTATAGTAGTCTTTGTATAGACATCTGACCTTTTACTCCTACAAGCTAACAGTATTTTAAGACTTAAAGATCAAAAGCTAGAAATCTTTAGGAAGTTTAAATGTGTGCAGAATAATTTCATGATGTATATAGACATCATCTTATGTTGTTAGAAATCAACAAAGTGCACACCAAATTTTAAGTATATATAAATCTGTGAATTTTTATTTACTCATTGAGTTATAGTGTGACAATTGCTCACAGCCAGGTCATATTACCATTACTTAATGTATGAATAAATTAATTCAGTGCATATTATTTCTGTTCATGTATGCCACTCTTTACTTTCAAAATATTCAATCTTTGAGAATGTCAAGTCTCTATTCATGTAACTGTAATTCCATTAAGTAGTACTACATTCTGTGTATAAATAAAATTAATTGTATTGGAGATATTAATAGAAAATAACTTCAGAAATTAGATGAGTTTTTAATAGTTCCTTAGAGGGGAGTAGGATTAACTGAGGAAGAGTGAATTGAATATTTGAAAGTGGAATAATTATATCATAGAAGAATTAGGGATGTGAAAAGTCATAGCATGATTCAGTAGCAAATATGCAGAAATACTTTTATAGAATATAGAGTATAGAGTTACTGTGTAGGTTACTTTTCTCTTATTGCTGAGACAAAATACTCAACACCCAAAGTTAAGGAAGGAAAGATTTATTTAGCTCACAGTTTGTGAAGGTTTCAGTCCATAATCAGCTGGCTCCAAGGCAGGGTGGTGTGGCACAAGGACACCAGTTCATGTGGCAGAAGACAGCAAAAGCAACAAGAGCAAAAAAGGGAGGAGCATGGAGAGAAGACTCTTTCTGTCCCTTATATTGCATGCAGGCTACCCACCCTAGGTTGAGTGTAGCACTCACACCCAATAACCCCAGCATTGGACGATGAATCAATCACAAGTTCTAAAGCCTGCCCTCATGACTGCATAAGGCTTTGGGGTGACATCCAGACACAAACCATAACACTTATAATGAAAATAAATTGGAACAAAGGAACTATTTCAAGTCAGATTATGAAAGACTGCAAATGCCATACTACAGAATTTAAATCTCTTTCCATACATAATTAAAAAATTATATGCAGTAGAATTGCTAGAGCTCAATAGCCAAACTGATCATTTACTAAGTTCCAAAAAGGGCTATGATGCTGTTAATGCTTTTCAATGTTTACATAGCATAATGTCATACAATTTAATTGCTATTCCCAGGAGATTTTTATTAGAATTATTCTGATAAATGAACATAACTCAGAAGATGCCTAACCACAAATCTCATTTACTTGTTAATCATCATCAAAGTTGGTATTTTCCTCTAATTTTTCATTTCTAGCAGAGATAACACCTGTACTGTTAATATAATTTCAAGGGAATCCTTAAATGACTATAAAAGTATGACAAATTATGTGAACTAATAATAGAGAATTGAAAATAATAAAACAAAGATACCTTTGAACATCTACTATGTAACAAGCACTGCACGAAATACTTTTAAATAAATTTTCCTCAAACTGAATATAAGGCTGCTTTTTCCTTTAGTATATAAAAGTCATGAGTGTTAGAGAACCAAAGCAATTTCTCATGTGAGCAGTGCAGCAGTTAACAGACTGATATTGTGTCTATACCCTTTCTATTCTTGTACCTTTTGCTTATTTACAGTCTTCAATAATAATGTGCAACGGAAAGTCTGCAGGTAGTTACATTAGTATTTCTAAATTGAAAATAGGGTATGTTACTTTGGAAAGAAAAAACAAATCTAATATTTTATACCTAAGTATGTAGATTTATTAATGTTTCAGTAACTCCTATAATTATTTGATTATTAGTTCTGATTTTTATTTATCATTATTATTTTTACTTTGTTTATCATCTAGTACTGAAATTAATATCTTGAGTTTTATGTTTTGTTTGTTTGCTTTTTTCTTTTTGTATTTCTATAGATTACTGAGCTTCAACCAAAATAATCATTATTCTATTTTGACAGAGTCTCCAGTTAACTCTAGACAGTCTTACTGTGAGAATAGATAGGTTATATTAAAAAAAAAAACCTTCATCTCAACACTCTAAAATAATTTAATTTTATATTTTCCTAAAAGTCATCTTCATTTGTGAAACTGAGCTTGTTACTGTTTAATTACAGATGAAAACATCATATAGCAAAGGCAATTCTAAGTGTATGCTTGACCTTTCCATTTGATGCATATTAGATATGTTAAAATGGTACTTCTGATAATTTAGAGGAATAAATAAAATGGTTTTTTTGGTCAATGTTGTATTTAAGTTCTAGCATTACTGGTATAATGAGGAGATGTATCATAGGCTATTCAAAAGGTCTGTTATGTAAGCAAATTTAATTCTACTTTGTTGAGAATCTACATTTGCAACACATTAAAATCCATCTGTATTCTTTCATAGTTCTCTAAGGACTTGTCAAAGTTTTTTGCAATTTAAATGGAACAAAAAGACACTCAAGTAAATTCCATTCCGCTCACTTAGTTTCTATCCCAAAATTTCCTGAACTTTATCTACATTTCTATCTCAAACTCACTTTAGTCTGCTTCCTTCACATAATCTTACTTTCTCTAAGAAGTTACTTTGGTCAGAAACAATGGAATACCTTCTTTTACCTCTCTTTTTCTCTAATTATTGCTACTGCCTCTCCATTCCACTTGAACTTTCTCACATAACCTTCAGTGTACCAGGCCTGCCTACTCTGACTCCTTTTCCAGTCACAACATTATCTCAGGTGAATCTTTTTGTCCTTTTATCTAATCACCAAACACTAGCAAGACAGTGCTCTTCTTGTGATGCAAATTAGATTATTTCTCCTGCAAATTAAAGCCCTCTAGTATCCTCCTTGAAGCATTTGAAAAAATATTTGATTTTTTAGCCTTGGCCTAGCAATCATTTATGGCACTTCTGCTACCATATTTAACAGCTAGGGAGATCTTCTTTCAGTTGTTATTTTTTTCTCTCTATCAGTCTTTTCTTCTTTTTTTTTAAGAGAAAGATTTCTGCTGAAATCTTTTGGCACAAACTTGTCATCCTAGGCACCTTCAAGTTCCATCTAGAAAAGTAATACTTCCCTTATTCTTCACTGCATGCCCAATGTCTGTTTAACAGAGAGAGGGAGAGAAAGAGAGAGAGAGAGGGAGAGAGAGAGACAGAGAGAGACAGAAAGAGGAGAGAGGGAGTGGAGAGAGAGAGAATGTGTTATCAAGGATTAAAATCATAGCACGAGATGATTTTAGAGAACTTGAAGTAAATGAAAAATGATAAATTATAAATGACCTTGATGTGATAAATGATATTGAGACTAGGTTATAATGTGATACTGAATTAATTTTGAAACTTTAGACAAATAATTTTTATCAAATTGACATGTAATGACTTTTCAAGGAGCTGAATTACATACCTAAATATTTTCATTCAATATATACAATTTTCTTGGTCAGTGGCTTAAGTGCCTGTCTGGCAGGTGCAAGGTTGTGAGTTTGATCCCCGGTGCCGCAAAAAAACAAACAAACAAACAAAAAATATATATATATACAATTTTCAACAACTTTTAGGATAGGCATTGTCACTTACTCCTTGAATAGAAGAACTAATCAGGCTTAAATTGTGACCACTTTTTGTGGCTAAGCCAAAATTTTAGTTTTTGATGCCTTACTCTAATTTAATGGACTTTTCCATTATTTCACAGTGGATTAGTCCTTATGAGAAATAATCAAATTCTAACCAGTCTAGCTGATAGATAAGAGGGAGTCGTGGGTATGGTTGCAGTTGGTGAATAAAGTCCTTAATTTTTGGTAGAACAAGATGGGGTGGTTGTATTTTTTTCAGTATTCAGAATTTTTGAAATTTTTTCTCAGTACTGTTAAGCTATTCGATAGTATTGTCTGGCAAAAATGATGAGCAGAGAAAACAAGTGATGTAATAGGAACAAGTATAAAGAGAAACAGGACCCCATAAAAATGATCACAATCAATTTTGAAATGAGACTGTTCTACTTGAAATACGTGATGGAAGATGCTCAACATCTGGCATGGTATCAAGGGAAAAAGAAGTAAAATTGAGTTACATTTTGAGTCTCTAAACAAATATTGAATTATAAAATATAAACAAAAAAGTGCAAGTAGTAATGTGACATGCTCAAGAAAATAGTGAATCAGATTGACCTTCTGAAGCATGGGAGACAAATCACCACAATAAACGCTTATCTTTAAGTTAAGGCAGTGTAGAGCCTCAGGTAAGGCCAGTGAGGGCATCACTGTACTCAGAAGTGGCACTTCATATTCTGGACCTAGAGGACACATCTGCAGTATAGTGATTAGATTTGAATAGACAGATGCAGTGTTTTTATTTGAGAAATGTTGAAGCAGTTAACCACACGTGTGTGTAGTGTTGTTGAAACCTATCAGTCCATGTAAGTCTATCTAGAGTGTAGTGAAAATAATGGCAGAAATGAAGAATTTTTCAAAAGAGGAATTAGAACACCCCTAAGAAAAGGAATAGTTGAAAAGTAATCACTTATTAATAGTTTGTAAAGAGAGGGGTAAGTATACCTCTTAAAGGCATGAAATTAGATTCCTGTGGAGTTTCAAGGAGAATATAGGCATA
Source organism: Dasyprocta punctata (assembly GCA_004363535.1). Taxonomy (NCBI): domain Eukaryota; kingdom Metazoa; phylum Chordata; class Mammalia; order Rodentia; family Dasyproctidae; genus Dasyprocta; species Dasyprocta punctata. Next base: position 251,142 of record RJWM01000074.1, read on the forward strand.
AAATTAAAAAATGTTAAAGGAACAGCATTTTAGAGTCCAGGGTTTTGGAGGTTTTATAAATGACAATAGCAGTGCATTTCTGTACAAACTATTCTTCCATAATATTGATACAGGGGAATGAAATTCCCAACCTACTAAATGCCTGGTACAAGTTCGTGCTAAAATCGAAGACTGAATTTTAGGAACAACAGGTACGGAGCAGAATATATTTATTGAGAGAAAGAAAGCTTCTGTCTGAGAGAGAGACAGCAGGGGTCCTTAGTGGGTTGCCGAAGACTCTGTCTTTTCCAGGGACGTTTATGGAGTAAAGCCACGGGGTGAAATGAGTCTAATATGGGGAAAACATGGGAACTTGCAAGGTGGGCATAAGGTGGGACAGAACTGTGGTCAACCAATAAGATTAATGGCTCAGGTGAAATTGACTAAAACAGGAACAAATGGGGATACAAGTCAGTAGCAAGCAGGCATGCTTAAAGAATAGATACTCTTTCTGTAGGGGGTTGGGATGGTGACTCCTGAGTTCCTCAAGGTGATCTATATCTATTTAGAATATCCATCCCTGATGTTTATACTTAGGGTGTGGTTGCATTTGTTTTGCCTTTTGTTTTGAGATCTGGCCTAGAGCAGGAGGTGCCTGTATCCTCCAAGGTCACAAGACATTTGGACCTCTCTACCAGTTCCCTTGAGGGCCTAGCCCTGTCTGACTACCTATAATAGTTCTAATTAACTCAGCAGCCTGTTACAATATGATGAAATTTTTTAAAAATTCCAGTATGTAAAACACCAGCGTTAAGGAAGTAAATCTTTTAGCTTTCTTTTTTTGAGAGGTATTGTTAACTTTATATGTTTGATTGCTAAACACGTTTTCTACTTTATTCTCACAAATGCATATATATTTGAAATATTTATTTTTTGTACATGCATTCAAAGTTTGAATGACAAAAACTTTAAAAACATTTTTTAAAGTTTCACTGAACCTAATTGCACCTGAATATTGTTTGGTATTTTCTCAAATGTATTATAATTGTGCCTGGAAATTATACCAGATTGCTAAGGACTTGTTCAAATTATAAAATGTATAACACTGTATTGTAATGGATTTTGGCATAAATTTATTAGCATAAGAATCTTTGCAACTCATTTTTATTAACTTGTTTATTTTTTTGTTCATCTAATAATATATTTATTTATTTATTTACTTTATTTATTTATTTTGCAGTACCAGGGTTCAAACTCACAACCTTGTGTCTACCCTGCTGGCACTTAAGCCACTGAGCCAAACTCCTGGGCCCCTAACAATATTTTTAAAATGTTAAGTCAGGTATAGCAATGCACACCTATAATCTCAGAGCAGTCAGGGAAGCTGAAGCAGAAAAATTGCAAGTTCAGTGTTAGCCTGGACTACGCAATTATTTTTGGCCATTCTATTGATTGGGAGACCTTATCTCAAAAAAAAAAAAATCAAAAAACAAAGATTGATGAAAGTTGCTGGATGTGGTAGCACACATATTTATAATCCCAGCTATTCAGGAAACTGAGGTAATAAATATTGCAAGTTTGAGGCCCACCTCGATAATATAGCTAGAACTTGTCTCAAAATAAAATGAGTGAAAGAAATGGCTTTAAAAACGCACAGAATAAGAAACTTGTTTGATGTTGTGAGCATGTATAATGCCTTTTTGAGCAGAGGTTAAGTATTTTACTTAATTAGGTCAAAAGCTGTGGAGCTTTAGATATGAATGTATTTATTCATTTCAGTATATTTGTTACTTACGTATCACCATTTCTTTTGAAAATGTGATATATACATTAGTATTGCCAGTGCTTGAGTGGATTGCAATTATTTTCCTCAGATATAACCAGTTTTTCTCTGATGTCAGTTCAATAATGTCAAGCTACTCAAATTTGCTTTTATAATACAACATAGTCTTTAATTCTACCACAGGGAGGATTTATCTGCCTCATAAATAGCATTAAAATGAAGTCAGATTTTTATTTGCTTTGATTCAACATCATACTGAAATTCAAATTGAGTCAATAGTGTGTTGCCATATAAATCCTTATTACGATCTTCAAAGATGAATTGATATGATAGATAGTAATTAATATGTTATCTATAATTCACTTCTAGTTTATTTGAAGGATACTAGGAATAGTTTGTTTCCTTACTACTATAAATAATCCTTTACAATTACTTTTACACTCTGTGTATTATCTATTAAAATTATTCAATAGAATAAAAATCTATGTGACAATAATTGAACTGAAGAATGAAGCATCACTGATTCTTCAAAGTAGTACACTTTTTTTTACCTTCTCTAACATAATTATCACTGGTTTAAGAATTGTTTGTGTCAGACACTATATAAGACAATGAGGGATGAAGTTACATTCCCCCAAAATTTAATTCCTCTTTCTTGCTGCCTGTTTTACTCTAGTCAAAGTGCTATTCAAAGCTTTTAGAAAAATATCTCATTTAACGTTTCGTAAATAACACCCACCAGTGTATAATAACTGTAGATCTAACATTGTGAATGTCAATGCATATGTGAGAGTTCACTATAAAAATTGTATAGAGTGAAAATGTATCTCATCTGTACATGTGGTATTGTAGGATGTAACTTTATTCCATTTATAAGTAATAAAAAATTAGGAAGTGAGAACCCGATGGGATCCTCAAACAAACAAAAAATAATATGAGGCAATAAATAAAAAAAAAGAATAAAGTACTAATTTCAGTTAATGTGTAATGAGGAATTAAGACTGGTTCATTACTTAAGACAAATGTGCCACACAAACGTCAAAATGTTACTAACATCATCAACTAGATGAAAAGTATTTGGAATTTTCTGAAGTGTTCGCTCAATTTTACTATAATTTTTAAAATGTTTTAAAATGTGTATGTTAAAAATTAGTAACATTGGTAGCATTAAAAAAAATGAGACCAAATTTTGCAAAACCTTCTATACTAACCTGAAAATTCAGTATTTTTAATGACCATCAGGAAACCACTGAAAATGTGCAGTGAGGAGGATAACAAAATTAATACAACCATTTAAGAAAACTTTTCCTGTGACTGCACAAATATATTACAAGGAAGGAAAGGGAATATCAAGGAGTTTGTACAAGTCAATAAACTCCATACAAAGTGACACATACTGGAATTTATGAGGTGAGTAGAGTAAAAAATAAAGACTTGAGATTGTGAATATTAACAATATTTGAAAATTATTTGAGTATGAAATCAACAGGAGAAACAAAGGTGGATGATTTTAAAAGGACAGTTGTTATGTAATAAACCAGACTTGAGTAAGAAAACAATGTGAGATTTTAAATTTAGAATCTACTGTTGCTGATGGTGCTAAATAAGGCAGAAGATGCATGTGCTTCCAGTCCTAAATGAAAGTTTAATTCTTTTTTTCAGAATGTTCTGTGATTAAATAATTTGAAACATTTTGAGAATCTGTCAAAAATTGCTTAGAATTTTTGAGCCTAGAATGTCACTGTGCTCTGTTTCACAAAGTTTTGCTATGATGATTTTTTCTTATTTGAAACAACAGCATTTTCTCATGATCATATAGTGATCCACATCCTCTTAACACATAGACTAAGTGTTAGAAACAAAATAGGAAAGTTTCCCGCTGCCAGGCTGTCATTTAATCTAGTAGGTATCCAGAAAAACTAGCTAATGGTTATAATAGTCTAAAAATGGAACATTTTTTCATTCTAAATTCATTTGATAAAATGAAATTTTAACTGGTTTATTTTTCTATTCTACTGTGCATTTCTAACTATAATTTAGTATCTGGTCAGCTTCCCATCACTAGGACAAACTAGCTTGTTACCTATAACTTAACTAATTTTCCATAAAAAAAAAATACAGCTCATGACCAGTGTTCATTTAATTTTACATAAACCTCCTCTTTAGTCTGAAGCAAGTTGCACTAGTTTTCAATGTGAAAATGAAATATAAAAACTGTTCTTGATGATATATGTTGTTTCCAAGGAAAATCGATTCTCTAGAGCAATGTGAAACTATTAACAATGAATTGTCCGAGAGAATGCTTTGGACTCAAGAACCACCAGCAAACATTCTTGCAGCAAATGAGAAATGTTTAGAGAGGCTTATTTTTATTTCATGATTTCAGAGATTTAGGTCCATGATTAGTTGGTTCCATTGCTGTAGGTGTGAGGTGAGGCAGAACGTCATTACAGAAGAGCAAAGTGGTGCAAAGTTACTCCCTTCCTGGGCGAGCACAGCACAGGGGAGCAGCGCTAGTGAGAGTCACACCTTCTAAGAACTTGCCCTAGCAAACCACCTCCAAATGGATACTGCCTCCTACCAGAACTTTAAGCTATGAATATCAGTGGATTCATCCACTTATATGCATAGTGGCCCCTATGATCTGAACACATTCCAAAAGTCTTTTAGTTGATGGCATTTTTCTTACTCTTCCTTTTCTACTCTAACTGCAATCCTTTGGTAACCATTATTTCATTCTTTATTAAAGAGGTCAAGTCTTCATTTGAAAAAAAAGAAAAAACCTACAGTTGCATTATCAAAACAGTAGCTATGGAGTGGTTTTCAGGAAAACAAAATGTTAAAATTAAGGTACTTACAAGCACTATTAACCTATACTATGCTTTCATTTGTTGTATACAGTTGAGTATGTTACAATACTATGATTAAAATGGAGAAAAGCAGTATACATTGAGGCACCAATTTCACCACAAATACTTAAAAGGAATAAGGGAATTTTTGTCCACACAAGAGTATACATACCACAGATTCCATGATGAAATTCTGTATCTTTGATTAACCAGTGACATAGTGACCCAAGGCTGAGCCTGGGGAGGGAGTACCTTCAGTGGCACTAGAAAAGTCCTTACACATGATAGATTTTCTTCCTCTTCATTAAATGCAAACTCTTTTACAATGGTTTGAATCCTCTATGAATATTTAATCTATGTAAACTGTGTAGAGGCATTGTTAATCTATTTTTTTATCATAAGGAGAATAAAACCCACCAATACAAAACAGAATAAAGCCAATCAAAACAAAGCAGTGAAAGTGGTACAGAACTTCAAAACAGGACAACAGGTTATCAACAAGGGCTACCATAATATATCTTGTTATCTTCACAATAGTTGTCCATTCCCTCAGACATAATAAAACCAAATAGGACAAAATAGAATAAAGCCAATCAAAACAGAGCATTGAATAAAACAAAACAATAAATTGGAATGAAACAAAATGGCGAGGACCATATTGGATTTCAAAAACAAGACAGAAGGAAATCCCCTGTTTGCTATATTACATACTATCATCCTCCCAATAGATGCTCAGACTACCAGCCTTAGTCATGCAAAGTCAATCAAACAATACAAGCATTTAGTTGTTTTTCTACCTCAGTTGCTATCAACTCAGCCTGTCCTCTGAACCAGCCAGTTGCTTACAGGGGACAGGGATAGGGTTGTGGGGTGGAAGTTCTTGATTCTCAGCGCTGGGCAGCTCATTGGAAAGGCGACCTGGCTTCTCTTCTAGAGCAGTGCCTGGTCTGCACAGTTAATCGGAAGCTCAAACTAGCTTCTTGATATGCTCTTCAGGGACCCAGCATGGGATTCACAGGAAAATGGAACTGGCTTCTCTGTTCCTGGGCCCTGAATGGTCTGCAGCACTGTTAATTTAGATCACACAGAATACAATGAAGTGCCAATGTTTTGGGAAGTTTTTCTACAGTGAAAAGGATTAATCCAACATTTTCTCTGAAACTTTTAGTTTTTAAATAGTTATGAAGTTAAGACACTTAAAATCTAGGGTGTCTTTTTGTATATGTTTAAAAAAATTTTTTTGTACTGACCGACACACATTGATGCATTTATTTTTTTGTCAGCAGAACAGTAAGGTTAATGACAACTTTCATAAAGCAAGATTATTCTCCTTTAATTGAGTTTTATTTTGTCTTATTTTTTTAGTGGCTATGACTATTAAAATGTTGGAGTTGCATATGTATTGGCATAAATCCTGTATTATGTTGAGATACTTTAATATCTCACTAACATCATTATAATGATATAGGAATGAGGAGACTTAGTTCTAAGTAACTCAATGATAATTTTAGTTGCATACCTACGTTTGGTTTAAGCCTTTTCTAACTTGGCTGGGTATTAAATATCTTATCCATAAATAAGAGAAGCAAACTAGATTACGTCTTGTAATGTTGCATGTAGGGTAACCAAAAAGTTTTGCCATTGTAAGACTCATGTGAGTAAATCCACTCAAACTCCACCACTAATTTTCTTGGTATAGAAAAGATTCATTTTATATGAATAATTTAATAACTTAGTATTCTTTAAAGAAAAAATTCATTTGTGCTTGTCCAAATTTTTAGCAGTCCTGTTACTGATGATAAAAATAATGACAATGTGTTGGTAATGAAACATATTTCTGGGTAATAAGATTCATTCATTTAGCACTCTTTAGTAAGTAGCTTTAAAGTCAGATATATTGTAGAAAGGGCAGAGAGGAGTCCTTGTGGTGAGTAAGGCACTTTCCACCACACAGGGATGTGCAATGGAGGAAAGCCATGAATACAGTGAGGAGATACAGCCAGAGATCTCTCCGAGAAGAGAATTCCACATAATCAAAATAACCAGTATGATTCCTACTTATAGTGTGTGTTCAATAAAAAGCACAAAGTACAGAACATTTGGTATGAGAGGAAGTGAATTTGAGGAGTAGGTGTCATATAGAGCAAAGGAAGGATGCAAAGTGATTGTACAGAATCTTGAGAAATTGAAAAGGTCATGATTCCTTATTAATTATCTTGCACATGATGTCAGCGATTTGTTTTTGGAAAGATTGACCCAGATGACATTCTTGTACAATAAAATTCCAAACTTTTGTGAGAATTTTATACTATAAACAAACTATAGACATTTGTAGATACATTTGTATGTTTCCATAATATACACACACATATATATAAACATAGTAATATTTGATGGATATATTCATACAGTTAGACAGCATATTTTACATGTGCTTTTATGAAGTAAATCAAAATATATAATTTGTGCTTTTCTTTTAACCTTAATGTTATATACTGAATAAATCCCTGATTTTTAAGTTTACGATTGTTAATCTTACTGAATTCGGTATTCAAAGACGTAGAGGAGTTCTTTATTAATGCATAATTATTTTAGAAAAAATAATATACACATTTTATACTTCCTCTTATAAATAATGGACTACTCTAATTATACTCGCAAATAATATACTGTTAAAGATATCTCTTACAATAATATGTCTAATTATTTCTATAAGATTTGATACTAGGAACAAAGTTACCATTTCATAGTTTAGGAATATTTTAAAGTTCTTAATACAAACTTCAACTCGATAGGAAACTTTTAAAAAAAATTAAAAAGCTAGGAAAAATTCTATTACTATTCTTCAAAATTTTCACATACAAAACTAGTCCAGTGTCCAGGAAGAAATGTTAATATAATTAGATTTTATATTTTATTAAATTTCAGAAATCATGTATAAAATAATGATTTTAATTTTTAGATGAACATCCTAATCATATTAATGTGAGATTTTTATTACAGTGCTCCATTATTTGTAAAAGTGTTTTCACAAATTAGTTTTAAGAATTACTATTCTAATATAATAAAAAGTTTAAAGGATTATATTCAAAGGTCTTTTATACAGTTAGAATGTAAAGAGATTAATAATGTGAAAGGAAGTTCAGTGTTTAGATACAGTAACTTTAAAAACATGAAAATGTTATAATATTCATGAATGAATATAGTTTGTTTTATCAAATTATCCTACTGAAGCTAAAGGGAAATTTGAACTAGATCAAAATCATGACTTTTTAGTAAGTGAAATAGTATATTTAATTTGTAGCTGTGATCATGGATTATTACTTCTGAATAAAACTGAACGTTCTTAAGGATAATGATACAATAAATGATCTAGAAATATAAATCCTTTATTATATCATTTGTATATGTGATATAAATGGTATGGTCCTTCTATTGTGTCACCTCTAATTTTTAACGGTGATCACAGCATGCTCACTAATTGCATTACTCTGAGCTATGTTCTTTGCCCTTCATTTGACAGTATAACTGTATAACCTTTAAAAACGATATCCCTTGTGGATTTTAAATGCAGTATCAACATTTTGGCAGGAGCATTTTGCAGACATTTAAGTTTCATGCATTTGAGTTAAAAATTACAACCTTAGAAAAACATCTGCAATATACTTTTCCCCCTCTATTTTTACTCATTTAAAGTCTAATAAATTAATAATTATTTTGTGAGAAGTCCTAAGTTTTTAGTCAAAAGTGTTTCCCAGAATCAAACATGAAGTAATTATGACAGAATATTTCATTTTTTTTCAAAATTCTATAATTTAATAAAAACAAATAACAAAATGAAGCAAATTGTTCATTCGAAGCAAAATACATTAATTCATAGCCATTTTTATAGCATGTAGAACATTTAGTAGGATGATAATATGTAATTTCTATCAAAAGTGGATACTTTCTTAAGAAGAAAAGGACATTTTCAGTATTCTCACTTGGGCAGCTTTCTTAGGGAAAATTTAAACTTACAGTCAGTCTGCTACAGAGAGATTTTTTAAATTAATAACATAAACAGTAATTGTCAGAAAATCTAAAACCTAACTACAATGGAGAAATAATATGTGAGAGGTAAAACCAAATTTTGTTCTATTTGGCTTGGTTGTGGTTTATTTTTATGTTAAAGCTTTTAACACTTACATTTTAATCTTTGAAGTGCTAGAATGCAAGCTATTTGTTACTTATATATTTCATATGTGTATGCATCGATTAAAAGTTCAACTCCTTTATAAATAGCTATCTACATTTTCCTTGAGTATTCAAAAGTAGCAGTAGGTAAATTAAAAGGAAATCAATGAGAAAAAATCATTTAAAATTTAATTCACAGGTAAAATGGCTTATCCAAAATAATTTGACTTGCTATCAAAATGAAGGTATATACTTACACATTTTGACTTTGACTAACTAATAAGCATATTAATATAACAATGTTAATATTATACCAACTGATAGGGGTACTTTATTTTTGAATTAAAGGCAAAACTATGTTTGCGTGCATGTTAGACTGTGTCTTTCATTTTGAAAGTGTAGTTGAGCTTATTAAATTTTAATGCAAGTAAACCAATTTAAGGTGACTTATGGTTTAATAAACGTCAATGAGGACAGAAAGTTAAAAGACTTGTAAAATTCAGGAAGATAATTTTAACTTGATAATGTTTCCTGGTGTAGGCCGATAACATTTCTTTCTTTCTTTTCATCCTCTATATTCTGGCATTCAGATATTGATATTTAGCATTTTCATGCTTTGAATAACAGTTCTGTGCTTATTACTAAATTGTCTGCAATTTTATGGAGAAGTCAATAAGAAATTCTCAATTTCTCAGCCATGTGCATGGAGCATACTGTTAATTTTCATTTCTTTGTATCAATAGAAGGTGACCAGCAAATCTCTTAGTTTACCAAGCTAATTGTATCTGTGTCAATTTATGTTTTTACATTTTCATATTCTAATATGTTTTGAGGTTAATTAGGCTGACATTTAGCAGTTTATTCACATCGAAATAAGACTTTTCAAGCTTTTGCATTAAAATGAGTTATGCAGCACCATAAACTAGTTCAGCTATTTCTAAAATAATTTAAATGTTTTAATATATAAAACTACATTTGGCCAATTTTAAATGTTATATATATTTTATATTCTTTTAATGCAATGTATCTCTAAAAGTGGCAATATGAAAAGACACAATATGAAGTAAATTAATGAATGCAGAACAGAACAAAAACAAAAACACAAGTCAGTTTGTGTTTTAACATTCATTCTTTTTAGATTAATTATTGATCTTTCTTTCTTATTCTTTTCTAGACACCTGTAAAAGCCTTCACTGGTAAAGGGGTAGGAAAGAAAAGATTATTAAGTTTTCCAAGCTCAGTTTATAAAAAGTAAATTTAATTTTCAAAGCTACCATTTCAATTTAAAACAGTTTATACATGCACACACATATACACATTTAGGATTATGATGACCTATACAATAAAATAATGAATTTATATTCACTTGAGGATTATTATTTAATTATTTTAAGTTCATTTACCTCATGAATACACTGATACACTCGTAGGAGGCTAAAGGATTTTTTTAACTGGGGAGAAATTACAACTGGATTTTCTTAGCTTTCCTACAGCCCAAACTAGAAATTCATGACACAGCCTAGATTGGAGTTTACCATTCCCGATCACTCATCTAGAGGGATATATTCATCATCAGTGTTTCAGCTTTCACTTATTTCCAGTTTACAAATGCCAGGGAAGTCAGTGTTCATTGAAGTAGTAAAGGCGATTAGCATTTTTTTACATCAGTATGATAACCGATTGTGAATCGAAATCACAACATTTGAAATATAAAAAAAAAGGCAACTTCATATGTTCACTTAAGTTTATAAGTATACCAAAGAGTTAGGACCCAAAATACCTTAAATAAAGTAATTCTCAAGTTTCAAGACTCAGATTTATTTAAAAATTACAGTACTCTTTCAAGGTTTATTTTGTAAAGTTTTAACATATTTGTAGGAAAGCTACTGGTATGTCAAAGGGGATGTATATTCTATATATAATATTTGGCAATGTTCAACAAAATCAAATTGCTTAAGTAATTTTTATTATTATTTTAAATATGATGGAGGACACAAAACATCAAATGGTGATTGCTTTATTTCTTAAATTTTCAGTTATACAAAAGTATCTTGTGTAAAAGGGGTTAAATATGCACAACATTTTATTCCACTCGAATAATCATTTTTAATTAGCTAGGGCTTGTCATTTTTCTAATGGTTTATAATATGTTATTGTCTTTTTGAAGTATGTTTACTTTTAGAAAAAAACAAAGCTTTTTGATTTTTCTTAAATTTGATAAACTATTAAATCTTTAGAGTGTCATAATTCCTATCAAAATACCAATTCATGTTATATTTTCAGAGACTAAAGTCAAAGTAGCATGTAAGGATACTTCCAATTTATAAATTGTAGACAATCTACAAACTAAAAGGCCACATCACAATACTCAGTGAAGATTTTTTTGTTTTTGTTTTTAGACAAACCACATAAAGAATAGAATATAAGAGAAATCTTACAACAACAGCAACCACCACCAAACACACACACACACACACACACACACACTTTTTAGCACAGGATGTTACTGTGTTGCTCAGGCTCCTCCAAATTTGGAGTCTGAAGCAATCTCCCAGTCTGAACTTCCTAAGTAGCTCAGGCTGTAGTCCTGTGACACCACATCTGGCTTTGTGTTTTATATTTCTGTGTTGATCAAGTTAGGTACAAAATGAAATCAGCCCAAACTTGATGTGAGGAAAATGAAGCATTGAGGGCCGGTGTTACAACTCAGTGGCACAGTGCCTGCCTGGCAAACACGAGGTGATGTGAAAGCGAGAAGTAGGTGTGTGAATCTTGAGCTATTTTCTCAGCCAAAGATCTGACTTAAAATGTCCAATGAAGAAGGATCATCTTTGCAATAGTTTTTGCAACCTAGTGTGATTGCTACATAATAATAGTACTTTCATATAAATACTTTATGTGACATTGTTTTGAAGCACAGACAAATTTTTTTTTTTTTTTTTTTTTGAGCACAGAGAATTGAACCTAGGGTCTTGAGCATAATCTGCCTACCACTTAGCTATACTTCCAGTTGTTTTCTTTCTTTCTTTTTATTTATTTTTACTGGTGCATATTAGTAATACACAATAATGAAGTGTTTGGGGGGTACTGTTACATGCATCTAGCATATTTTTACTATTTTCACAACTGCTAACCATCTCCTCCCCACTCTTCTACTTTCCAACTCTAAGTCTGCCTTCTAGTTGTCTATCACTTCTACTTTAAATTATTTATTCATGTATTTATTTTTAGATTGCTTTTATATAGGAAAACATTTCATGTTTAACTTTGAGACTGCTTTATTTTGTTTAACGTTCAGTCAACAGTTTTATCTATATTCCTTCACATTATGTAATTTCATTCTTCTTCATGGCTAAATGTTTCATGTGTATATATGCTACATTTTCTTTAACCACTCATCCATTGATGGGCATCTAGAATTTTTTCGTAGCTTAGCACTTGTGAATTGTGCCGATATAAACATGGGCATGTGTTTATTACTATAACATGCTACCTAATTCTTTCCGCTATAAATCAAGGAATGGTATAAGTTGATCAAATGGTATATTTATAATGGCTACATTTTTATCTGCAAAAATGTCAGAGATACGTTACATGCCTTTTGTAAACAGAATTTGTTAGAATCCAGTAAGTAAAATGTATGAAAAATTTTAATGACAATGAAGAACTCTCTTTCTGTGCATTCTTATACACACACAGTTCTCCTATGAAAATTGTATGTTCAAAAAGCGTTAGAAAGTGTTAATTCAGAAGTTAACAGGAAACTTAACCTTTAAAATGCAGTCTATATGAATTCATTCATTGTGAAATAAACAAATTTAACATTAGTTTTAATCATTAAACTATAAAAGGAAACATTTTCTCCCTTATTTACTTAGCCCCTCCCAAGTGCAGTCCTTTTTCTTGAGGTCAGCAATTAATTATTTTACAAATGTAAACTTTTGGGGGATTCATTTTGCTATAGGCTACAAAAAAAAAAACAGTTATAGTATATAGTAGTATAATTGTTCCATTTAATAGTCTATTTTTTCCCCAGTCTTTAGAGAGATCCTATGTAGGCCACTGCCAGATGTATCATTCTAGAGCATATTAATCAAGAATTCAAACCTGGATGGCAACTCCTGTGTGTCTGAAGAGCTGGGTCAGGTTGTTTCGATAATTCCCTCAGGAGAACTAAGAAGCTATTGGCCTTTTGTGCTATACAAACTTTAGTATTTTGTATTTTATTAAGCACTTGACTGATGCTAGGTATACCTACAAAGCAGGACAAATTTTTGTTATAGTAAGTGAAAATTTCAGTTATTCATTTTAACGGAATTTTTTGAAAAGCTTTCCACAACCTAAAGAAACAAAAATCAAGTATGCTTTTCTTTTTAAATAAGTTAAAAGTCAATTTAAGTGCATGGAAAAGAGAAGATTGAGTTACCTTCTCTCTGTGGTACAATGTGTAGTATAAAATAGTAGTTTTGAGTATGTTGATAATTTACATTTTTAAAAAATTAAGCAAATGCCTAAGCATAGGAACACTAGCATTTTAAATTTGTTTATAAATTAGTAACTCATTTAGCAATTCTAACTTAACTTCTTGGTTTTGAGACATGACACAGGTAGATTTTCATCTAAACATACTCAAGGTATAAATGAGCTTTCACATAATATGAAAGTGTGATGAAAATTAGAAAGGAATTGTGGGAAATAAGAAAAGGAAGCAGCAAACTAGGAAGAAAGGGTATAAATGAGGAAACAAAAAAGGCAAACTGTGTCTTTAGTGGAAATAAACATATTTACTCCATTATTTCAAAGGATATCAAACAACCTTTAGTTTATAAGTTGACAATTACAATTTTTTTAAACCTAAGATTTTCTGAAGAAATTAATTCTGAACTAGTAAATTGGGGCAAATTTATGCCTTATGGATCAATGAGATGTTATATAAATATTCAACATTTACCATCTATACTTAGAATCCAGTCCTTTCATATATTATTTTTGTCTTCATTGATTAAAATCCTGGTAATTTAGATGTTGTTCTCCTGTTAGTGCATATTATCGATAACTTAAAGTCACTGTTTTGCCCACTGTGGTCTGGATATAAGAAGTTGACAATGAAGCAGAAAATCTGTATTCTGTTTACTTTTGTCAGCTGTTGATGCAGACAGAGCAAGTCCCTTTAACTCTGTGGATTCAGGGGTTCTTTTGACATTCAAAGCTAAAAGCAATTGCTTCCTTTTCTGAGATGAAGTTCATCTATTGATATATAGCAATAAAATGTGATATCTCAATACCTGCATGCAATTAATAATATTATAGTAATAGTTCTTATAACAAAATAAGAATAAATGGTTAGTATATAGTTGTTACTACTTCTTTGGTTTTCTAAACTATTGTGTTCAACTTAATAGCAAACATTGGTTGAAAATACTATTTTGATTCTAGAATACAGCAAACTTTGTAGATTATATATTATTTAAATTTTACATGTAGATAGCCACATTCATCTGATTTTATAAATATTCAAAAAAGTAGATTTACAATAGTATATACATTTAAGGTATTTTAACTCTAATAGTTTAAGAAAACCTTATTAATCAATCAGAGTAGTCTAATAAAATGAAATACTGACAAAAATGACAATATTATTTCCAACCAAAATACAAATACTTTTTGTAAACAAAAATATTTTTCAAGATGATAACCAAAGATTTAAAATTTCCTTGAATTGGTTAATTGTAACTATCTTAAACTGTATCTAATGAACCATGTTACATATTACACAGCATTAATAGAGATGAAATTTAAATTTATCATTTACACTAAATAAAAATTGCTAGTGATTTTCTTTTTAAGTAAAATGTAAGTTTTGCATATTAGCATTAGAGATTAGAAAGGGACTATAAATTGTAATGCATAGTTGGGAAGAACTTTTTTTAAAATTCCTTTTCAATTGCAGGAAAACTGTTAGTTTTTCTAAGTAGAAGGAGTCAAATATGAATGTTAGCAGTGTTTTCGTCTACTTAAATTCCTCGCACATCCAGGGTTGCCAGACACTCTCAACAAATTGATAATTACCCACTTGGTTTGTTTTTAATAATTCTACTTTTTTAAAATTTTTAAGTAGACTTGATGAAATCATTAGGAAATTCTTCTATCAAGTGGAATCATTTCCTTTCATTAAGTCGAGGGCACCTTTTATGAAAACTGTTTTCTATTCCTTGTGGAACCTGTAATTTTTTATTTATTTATTTATTTATTTATTTTTTGATGTCCCTCTCTTCGTTGAATTTCATGGGATTCTTCTCATTAAGTAAAAACACTATGAAATCAGGTAGGGTTTCCATTTTTTTCTGGACATTCATGGACTGTAAAGCAGTTCACCTTTGTTCACAAAAAACATTTTTTTTTTGTAGTTAGCCATAATGTAGAGCCGGAATTCAGCACATTTTTGCCTGATTTTTTTTTGATAGAAATATAAGAGGACTTACTTTTTCTTGAAGAGGTATCACAAAATTTGTTAAAGTTGTCCTTTTAACTTTATGTTACCATGCTTAACATATAATGAATACACTTCACAATGAAAACAATGCAGTAATCTTGGAAAATAAACAAAATAGGCTAAATGGAATTAGGAAGCCATCTGTTTCTCATATGCATCATGAATCCCTCTTTAAACATATTATTGGTTACTTAAGTTTCCAATACATTTCTACCAAAAGTTAACTGTGTATTATCTGCTAACAAATCTTAGTGTCTTAAAAACAATATTAGTTTTTATACATTATGTATAGCTGAAAGTCAAATATTCTAGGTTTTATTTTAAAAAAATACAATACAGTTCATATGGTTAACCTACAGTTCAAAACTAAAATATTTTGTGTGATTACAGAAAAGATTTGAAAGGGATCAAAAACAAAACACAGAGGAAGAACTGAATAAATTTAAATCATCTTTATTGTGTGAAATCAAATTATTCATAATTTTATTTAGGTTTTATAATTCTTTTAAATATGTAAGCACATACTTTAGTATCTCAGCTATTTTTCAGTTGCTTCCATAGATAGCCAAGTCACACAATGGAGCATCTGAATGAAGTGCAATGAGCATCTACAGCCTTGATAAAGCAGTAGAGTGCACATTGTAGTGCAGCTCATGTATAAATATTTTATCAAATAAGATTTTTATCTTATGTTGCGCTTTGTGGTGTCATAGATTTATAAAATGTTCTGAGTAGACTGTATTGATTTCATACCTACATATGAAAATGGAGAAAATATGTATAAAGAGAGGCATTGTATATGGAGTATTTTTCTGATTTGTTATTATAGTAGTTCAAGATCCTTCATTTTTATGCTTCTTTTTAAATATTACTCCTAGACAATATTTATAAAAACAAACTTTCTTTATTGACAAGAAAGAAAATTGAGGCTAGGAAATCTGTCATGAATAAATTCAGTTTGAAGAAAAATCAGAGTTCAATTGTTGGTCCTTAGTGGATTATGAAAACTATGATGATTTTTTTTCTTGTGTGTGTATGTGTGTGTGCACGTACGTGTGTGTGTGTGTGATCTTCCTGGAAAACAGATTTATTATCGAGTTTGGACTGTTCTTTTTGCTCATGTTACTAAAAAAACACAAAATGCCATATTGTGATTTTTACAGTTTTAGTTACTAAGTTTTCATACTATATACTGAATTTAACTGACCTATTGCACAGATACTATTGAAAACACTGACCCACTCAAAAATATTCCATCATATTATCCATGTTATTTCTTATTCTGAAGCAGATTCATTCAGGTCATAGAGATATGAAAGTCAGAGATGATGTCTTATAGAATGGCCTTGCACACTTCCAAAGAAGGATTTCAGAGCCAAACAACTCAAATGAGCAATTACTTTCACATTCTGTAGCATATATTTTTAGAGAAAATTTAGAAAGTTGAACATTAGTACCATGGAGAAAATCAGAATAAAATACCATCTAAATATCCCATATCAAAAAATTGAAAGAACAGAGAAATAATTAGAACAGCCTTGATATCTTTTTCCACTCTGATTCAGTTATATGTAAACAGAGCTTCATTCTGCCAATGGGTTAGCTCAAGACACAGAACTAAAGTGTTAGGAATAATGGTAGATTCTTTAGATTAACCATTGCCAGGCTCTTTTGGTGTCCTACATAATTACTAACTGTGGTATAACTGAATGGTTTTGGCTTGTGTCGTTGTAATTTGTGTGCATTCTCTGGTAGGTATTGATATTGTGCCAAAAGTGATATTAGAAAGTTTATGCTTAGTTATATTTCATTAATTTGTGATTTTAAATTTTGTGTGCGTGTGTGTGTGTATGTGAAATAATGCATACTTCTGTTTCTTCTTCCCCAAATTAGAAAAAAAAGTTGGCTGTTTCTCTTAATTTCCTGAATTTTTAAGAGCCTATTCACTCAACTATGTTTACAATTTTAATTATTGATCTGCCATTCTTTCATTATTCAGTGAGTACCACAAGAACCCTTTCATCAAATTTGCATGTTATATTTTGCTTTCTGTTTTGTATGATTAACTTTCAATGTCTCTGCATACTTATGTTTCCATTCTGGACCCAATGCCTTTTTATTCCTTTTTTAAAAGGAGTTTTTCTTTACTAACAATCTATTTTATTTATTAACTTTTTTGCAAGATACATTTTGAGTGCTGCATTTTATAATTCTTAATTTAAACATGTTAGATTAACTTAATGTTTTATATGACTTTCCCTATCTTTTCATAAATTTTGTTTATAATAGTATCTATTGTTGCTCATAAAAACAAAACATTTCTAACACATCTTTCTGCATACAAAAAGGAAACTTTTTTCCAGTCAGTTGGTAAATTTGCATTTTTTAATAATAAAATATTAAACAGTCATGTTATTTTCAAGATATATAAGAGTTAAGTTTGTTTGACTCAAGTGCCAATTTTATTTTTTAAATGTTCTTGTTAGAACAATGTAAACTCTTCTAACGCTGGTTTTATGGGGCTTATTGTTAAGGTTATCATGTCATGCTCTACTTTGAAAAATGTATATTTATACCTGTTGTCCAGCCATGATTATTAGTAGCAGCCTTTACCACTTTCAAAATTTTTCCAATTAGTAAAATACAGTATGTGGTCAATTTGTTATGGACCACTAGAGCAAAGCAACATATGAAGAAATATAAAGGTACATGTAGTTTTGGAGAAAAAACAGATGACATCAGGAGATAGTTTGCCAGTTTTCTTGTCTGAAAAACAGACATTGTATGATATCTAAAATTTCTCTCATCCTTAAAATATAAACTATTATATATAATTATACCTTCTTTGAGATTCAAAACTGCACAATAGCTTCAAGGGGAGAAACTCAGATGCATATGTTTGTTTTAAGAAATTAAAAAAAGCTGAATTGTGAGAATATTTTCTTTTGTTTGAAGTTTTGTCAATACTGTCCAAGTGCCTTCGGAAAAATATAAATTGAATCTATTAATATAGCTGTCACTCTGTTTGCGAACAGTCACATACTTGGGATCTTGTACTAGATAAAAATATTTAGAGAAGACAATTCTGAAAATAGGATTCTTTGCATAATGTTCATATAAAATGTAAATAAGATGTATTCTTGTCACTATTTATAGATATATGTAGATATTAATTATAAAATAGAACTAAAAAATAAGCCTTACTCTTTACTATCTTTCAGTATTAAAATCTGGTAGAAAATAAATTTTTAAAATAGAATTTGCTTATTGAAATCATCAAAGAAAAATAACAGCTGGCATCATCTTTCATAGTTTATCAAATTACCTTGTTACAGAGTTACATAAATTGAAGAGGGCAGGGGTGGGAAAAGAACATTTTAAAGTTGATATCAGATATGTGCTCTACACTTTGATCTACCTCTGACTTGTGTGTGACCCTAGTGAAATACCTTCATCTTTTCATATTTCTCAGATTTTTTTCCCCTCTAAAACTCATCTAAAGTCAGAGAACAGTTAATGAGCCCTTATGGGCCTCCTAACTAGATTTAATTGATTGATTCTCAGGTATAAAGTTGCAAACATGATTTGAGTCTCCATTTAATTATTTTGATATTTGCTTGATCAAGAGATAAAATTTGCATTATATTTTATTAAAAATTTTCTTTTCAGAAGCATGAGCTGTCTACTTTTGGTTTTCTGTATTCTGAAGGCAGTCTTGCATTACAGAAGCATAGAGATTCATGATCAATGGCCTGAAAATTCTGAGGTTCTTGTGATACTTTGGCCTACAGGAAAAAATAGTGTATTTATGATATTTCACTTCGGTTGTAAATAAAATCACACCTAAAAGATTACATGAATTACTCCTTATATACTTGAATTCTGATGGGGAGTAGCATATAAAACCTATTAAAAATAATGACAGTAACAACAGTAACTGTATGTTTTGTAGGCAGTGCTAGAGATTGAATGGAGGATCTTGTACATGTTAGGCAAACATTTCAGCAATAAGTTGTTTCTCCAACCCCTGTTTTCTTTTCTTTTCTTTTTTCTTTTCTCTACTCTTTTCTTTTTCTTTCTTTTCTTTTCTTTCTTTTTTATTTATTTATTTATTTTTTTGAGATGGGGTATTGTTAATTGGCCAGGGTCAGTCTGAAAGTTGAGATCCTCCTGTCTCAGTCTTCTGAGTAGTTAGAACTGCAGGTGTGCACTACTGTACCCAGCTGTATGTTTTGCTCTATGATACGAAACTGGAACCCCAAAATGAATAACTCTGACTTCCAGATTGCCCATATTCACATGATGCTTGTATGTAATTATACTGTATTTTCCTCAACTTGATCATTGTACAATAGCGATGTAACTTAGTAGGAGCTTTTACTAAGTGCTTTACATGAATTCATCAGAGTGTTTTACATTGAAGCTTTCCTAAGTCCTCATGACATCTCCATAAGGATGTTTTTCAATGCCTATATCTTGTAATCTGATTAACTACTTTGAAGAAAACAGTATGTAATGTATTAACCAGTGTTAATCTTCTATTATTTTGTTTTGAAATAAACAACAAAAAAGAATATCCCATTTTCAGATGAGAAAATGAAAGAATATAGAACTTTAGAGACTTTGTCTAGAACACATGTTGTACTGAAACTTCATTTCTAGCTATTGGGGTTTGCCAAACTCAAATGAGTCCTCCCCCAATACTGTAACTGCCAAACATTATTTATTTAGTATTTGTACAAGTCTTACCCTCAATGTTAAATTTTAATTCTAGCAGAGCAAGTAGCTAAAGCCAAGGAATTATTTGAATACTCTCTCATTGCCTCCGTTGTCTCATGTTCTCCACAAATACAGCTGCATACAAAACAGTCACATGTGACAAACCAGCAATCTTTGATTTATAAATGATCTACATGGACCCATATGAGAACACTCTGTTGCTGTTCTTTTCTTTATCATACCCTGAACTATTGTTGTTCATAATGAGTTCAAAAAGTCAAAAATGGAAAAGCTACTAGAAAGGCATAGCTGGATATACTGGACATTTCCCATGTGACACCACCTCTCTGCTTTCTTTCTACAAACATTTATGTGTATGTGTGTGTTTGTATGTGTGATGTACATATGCACATGTGTATGTGTATGTGTATGTTCTACCTTGTTTCCATTTACATATCACCAGTTTATTCTCATTAAAATACAACAAATTAGGATGGTAACTTGCATTTGTAAATATTCTTTTTTTTTAAAGACACAATTTCTTTAACCAACAAGTTAGTATGAAACTTTATAGAAGGTGCTCTCTTTTCATCTAAAATTTGAGAGGACTACCAACTTTATTTTTTAAGTCAAAAGACTTTTCATACAACAAAGTAAGTAATTTTTTAGTCTTAATATTATACTTTGTATGAACTGCTTGGTATTAAAGAATTTTCTCTTCAGGAAGAAAATTCCCTTAGGTAATTCTGGGGGTACAAAGAACTTCTAAGCAGGGAAAAAGCCAAGGTGATATTCCCCAATTGATATAAGGAAAGTCTAATAAATTTAAGGATGCAGGAAAGAATGTAAAGTGGAAGAAAAAAGAATGAGAGAACAAAAGTAGATTGGAATATATCAATTTTTCTTTCCCCCATCTTTGGAGAATCACATCTATGTCTGGGAAAGAGGGAACTAAACATTTTCCTCTTCTGTTTCCATTATTACTGTTCTTTGTTGCTAGGACTTCAAATTAACTAGTTTTTAGCTAGTATAGTACTTTACTTAGTACTACAAATCAGTCACATATGAGTTTAGCATGTTTCTGTAAACTAAGCTAAAAACCTATTTAATTCTGAGTTTTTTGAATAATGAAGTACAGTTTGAATTGCAAGAGCAACAATAATGAACAAATTATCAGAAAATAACTCATTTGTAATTATGGAATACATATAAGCTTGGTGTTTTTAATTGCTTAGGCCAAAAATGTTGTTTATTTTCAGCAAAAATAAAATCCTAACTTACCTTTTTCCTTTTATATTTATTTCTATTGTTACTAAATTAGAAAACTCACATAGATATTTTCAAATAAGATTTACTTCTGGCTTTTTTGGCTATTTTTATACTTTTAGATATACATCCTCTGATTTTAAGGCTCAATGAATGAAAATTCAGTTATATAGGTTTGTAGTCACAGCAATTTAATCACAACCCAGTCTATACCTGTCAGCATGCCATTTTGTTTTGACATCAAAGTGAAAAGGGTTTAAGTGATTTTTCTTCTCTTTGTAGCCATTGTCAAAAATAATAATGATTATATGGCTTATTATGTCTTCATGACTTTTCGGTAGGCATTACAGAAAACAAAATCTGCTTGCTAAAGCACTCTTGTAGGCAGTGGAAAATTTATAGAAAGCCAAAAATCTGTCCACCATTTCCCCCCATGATTAGTTTTAATTTAACATAAGCCCTTTCTGTTGAAATCTAATTTTCCATTGTATTTCTGGGTCATCATAATGTCTGATAGACAAATATTGGGGATAATTTTAATTTAATAGCTATGTCTGATTGCAAAGCCTGCCTCAGTGACTTAAATTCCTATGCTTAAAACCACTGAAACTAAAGATGTGAATACAGTAGTTGGAAGGCATTATTTGTAATGAAATGACAGGGGTGTGATTTATTATGTTGCAATAAAGCATGCATTGATTTTTCATTTAAAGAAACTGAAATAGCCTGGCAGAAACATTGCAATGTGAACAATATCACAAAACAATGAGGTATTTTCTTGCATTTGTGTTTTAGATACTGTTTTTACTTTTAAAACACCATTAAGAGCAATCACTTTGGGGATATTATATAACTCAGACCAATTTTGAAACTTTGCAGTCACTAACGGCATGTGAATGTTCTTTCTACATTAGTTATAAAACAATGTAATGTTTTCAGCCAGTAATATAGGTATTGTGACATTTGACTCAAATTTTTAAAAGAATTTGGCCACTTAGTTTTCTTTGTTCCCACATCATTTATTATCTTTCCTGAAATACAATGTCTTAAAAAATCACATTATGTATAAACTCTTAAAGAAACACAATATGTTTATGTAATAATTTAAACTTGAAGATAAATTCCTTTGCTATTACTGTAACAATTCCTAAGGTATGGTACAGTATATTTTGTTGACATTAGCATCTGATTTTTTTAAGAAAAATATAAGTTAGTCTTACTTTTCTCCGTTAACAGATGGCTCTCAATAAATATATAAATACACAATATTTTAAATGTCTAAATATGTATCAAAATGGAAAAGTTACTAGTATGCATTTTGAGATAATACTGTTATCTCTGCTAAACTATCTCTCAAACAATTCATATTGTTTCATATAAAGTAGGTACATGTGAACAAAGTTATCTTTACAAAACATAGTATTATAAATTTTCTCCTTTCAAGTTGCTTATCAGTTTTTGTTTCTTAACTCAAACATCCATATATACATATGTGCCTACAGCTTTATGACAAATTTTGTTAACTGTCTTTGTTACTTTTCTCTTGTTGCTGGGACAAAATACCTGAAACCCAAAATTAAGGAAGGAAAAGTTTATCTCACTGTTTGTGGAGGTTTCAGCTGGCT
Organism: Dasyprocta punctata; assembly: GCA_004363535.1. Taxonomy (NCBI): domain Eukaryota; kingdom Metazoa; phylum Chordata; class Mammalia; order Rodentia; family Dasyproctidae; genus Dasyprocta; species Dasyprocta punctata. The sequence continues at coordinate 274,029 of RJWM01000074.1, forward strand.
CCAAAGCAGGGTGTCATGGCACTAGGGTAGCACTTCAAGGCAGCAGCCAGCAAAAGCAGCCAGAGCAAAATAGTGGGAGAAAAAGTCTCTTCTTCTCCTTTATATTATAAGCGGCCTACCCCAGACCCAGGGCATGTGTAGAACTCACAACATCTCCTTGTCTTTCTCTTGCACAGGGTGAGGATGTTTACAAAGTAAGGGCCCTCGCTCCCTGCTGAATGACTTCATTAAACTTCTCAAGTTGACTCAATGTATCAGTCATAACACTCAGCAACATACATTCACTGTTAAACTGTTTATTCCTTAAGTAGACACTAAAATGTGATATACAACGCATAAAAAACAGAATATAAACTGAAGAGAAAAGCCTTAGCAGTCTTTGAAAATAAGCAGAAAGACCTATTAATGTGCATGCGTTTAAAAATATTATATAGATCCTTTTCAAATTATCTTAAGGCTGTATCCCAATAAACAGATCATAAAATAGAAAATACCGTATGTAAAAAATTCATTTAAATCATATAGCTTATTGAACTTCTTTGTTTAGCAACAGAGAATATAATAGCTTATTGTTTACTCTCATGATCAGATGACTTGGAACTATAGATTCCTGAGAGAATATTTTATCATAAACCACCAGCATAGGAAAGATAATAATTCAAAGTAGTTCCTGCTAAACGTGCAGCTTTTGGCACCATCAAAATACAAAAATTTGTAAATTGAGCTATAGTAAGTTTGTACTTCAAAGTATTTGGTAAGATTTCAAACAATCATGTATGTATGTCCTAGGCAGTTTTCAGTGAAGCTATATGGTCAGTGGCATCAATTTCACTAGCATACTTCCCTATCTCTTTTACCAAATTGTTTGTTTGTGAACTATAATATGGAAAACATCTGGTTAATTTTTAATTTCCATCCTTTTTTTCCTTTCCAGACTCTCCTACCCACTTTTCAGTTTGTCCCATTGCCATTCTCAAGAGATTCTTCCTCCTTCCCTTTCTCCCCTCACCCCTCTCTGCTTATTTTAAACTTTCTTTTTGATAACCTGTATTAGTTTTTTAAGGCTGATGTAACAAATTACTGCTGATGACTTCAGACCACAGAAATTTATTTTTTGACATTCTGGAGATTAGAAGTGCAAAATCAAGTTACTATCAAGGCGATGCTCTGTCTGGTGGGTCTAGGGGAGATCCTTCCTTGCCTCTTCCTGGCTTCTGGTGGTGTCAGAATTCCATTCACTCCATCTAATTTCTACCTCTATCGCCCCATGGTTTTCTCTCTGCATGACTATTACTATGTCTATGTTTTCTTGTACTGCATCACTCTGGATTAGAGCTGTTATTCAAGGTGACCTCATTTTAAAATAATTACACGTGTAAATACCCTCTTTTCAAATGAGGTTATATTCTGGTATTTTAGGTGGAAATGAATTCTGGGGCACAGTATTCAACCAAGAGCACAGCCTATAGTTGTTTTTTCTGATGTGGATAGGACATATTTTTTAACTCATTTTTTTTATTTTAAAAATATAAAAAGAACTAAAATGATGATACAGAATTTCAAAACAAAATAATGAGAGATTAATATTTCTTTTTATTGCAGTAGTTATAAACTTAATGGATTCTAGATATATTACTTTATAATATATGACATTATATATATAGTACGTACATGTATATATGACATTTGATATTGCCTAGTAAGTCCGGATTATTATCAAGTGGATGTAAAGTGCTTCTTACATAGTAAAATGGGCATGGATTAGAAAAAAAGCCTATTTGCTATTAGGCTTTAAAATTTAAGAAAACTATGTCATATGCAGAAAAGACAGATAAGTCTAATAGTAAAATAAGAATAAATGGAGGACATGTAGACTAAATTTTCCCTTATATGTTTTGGGCAAGAACTATTTAAAATTTTAAGCTGAACATGGTAAAAAAGTGACTTACAAATCATTTGTTCTTCCCCTAAGTAAATATTCTGCATATCTTGTGCTTTTTGATGTTAAATATGAGAACAGTCCTAATTTAACTCTTGCTGCAGACTCATTTTCACGTGTTCCTATTTGTTGTGGAAGTGCGCTTTAACAGTGGCGGGGTGGGGAAACAGTAAAGGTTAAGGGGAAAAAAGAGAATAAAAGGAAAAAATAAAAAACAAAGCTTCATAAATAAGGAGGGGAAGAAGGCTTGAAGCTTGAAGCTAGAGGACAAGAAAGAGGAAAAAAGAAGAAGCAATATATATCATGTACATGTACAAATTCCCTGTGATGAATATTATTGTCATGGATACCTAAAAAGTACCAATAAATTTTTTTAAAGAGGAATAGGAGACAAATTCACAAATTAAACATGAAGCCAGGGGATAAAAAAATGAAGGGCAACATTGAGAAAAGTGTCTGAGGTTCTTGTTATTAATTATTCTACCTGTTTTACATTGGAATCTTGCATAATGGAGGGAATAGTCAAAAGATGTGAAATAATCTCCAAACCAAGAAAACGAGACTACTTAAAAATGAAGTTACTTTTACTCACCATAAGCCATTTTTTTTTGGTAGGGACAGGACCTTCAGGCAGCAATTGATTTCTAACATTCACTGCACATTTCAATAACACTAATGCAAAGCAAAATATTCTTTCTGTTTTCCTTTAGTCTAAAAAATAGATCAACTATACATATCCATTGTATACCTAAGTTAGATGCTTATAAAAAGCAAACAAAAATAATTTATTCCCTTAATTTCGAATGACATAGAGGCTTCATGTTAGGTAAAAAAAACCAATGGAAGTTGCTACAAAAATACCTATGTGGATATATATATATATATCCATTATTATTGTCAAAATACTTTTAAATACTAGGTGATCAATCAAAGAACTAAATTACACATAGTCTGCTATATACAGTGTATAATTAACATTAAGATACAATGAATATTTTTATTAATGATTCAGTCTTTGGGGATATTACAGAATTGAGAATTTCTGACTTTCATTTTGGTGGCCTGCTGGTGTACATCTACTCACAATGTAGAGCACTGTTTATGTTAGTTTAGATAAATGAAAGCTTCATCATCATGTGGTTATTTTTCCTATTGACAAAGGGATTCATATACTGACTGGTACTGTTTCCATCTCATTTAAACTGAAGGATCCCCTAAAAGTAATTACTCTTCCACTAACATTAAGTCATATGTATTTGGGGAATGTCAATGACTGCATCTTTCAGGGACTTATCAATTTAGAGAATTTTCATGTAAAAATTAAAATCAATAGAGAAGGATTCATGATTCAATTGGCCATTTTTTACCACTTGGCTTTTCTATTTGTTAACTAAAAATATTTTATTTTTCAAGCATTCCCGACTTTGCTTTCCTTTGCTATCCTCACCCTACACACCATCACAACTAGACTTCAGTCTGTTGATCTGCTGCCACCAGGTGAGCAATTTCTTCATCTGCTAGCTTTCTTCTCTGTGGTCCGAATTTTACTTGTTAGATAATGGCATTCATAAGACGATACATTTGCCATGTCATGCACAAATGTAGACTTTATTTCTTTAAAGGAAAGATGGTAGCTAATATTCTCTGTTACTTCCGTGTTGGTGCTATCAGTATTTCAGAAATAGTTGTGTAGTGGTAAGTGTTGAACTAAGAATCTAAATGTTGATTTAAATCAGAGTTTTCATATTAAATATTCTTAAGTGACATCAAGTGGACTGATTATTTGGTAGTTCATATAAAGATATTCTATTGCACTTCAGAAATAGTATGAAAACGCAGGAAGAAGTTGAAGGAATGCATAGTGGGCTGGTACAGGACAGCGGAGCTTGATTATTTTCCTTTGCTGCAAGTTGCATAAAGCAAACTGCTTCACTGTAAAGAGATAAAGAAAAATGTGTTTTGCCTGAGAAACTGGATTCCCACGTTTTCCTTTTCTTTTGGACAGTTAATTACAGGCTGTATTAGATTGGTTTTATTTTATGGAAATACCTTAAAGGCTGCTTTGTCCATTACTTTGTAGAATTTTACATGGCACTTTAAAATAAATTCCTAAAGGCAGGGAAGAATGAAATTCATATAATTTACAATAGGTGGCAAAGCTCAATATTAAAATTTTCCAAATTAATACAATTTCTTAGTATATTCTAATCATTCAATATGCTTTTGATGTGATTTAGATAACTTGGAAAACATATTATCATTTGAAATTAATGAGTTAAGTGAAAAGCAGGAAAAACTATTGGTATCTCAGGTGAAACGATAGCTTACCACATCTTACTTTTTTATGTCTGTATTTATATAGCAAAGTCTCTGAATCATTTGAAAAGCATTTGAGAGATTTGGTTTGTTTCTGAGTCCTTTGATCTCTACATAAGGAAATCTCAACCCACTGGGGGGAAGAATGTTTATATCAGGATGTTTCTATGCTTGAAAAATACATATGTATATTTTAGCAATCTAAGAATCACTGTTGTATTTATATGTGTTGTTTTACTCATGTCAGAAAAAAAAAAGAGAAGAGGTTGTTTCATTTCCTGTATGAAAATGAATGGAAATTGGAAAGAAAATGTAAGCAAAAGGCTTAAATAGATACTGTTTAATAAGGACAATGGCCTAGTGATTTTTGCCTTGTGAACATACACACACATACATGTATTATAGATGTAAAGTCTTCCTTGCTATCCTTAAATATCTGTGATTTTACATTGTTTATATTTTAATCAGTTGAATAAGAGAGCTTTATTTCTTAATTCTGTAAAAAAAATTCAGGAGTCATATTTATAACAATAAGTAACTTCAGATTTTGGAATATAAATTTCCATGCATTATTTCATATATTCTTAAACACATTTCTGTCTTAACCTGTCACACATCTTCTGCTCAAGTGTACAGGCAGGCTCACTGGTGCATGAACCCACATGCATGCCTGACTGTGGATTCACCAACTTGCAACACAGAGTGAGCTGGGAGTTGCCACTGCGTACCAGGGGAACCAGAGCTGTTTGTTGTTTAGTAGATTAGGCATTATTTTTATATCCACTAAAACATTCTAGTAGATTTTTGCTTTCAGTTAAGACTCTTTCCATTCATTTCCATGAAGAATAGGAAATTTTTTTAATCATGTGTTTGAAGGGTGCCTACACAAGTTTTGTATACTCTCCCGTTAGTGGAATTTCTTTGCTGCTAATTTTGTGATGCATTGTATCTTGTCATTTCAAAGCTCATTTTTTCTCATTTAACAAGGCAGTAACCATAATGAAGTTTACAAATATTTTCTATCAATGTATATACTCTAATAAAACTCTTCAATTTGAAACAGTTGTTGAGATTTACTGAATATGAACTTTTTCTAGTTTTCACATATCTTTATTAGTAAATAATTATCATATAAAATATGATCATTTGTGTAATGTTCAAATCGGAATAACAGTATTTTAAAATTTTCTTTAAATAACTATTATCTCAAAAATAGATGATTTACATAGGTACAGGAGCTCTTTGTATCTGTGAATTTTACATCAATGGATTCAACAAAGCTCAGATCAAAATATTCCAAGAAAAGTACATTGGAACAAGTACAGGGCTTTTCTTGTCATTATTACTTAACAAAACACTGTGATCACAATTTATATAATATTTACATTCTATTAGTATTATAAGTAATATAATAACGATTTAAAGTGTACAGGAGGATATGTGTTGCTTGCATGCACATAATAACCTGCTTTACATGAGGGATTGAGCATTTACAAGTTTTGATATTTGTAGGAGATTCTAGATCCAATCTCCCATGGATACCAAGAAACAACTTTAAAACTATTGTGTCTTGTGGATAAAACACTGATTAATAGGTGGCATGTGTTTAAAAGGTGTTTTTTTTTATATATAAATGCTTAATCTAACAATTTGTTTTTTTGAAAATTTTTGTAAAATGATATACACATACACTTGTTTTAAATAATAAAACAATTACACTCAATAAGAAAAGAAGCTTAGTTATATAAGTATTTATTCATCAAGTATTTCTAACCTCGTAATTTAATTTATTTTGCAATAATAGTTACTACAACTACCTAGACATGTTTCCTTTGTGGTCATAATTATCTCTATCAATTCAGTGAATGAACATTAAATGTTTTAGTAGAAGCTTGCTAACTCAGATAGTTAAGGTTGTCCATTTCTAGATGGACACTGCATTTTAATTATGTATTTTAGGTTAAGAAATAAACTCATTTGCAGCTAATACATTAAGTCATGGGCAAATTTAAACATTAGAGTAACATTCAGATTGAAATTGTTCTCCCCTTTGAGCTGAGACTTTGTGATTCAAATTACGTGACTTGTAACTTTCAATACTTTCCAATTGGTTTATGTAATTATATTTCTGAAGGAATTTTAGGGTTTAATTAGAAGATCATTGTCATTTTCTTAACAGTCTTAAAGAGATTTGCTTGAAAGCAAATTTGGCATCCTAGAATTTGGACTACATTTTTTTTGTGCCTAAAAATTATGGATGTGCCAAATTACTGGAGGTGTGAACATCAAAGAGAGTGCTTCATTTTATACAGTTTTTAAGGAAATGACCATGAAAATTGTAAAACAGCTATTAAAAATATATTCAGCAAAAACAGTACTTCACTTATTCCTAAGATTCAGCATATATTCTTCAAAAAGAAAAACTCAAATATAGCATTTTTGAATTATCAAAGATTATTTTAATGAAGCCTCCCTGTGTTGTTGATATGAATTTGTTTTTAGATTAAGTTTAGATTACTAGTCTGAAAATGAATGCTCATATATTTATATTTGTTCCTCTCTTACTATCACTCACTCACAGAGAATGTACTTCCATTTTATCATGTATTCTTTCCTCTTGATATAGTTATTAATTAAATTATATAAAATATTCTAGATGATAAGGAAGTCTTTACAATACCATTTTAGATACCTTCTTGGGATTATACCTCATTATATATGGAATAATTTTAATATTTTTTTGAAACATTCATATCTTTTCTGTGACTCAGAGATAGCCTTCTCCAGTGATTTCTGTGACCTGTGGTTTAATTTACATAGCAAAGTATTCCAAAGGACCATATCTCTTGTCTTTCTGTGAGCTTTCTGAACTTCTGGTCTTTATGTGAACTTTTCACCATTTCTTATTGCTTTAATGGTTGCAAAATATTAAATCATTACTAGAAAAAAATGGCTTGTCAGCCTGGTGTGGTAGCACTTGCCTTAATCCCAGCACTTGGAAGGCTAAGGTAGGCAGAGTGTTGTGAGTTCGAGGCCAGCTTGGCTACAAGGTGAGTGCAAGGCTGACCTGAACTACATAGTGCAACCCTGCCTCAACAAAATTAGGGCCTGGAGTTTGGCTCAGCTGCTTAAGCTTCTGCCTGGCAGGCGCGAGATTGTGAATTCAATCCCTGGTGCCACAAAAAAAAAAAAAAAAAAAAAAGAAAGAAAACAAAAATGGTTTACCATTGCCAGTGTAATCCATTACAAAAAACAGTTCTGTATACTTACACTAGAACATGGATATTGAATGTATTAATTGTGCTTAACTTTTCATTCTTGGGATGACCCAATTATACAGGATGAAAATATCAGCTTCCAATAAATTTACAACACATTTGCAAGTATTAAGAGCAGTATAATTTTAGGGAAGTAATTCCAAGAACTGTCTTTATTTAAAATGTCACTTATCTTCTATTTCATATCCTTAATATGTTTTTTGACTCTACAGTAATCATACATGTAATAGTGATTGTATTAGAAACTTTGTCATTGGTTTTCTTGTCCTAGTAAGATGAAGGCCTAATATATTAGAGTTCAAACTTTCTGTGTTTTGTATAAGGTTACTGTACCAGTCAGTTTTCCCATTGCTGGAACAAATCACCTGACACAGTGACACCCAAAGGAGAAGAGGTTTATTTGGCTCACAGTTTCAGAGAGTTTAATCCATGAGCTGATTAAAAACTGACTCCAAGGCAAGATTATCACGCAGAAAAAAATTCCAAAGCAAAGCTACTTGGTTCATTGTGGCAGTGAAGCAGAACAAGAAAACAGTGCTACCATGGAAGGAATGAGGAATCACACAGAGAGTTCATGGTCATGACTCCTTGACCTACACAGACAGACTTTACTAATGTACTTTACTAATCCCCTGGGTGGCTCCCATGTGAATCAACTTGGCAACTCATCTTAACCATGACCTCCCAATGCTCGTCAACTTTATGCACAAACACTTCTCCTTAAACCATATTTAACCTCCACATAAACAAAAGGTCATCCTGTGTAACATGATACAACTATACCATGACAAACCAAAATCCCATTAATCCCTCACTGAAAGCCTCAATAGTTCCAACACTGGTAAAACAGCCAAGTTAAATTCTCTGCTGAGATTCAAGGCAACCTTTTAGCCACAAACAACTATAAATATAAGAAAAGTTTAAGTAATCCCAAGTGGCCCAGATAAACGTAACCATTCTGAAGGAGAAGTAGGTGTAGGAGTATGAAAAAGAGTCAGACCAAAACAACACAGAAATTCAGCAAGACAAACAGTAAGTTCTATAATTTCAAGTTCAGTGTCCAAGCAGATGGTAGTGAGATGTGAGTTCCAAAGACGCGGGTGACCCTACCTTTATATTCTTCATGGTTGTAATTTATAGCCTCTTTGTTGGGCCAGCTCTGTTCTCCACATTCAGTGTCTCTCTGCAGATGTTCAATATTCCTAGTATTTCTCCCTTCCTGTGGTTCTGACTGCTCCTTGATGTCAATCCCACAGCTTCATGTGCTGCCCTCTCAGAGATTCCTTGTCTAATCTCTCAGGCCTTTCTCTGAATGAAGATGAAAGCTTCCCTTACCCCACAAATCTTGCATTCTGCACACTTGTAAAAACAGCATCATTTAGATAATGCCACAGTATGCTGCTAATGGGAATAGTAGTTAAACTTTCTTGGACCATGGATTTAGAGACCTCTGAATCCCTGGATGATAGAAAACAGTGAAATGAACCTCAGCAACCAATTCAGTAGGAGACCCTTCTCAAATAGGGTGTCTCTTATCAAGTGAAAAGTTAACACTTTTCCATCACTGAATCTGCTACAGGTGGGGACTTGCTAATTTCTTAGATGCCCTGAAGACATCTTTCTCCTTATCCCTGTACAAAATGTGATTTCTTTGTAATGGTAGTAATCTCTTGAGTAATCATACCTCCTTTGGTCTCTGATTTAAGTATGGTTACTTGGGTCAAAATTTAAGTTTTATTTATTTTTATGCTCTGCTTTTTGCTCCCAGTTCTCACTATAAGTATGACAGAAACTAGCCATAGCCAGAACATTGAGGTGCCTTAAAATTTCCTCCACCAAATTCACCTAATATAATATCAGTCTACCGCAAAGTCTCAAAATCAAATATAAGCAATTTTTTTGCCAGAGTCCAACAAAAGCACATCTATTCCTATTTACAATGAAGTCCTTGTTCCCAGCTAAAACTGTTCACCTTTTCATTAGCATTTTGGTCCTCTGTGCCTATATAACCTACCTAGATGCACGCAAATACATTTTCTGCTAATCCCTTGACTGGCTGACAAGCAACTCATGTTAATAATCCACCTCAAGCATAACAATTATGTTTGAGCATCATCATTATTAATAAAAAAAGTCATTTCACAAACAGAATTTTTTCTAAAAATAATAAAAATATATTATTATCAATTTTGGGTCTGTGCTCAAGAATACATGTGTGCACATGCACATGGATTACATTTAGTTTTGGTTTATATTAACTTCTATAAGTTAATTTTGTAAGAATAACTTATAAAAAAGTATAGATTCATATATTTCCCATTGTTTTTGCCTTTAAAATATTTTGTGTTATTTTTCCTTGAACTATTATATTTTGAAACTATTGATCTGAGCACAACACCTATGTATTCATTTGGAAATGTGCATCTAATTTAAAGTAACAACTAAAACTTTAGCTCTCTTTTGAGTTAATTTGTTTGAATTTAATGAGTATCTTTTGTGGCTTAGGCTGTCATTAAAATATTAAATTCTTTCTTAAAAATCCATCTTTGAGACTGTCACATCCTATTGACAAGTGTTGATTACTAAATAATAAGCAGAAGAGGATTAGCTGTCCCTGAATTGTTTTCTGAGAACACTAAAAATGACATCAATTCTGTTCAGTTGTTTCTAGCAATTGAAAACAAGAAGTGCGAGACAGAAGATGAACAACAGGATTTGAATTGGTAAATAGATATGCCACCCCAAAGAAATCTAATAGCAGACATCAAAGAAAAACACTAATACGACTATGTTGCCTGTGCCTTGCAAAGAGTTTGGGTTAATGGTCGTGTTTTTATTGACCTTCCTTACAAGATTACCAGTTTGCTAGGAGGATGACTTGAGTCTTAGATGTATTCATCCATGTCATCGAAATACTGGGGCCATCAGAGATGGTGTTAGCTTACATAGGCTATAAAAACATATGGAAAATGTCCTCTGTAAGGATGCAGAATGCTAGCACATTTACATCATCTTGGCTCTGAAATTCACAGAATTATTTAAGTTGCTAGAATTTTAAATTTGTCCTTGTAAACCAAACAGCTTTTACTAACTATTGCATGCCATAGCATAGGTTTCTCACTGCATATAAATCAAGTTCTTTTGGAAGCTGCATTAACTCTTTCAGGACTTTTAAATTGTAAGGGTTTATGCATTAGCTTACATGTGTAGGAAATCTTTCAGACAAAATGTAAAACACGAAGGCAGCTAACTTAATACAAAAGAGGAGAACTGACTCATTTTACCCAGTACAGTAGGAAAGAAAAAGGCAAAAGGAGAAACTAGGAAAAAACAAAGAAGTCCATAGAGCTGAGGTATTTTTAGGATGCTCACTGTGTTATAGATTTTAAAATTAAAAAGCTGATTATTTAAATATAAGATATGATGTCACTAGCATTGTCACCAGTTCAAAAAATTCTCTAAGGAGAAAATATTCTGACCTCCAAGTTTGGATGAAATACAGGTTAGGCAGAATTTATTTCTCTTATAATTTAAAATGATATCCTCAGTAATAAATATAGAACTTCGACTTTTTACATACACCTAGGATTTTCATATAAGCATGATATTTAGCAGGCAGATCTGACGTTAATTTACACAATGCGTATGCAACAACAATAGAAAGCTATTAAGGACAATGTCCTTTAGTTCCCAGAATCATTCTGAAAACTAACATTGCAAATTCATAAAAGAATAGTTCAGCAATCAGTAATTTGTAAGTAACAGTTTTTCCTAGTTTAGATTACCATAATATTTAATACTTTCTAAATTTAATTTGCCTTTGTATCAATTACTACATCTTGTTTACATTCAGAGGTATGTACTGACTATGCTCTGTGTAATTAAAAGTGATATACCAAAGAGTACACCACAGTATCATTTTGAAGGGTTTTTTGAGACAGGTTCTCACTATGTAGTTCAGCGATTTTCCTGCCTCAGCCTCCTGAGTGCTGGGATTACAGGGAGGCGCCATCACATTTTTCTATACCCTAGTATCTCTAGCTTCCAAAGTCATAATGGTCTCAATTAGGAAAACAGATTAAAAAATAATGTTAAACAACAATACTAGAACATATGATTCATTGGGAAAATGGCGATGATTTCTTTATTCAAAACGATTTCAGTAATTTAATTTAATCATTCTTCTTGACATACAGTGTCATAGATTTCTGAGGTTAATTTAACTTATTTAATTTTGTCATTCTTTCTTTTTAAAAAATATTCATTTTTCTCTCCTAAACATGTAAAGGAGTTCCTTTCTGCCAGACTTCTGTCTCCTGTTCTTCTAAAAGAATGCTTTCATCTTTTGAATATGTGACCTTATATGATCATTATGGTTGTTTATAACAGCAATTTAGAGAAAGAGAAGGGAAAAATGTAGATATATGAACAATAAATATTTTTCCAATGCACAATTATAAGATGCAGGATTTATCTTGGAATAATTAATACTAGCTGACTCAACACATAGTAATACTTTCTTTAGTTTACAAATACAATTCTATACAAGTGGCTTAGGCAGGATTTGGGACAGGAATTACTAGCCTGGTGAATTATCTTGGGGTCAATGAATCATGTCAAGTCCTAATGTATCTGTTGGTGATATCAAAACTCTAGATTTGCTTTCAGAAATAATGCTTCTTTGGAGATTATGTCCAGTCTATTTCACTCTAGGTTTTCAAGTTCATAAATGTTACCTAGTATCTTTCCCTTTAAGAACTTGGTTTAAGAATCTTTTGAGGCGTACAATCAAGGGTGCAAATACCTGTAATATTGCTCAGTTGTCTGCTGCATTAAATTTGGCCTTTTACTCAGAACTTTAATTCTTTCAGATCCTAATTGATTTCACCAACATTGTTTCATTATTTTCATTGCAGCATAAATTCTTGAATCTATGAAACTTATCTCTTCCTTTTGAAATGCACACTCCTGTGTCACAATTGCTTCCCTTTCCAATTCCTGTGCATGAAACACTCTCTCCCTACTCTCCACTTTACGTTGAAACTGATTATTACTTGAATTTCTTATCAAGCATAATCTTTTGTACAGATCCCTTCACTATGTTAAAAATCTAGATTTCTAACTGTTGTATTTCTTGACATTCCTATGATGTAGTTCAAACTGCAGTTGTTCACAAGTTATATTCCTTTGACTGGCTTCAAATCTTGCTTCTACTTCCACTCAAAATTTAAACTTCTTGATGAAGAGTCATAGCTTTACAAATTTGAGAGAACTGGTTCATTTACCATAAGTCTCTATCTTATGTAACACCTGTCCTACAACACCCTATCTGAGATGCCTTGATTGAAATTGTACAGTGCTTAGGCGGTAAGTATGTGTTGAATGCAATTTTGGATTATGAATTATTGAGTGCAACTTTTTAAAAGTGTCTGTTGAACTACACAGATTCAAAATACCCATAGCATTTTACTGTTAGGACGAGTGAGTTATATTGTTTTTCTTTAAGAAGTTCTATGGTCCTTTTCTCAAAGAACTAGAATGCTTGTTCCATTAGTGTAGTATTGAGCCTCAAAGTCAGCTGTCCTCCGGGTACCTGCTAGAAAAGAGATGGGGCCATTTAGCTCTGACTTCACTTCTAAGCATCTGCTGCTGCCTCAGGTAATGGCTGTGCCTACAGAATGAGACTGGGAGAGGAAGGCAACTAAATTTTAAATGTTAATCTCAGAGCAGTGTGCTATGGGACACAATTATATTTGTGCCATAAATTTCCATTGCACAGTTTAGATTCTCATTGTTTTATATACCTGGTGCTTCCATATCAGACTCCTTAACATTGCTTTGCATTTGTTCCATAACATAAATTTCCTTTCAGTTTGTGTTTTCTTCATCTTAGAGTGCTATGTGTTATCAATACATATGCCCTAAAAAGCCACTCTGGTAGACATTGTGCTATGTCCTAAAGGTCACAAACACTTACAACTACCCCTGCAGATGTGCAGGTGCATTGAATTGTATGTGCAAATGTTCCAAGCAGTTCCATACACCCAGCTGCAATTGGATTCACTTGAATATGATATAGGCCAGTGGTTTCTAGTGTCTGAATGCAGCCATGGCAATACATTCAGAAGCATTGTGTGATGCAGGTGCACGCTAGAGGATTGGTACTTCAAAGCTGCTACGGTTTGACTATTTGATGGTATTATAATAACTTTCTCTTCAAGATATGCGCTCAGCCTATCAAAAGCAGATAGAATGACATTTCACAAATACAGTAAAAGCCAAGAGCCGGATGAGCAGTGCATCCACCTGAAATATGTATGTTTCTTTCATAGTATTTTTATTATGTGAGCTATATTGTTAAATCTTCATTCCTTGTGGCTGATTACTATAAAACAATTTAATTTCCTGGCATCTCATGTGTAGTATCTTTTTTCACTGCTATGTGAACAGAGATCCTTGTGAAATGTGCATATGATAGTAAGATACATTTCCTCCCTTACATTTAAAAATTAAAGAAGCTAAAAGACATCTCACATCAATGTAATTGTGTGTTTGTTATGATTCTTGATTAGCAAAACAACATAGATCTCTGTGCACATGTGAACGATATGAGAAATAAAGTATAAATGAAAAAAGATCAAGTAGATTAATAAGTGTCACATTTTTCTTTACCAATCTTTGTTCTTCCCTGCAAAGAATATAAGTCGTTTATTAAAAGCAATGCTGAAATATAGCCAGTCATGTGAACATTTGTTTCAAAAAACATGCATGTGATAAAAGTGCATTAAAGTACTCTTTTTCATTGACATAGAAAAATTGTTTTGATATACCTTTGCTGTACTGTTTTTTATAAATAACATTGAAAGCAATTTTTTTCTCCTCAGAGTCAGATGCCATAAAAGAAAGTTTAATTTTTAACCCATATACTAGTAAATGGAATCCAGATTTTGTATGTGGAGATAATTTGTGTGATTATAGATAGTTAAGATACTGTTTATATGAAGTAACTTACCTCGTCCTCATAAGAAGTTTAAGGAGTTTATAGGACAACAAAGAGAAGTAAACGATTAATAATCAACATAGCCAAAAAAAGAAAGAAGTATTTATGTTAGAGAAGTGTCAGTTCACAAGATGTTGTAAATTATGTCAACTTTGTGAAAGAAAAACCACTTTATTAGAGGTTTGTTGGACCGGATTTTTTTAAAATAAGAGTTCTGTTTTAGCATTGATAGTTTCCTCTGACAGTTTAGAATATATTTGAATAAATTGTAATTTGTCATGCTCATCGAGAAGCGTGTGTACATCTAAATGTGTAATTGTGCATGTTTGTGTTTGTGTGTGGTGAAGAAACAGTAAGTGCAGACTGTTGTTACATCATTAAAATCTTTCAGCAGAAAACAACTGAGCGTGAACTGCCAGTCAAAGGCCTTGGCTTGTCATGGTTTGCAAGGGGATGGAGAATATGTGATGGGCACTTGGCTTAGATTCTGTAGAACTAATCTACAAAGCAGTGTGTCAGCCATAAATAGAGACGGGTGCCTATTCTGCTTTTCCAGACAGCTAATTAGGTGTTATGAAAGCTTATGTTGCTGAAAGAAGGTAAATTAGAAACAAAGAAGAAAAAATGAGAACAAATAAAAAATGGACTTCCATTTATAGAGTTGTCTACTTAGAAACAATGCTAATTTTAAGATGCTGTTGTTACAAACATTGCTAACCACCCACCACAGTAATAGAAGCGCATTCTTCCTATTTAAATTTGTTCACAAAACAGAAATAAAACCGTTTCATTGACAGTCATAAAGCGCAAAAAACTTTTACATTTCTGTTCTCATGACCAGAATACTTTACAACTTGTTTATTGATGCCTTGAGTTACGGATTTTTATTTTCAGACTTCTATGACATTTATTTCTTCAGTATGGAAAAGTAAATCAGACAGACACCAGATACATATACAGAATTCCTTTTCTGGAAACTGTATGAATGCTTGCAAGTGTACAAATATGTGAGCTCCTGAGGCAGCAGGTAAATTTTGAAATTAAGGAAGGAAATCCTTTTATGTTTTCTAACATTTCCCTAAGTGGTAACAAATTAGTTTCCAAGTATCACTGCTTAGGGGTGTTGTTATAGTACTTTGAAGACAGGGAAAATAAGTTTAAATTTCTGATTTCTGATAAATTCCTGCCCAGAGCAAGACAGAAAAGAATAAAGAGCTAGATCGACTCTGAAGTGAGACATTTTTTGATTGGTTCCTCCACATGTTTCCTTTGTGGTGGACACCGCAGAACTGTAGCACACAGATTTTTCCTCCTAATTTTCCAAAATTGTATGCACCACAGACCCTGCTTAGTCTTTGTTAATCCTTGCTGATTTAAATAATATTTTGACTTCAAGTTTTAATCTTATTCAGGGTAATTGTTGGAACATTTCACCCATCATCAAAATGACCATGTGTTCCTAATGATATAGTGACATTACAAAATTAAAGTCATAATGAATAAATCAAATTGCAGTAACTTTTGTGGAAGCTTGCTAAAATCCAGTCATATAAGGGCTGATAATTTCATGTTTTAATTGCATTAAATTCTAAAGTCAGAGGTGGTGACGTTATTTATCTTATCATAGATTTTTGCCCTCATGATTATAGGGTAAAAGGAAAGATTAAAATACTACTTATTGATTTTTTATTTAAAAAGACCTACAGGTTACATTTGTATATAATAGTATTGTTCAGAGAACCAGGCATGTAGCTCAGAGACACAGTACCTGCCTGGCAAGCATGAGGTCCTGAGTTCTATCCCCAGCATCAACAAACAAACAAATAAATATTGATCATATTTAAACAAATATATATTATTTTTTTGGTCAGGCATGGTGGCACAGGCCTGTAATCCCAGTATTTGAGAGGCTGAGGCAAGAGGATCGCTTCAAGTTTGAGGCTAGTCTGGGCTACAGAATGAATATAAGACCAACCTGCATTATACGGCAAGACCCCTGTCTCAAAAAAAAAAAAAAAAATATATATATATATATATATATATTACTTTGTTAAAAGGGATAATTATTACTTGTGTCATGTCTTATGTTATGAATATAGAACTTTCCTCTGATTTACTTTTATTTCTGTTGTGAGACCTACTAGTACTTAATATTCAAGAATACACTGGATACAAATTTTAGATTCTTTAAAAATTTTAGACTATATAATAAGAAAAAAGTTCGATTTTGCCACATATATACAGATGATCTATACTTGTGTGTCTGTGTGTGTTTGTGTTATGGTTATAAATCAGTTGAGAGAGAAAATTATGAATCTAAAGTTACTTAAGTCAACTTATATTTTTTGAAAAATGTCATATAAATTACACAAAACTGAACCAACTAAGGTTCTTGCATTTAGACACTTACATTCAGAGCATCTGTAGTAGTCAGATGTGGTAATCAGAGTGAAAAAAAATGATTCTTAACTTTAAGAAAATGGGTAGATCGTCACATAGTATTACAGGGAATCATGCATTTCAGAGGTTAGATACTATAAACTTCTACATAGGATTAACCACTCAAGGTTCTATCTGTTGGAATTCGGAATTGTTTTTCCTTTGCAGTATAAACATGGTTAACTTTGTTTCTCTCCTTTGCATACTATTTGGATTATGCCTTGTTTCTTGGTGTGGGGTACATTATGTGAGTGGGCAACCATGTTGGATTGAGGAAAGGATGAAACTAAAGTAAATAATCCTTTTGGCAATCTCAGACTGGAGTAGAAGAAATAAATGGTTATTGGATCAAATATTTTTGTTTTTAATTCTTCTATTCAGTGTCTGTAAACTTGTTTTCTGGTTCACAAACCAATTCTATGCAAATAATGGCTATCTAGAAAACTACTTTTTTCTTCACTGTTATAGTCTATAATTTCACATATCTATTCTGACATTTATTTTCTCTAAGGTATGGAGAGCCATTTGATTATTTACCTTTATAGCTTTAGGGTTTGAGAAAAGATTCAACATTATTATAATTTATTCTACATATTCAGCATAGTAAAAGGATTAAAATATATAATAAAATGTGCACATTGTAGAAATTCTCAGTATAACTCATCTTTTCTTAAATACCTGCATTTGCAGCAGCCTATCCTCCCCCTTCCTTTCCTCCTTCTCTCCTCTACCGTTCCCTCCCTTCCTTCTCCCTCTCTTCTTCCCTCCTTTATTCTCTCCTCTTTCTTTTCTTCCTTTTTCCTTCCATTGCTCCTTTTCTCTTCTTTCCTTCTTCCCTCTTTCTTCATTTTTGTGTCTAGTTGATCATCTATTGTAGATCACCTGTGCCTCTTTTTTTTTTGTTATTAGCTATGATTCCACTACCTTTAACCATTGCAGTTCACTTCGTGCTCTCAGGTTCTGTTCATTCGATTTTGATTGTGAACGGCTGTTGTCAAAATTGCAGTCTAATCACAAAGTGAACAGTTTATAATGTATCATAATCATTACTCAGAATTTGCTTCCCTGGATATGACATAAAGAAATCAAGTAAAATGTCTCAGATTTTCAGCAGTGAAATGCGAACAATAACTTCATGTTGGTGATTTCAAATTTGAGGTTGATTTACACTTTCCTATATTTCCGTTCATCCATCTCTTTTTCTCTTCTTATAATGAATTCATTCAGTGCTGGCTATCCAACTAATTGAACTGTAAGTCCGGTAAAACCATGTTGGCATATTCCAGTGAGAGTGTATTGGTTGTAAATAAATTCAAGAAAAAGTTGTAGCTCTAAAAGATGCAGAAGGGTTAACAGATGAAATAAAATATAAAATTTTCTATAATCTTTTTGAAAGATAAAATTGGTTGCATAAATTCATATTATTGTTTCTAACACTTAAAAATATAAAAAGGGATAGTGTGTATGATTCCCACTCATAGTAGGTAAAGATAGCAGTGCAAAAATTTTCTGATCTCTTTTAAGAAATCTTATTTCAGCTTTAATTTAAACATATAAGAAAGGTTCCCAGGTGCTATGTTTCTTGTTATTTTTGTTTCTCTATCAGCCATCTCAGACATAGATGGAGTGTCAGTTTATGGGTATATAATTCAGTTCTAGATTAGTTTTCAGCATTCTTGCCCACATTACAAAATACACAAAAGAATGAATATTTTACTGTTTCACAGGAAAATAGTTTTTAACAATGGCAAACTTAAAATGGAGGTAAGCTACCTAGTTTTTAACATTTCACAAAGGTGAATGATACATGCTATGAAATACCACATTATTTTTGTTCTCAAGACATAATTTTATTTTTTAGAGCAGTTAAATCTCATAGAAAATTACTTTATTGCTATAACTTTTTGAGATAAATTTTCTTATGAGTTTTTGTTTTGTTTTTAATTTTGACTTTTGATGAGGTATCAATTATAGTCTTTTTTAGGAAGTCATATCTTTTATATGTGAATTTGAAAATTAACTTCACAAATTTAGTAATGTCATTGCATTTGCTGTTTTATTTTGCATATCGTTTAAATAGGCCTTTTTCATCACACAGGATACTTAACATGGAGGGATCATCTAACATCAGTAAAAAGGCAATCCCCAGGGTTCCTAAATGCTTAGGGAATTCTACTCCCATTACGAGGAGGTAAATTGTAAATATCCTCTTCTGAAAGTAAAAGTCCCTGATTTTAAAAAGGATCATTAAGATAATGGAAACAACTGTTTGTACTGGAAAGGAAAAACTGGAAAGTATATTTTAAGTTATGGTTAAAAATATTGGGGTCAATGGAGATATATAGTTATAGTCATAATGAAGGAATTTTCTTTCATATTTCCTTGTCCAACATCTTTTAAAATGTATCAGTAAAGAATGCTTTATATATAGGTTTTCCATATGTCTATTGACAAAGGAGAAAAGTAAAAATTCTCACAAAAAGTATTATTACTTAAAATAGGATACCATGAATTGTCACTTATTCTAAACTATACCTATTGAATGCATTGATCTGGTGCCTACTTAAACTACAAATAGAAAACTGAAGTGAAGAAAACTGATTACATGATCCATGTTATCTAATCAAATAGAAATGTGCACTTTTGACAAATTTATTCATAATGCATTCTGATAGAAAATCTCATTTACCACTGTCTAGGAAAAGTAAACTTTGAAAGGAAAATTTTATTTCATGACTGTTAGCAAACTAACAATTATAAGTAAAGTAAGGATAGCAAACTTTTTTAAAAAGTGAATTAGGACTTGTCTGGAAGCTTGCAATCCAGTTTTTGCCATTATTTGATTTGAAAATTTAATCCTAGTAATATTTTCAGAAGTCCTCTGTTTCCAGGATGGGATCTACAGAACAAAGGCTAACTGATATCCCCAGGAGATTAGATTATGATGCTGCTGTATTCTATGGAGAACGATTCTCCAATGGCCACTTTTTACTTCTTGCTAGGCTATGGGAATTCGTTAATATCTAGAGAATAGACTTAAATAAAACCATTGTCTCAGCCAGCAGGTTTATGCAACCATCCTGAAATGTTTTAATCATTGTTTTCTTTTCCTTTTTAATTAAGAGACCAGAGGTCAAGCAAGCCCACTGAGAGCTGATCACAGCTTCAGTAGAAATTCAAAGGAAACCCTAATGATTGGATTTGCTGTTTTCTCTTTTGTTTTGCAGAACCAGAAGAGTGTGTTAATTGCACAGATGAATGCCGAGTGCTTGGTCATTCTGACAGGTGTTGGATGCCACAGTTCCCTGCAGCCAATCAGGCTGAAAACGCAGATTACCGCACAAATCTCTTTGTACCCACAGTTGAAGCTAATGTTGAGACTGAGACTTACGAAACTGTGAATCCCACTGGGAAAAAGACTTTTTGTACATTTGGAAAAGACAAGCGAGAGCACACTATTCTCATTGCCAATGTTAAACCTTATTTAAAAGCCAAACGTGCCCTGAGCCCTCTCCTCCAAGAGGTCCCTTCAGCATCAAACAGCCCTACCAAGGCCTGCATCGAGCCTTGCACCTCAACAAAAAGCTCCCTGGAGGGTTGTGAAGCAAAACCAGGAGCCCTGGCTGAGGCAAGTGGTCAGTACTTGCCCAATGACAGTCAGTATCTGTCACCCAGTAAGCAACAGAGAGACCCTCCCTTCATGCCTTCGGATCAGATGGCAAGGGTCTTCGCGGATGTGCATTCCAGAGCCAGCCGGGATTCCAGCGAGATGGGTGCTGTCCTGGAGCAGCTTGACCACTCTGGCCGGGATCTGGGCAGAGAGTCCGTGGATGCCGAGGAAGTTGTGAGAGAAATCGATAAGCTTTTGCAAGACTGCCGTGGGAATGACCCTGTGGCTGTGAGGAAGTGAGAAAGACAGATGGGGATGGGGTGGGGGGCATTGGCGTTTTCTTGTCTCTTCTGTTGATTGAAGAATGATCACTCTTGGGGACAACCCATTTCACAGGGAGGAAGGAAGACCGATGCTGCTTTAAGGCTTTTAGTGAACATCTGAAGTGCCCACAAGTATGTTCTTTTCACAGCTGTTTCTTTTTTCAGAGATAAGAATGGTTTCATTTTGACAAAACTTCTATTAGGACAAAATTAATGATGTTTAAAGAGAAAACAAAAGAGAAGAAAAAGGAGAGAAGAAAAAGGAGGAGGAGTATGCCACTTACCTTTTGACAATCTGTTAGGAAGGTATGCAGTGTGCAAAGTGAAGTGTTTCTGATCACTCTAAGACTGTGCTCCGTGATTTATGCTGACCTAACTGTTTACCTATAAACCCCGTACAAAGCAGGGTCGTCATCTGTGATCTGTGGTGGAGTTCTAGCAGTCATCACAGGCTTCTACTGAAAGTCCCGAAAAGACCTTGCAGTAGTCCAAGCTACACCAAACATTAACACATATTTGTGGTAAACATTTCTGTATAAAGTTACCTGCCGCACATATAAACACAAAGAACATTCCATATCACTAGTCAAAAACAAAAACAACAACAACAAAAAAAAAACCTAGGGAAAAAAAAACCGATCATGTGTAAGACACCTCATGTCGTATAAAGGTTAAATGTAAAAAGAAATAGTCCATTTTGTCCTGCACACACGTAGACTAATTCACTTCATTAAAGGAGAAGAAAATTTAAAGATTTAACATGCCTATTTAGCATTTTAGTGTCCAACAAAGATACAAATAATGAGTTTGTTTTAAATTCGACATTGAAAAGTTCTAAACGACAGTTACCCTTGAGTGGTAATATTCAGAGTAAATTGATACGATTAATATGTCTTATTCATTTGTGGACACTAAAATAGCTCAGGAAAGTGAAAATGTCTTAGACGTACACAAACCACATGACCATTTAAATGTGCAAGTGTAAGAAAATTCAATGTGTTTACATCAAATGACATATTTTTATTGATTTATTGCAGATTCCGTGCATATGAGCCAAATTGTTGAGTGTATAAGAGCTATATTGTGTATTTTATTAAATTAATATATAGTTGTGTTGCAAAAATATTTGGGCTTATATTGTAAATGGCAAGTGTTGCCTCGGTAGCTGTCGAACTCTATGAGTTTTGTTTTTTCCTGCTTCCTTTTCCCCATGGAGTGTGGGAAGCAGTGCCTCAGAGCAAAGTCTCTTGTTTAATGTATAGTCTACCAAGTACTACAGTACATAATCTGTTCAAAATGTGTTTGAGTGAGCTGATGGAGCTAACTGAAAGGTCAAAAAATACATCCGTCAGTCATGGTTTTGTGCAAGTCCTTGTAGAAGCTTTTATTAAAGTCATGCTAAATCACAAGAACTACATTTGTACCAAAACCTGAAACTTCTTCATGTTGTTTTCCTTAACATAAAGTTTCTGCCTATATAGTTATCATGTTATTGGTTCGTTCTTAAAAGTATCTTAAGTGGTTCAGAAGTGCGTTTCCATTATATTTTAAAAAACATGAAAAATGCATTAATGCATGTGTGGTACCAGCGCTGGTTACTTGCATTGTGTAGTGTTTTTCCAGAGGTCTGAGTCTTAACAAAATCTTTTTTCCTTATCTCAGTGCTCCTCTGCCTCTTTTTATTGTTGTCCTTTGAGAACAATACATCTTCTCTTACATCTTTGGTTGTACCTTTTCTTGTGACATTTAGCACATTTCAACCTGACTTCCATATGAGGCTTAGAAACCTCTAATTTCAGGAATTGGGAAAAATAAAATTAGCACTTGCAGGAATAGTAGCAGATGGGAAAATGCCTTGATTGACATTTTCCTTCAGCATTTAAAATTTTTGGCATTTTACAGCTTCATTGCAAACAGTTTTGAGCCCATACCTTAGACAATGTGGTGCTGAGTTAAATAAAGACTGTTTGTGCACTGGAGCAGAAAAATGCATTATTTGCAAATTGGTGGAGAACTTTGTGCCTTCTTTTTTGGCCACCAAGCCAGTGTAGAAACAGTGTAAATGTCATAAAATCTTTATATTGAAAGCAAAAGCAAAAGCAAAACAAACATTGAATTCAATTAAATTTTTGCAATTTTAAACCTCAAAAAATTCTGCTGAAAGTATTTCCATCATAAGACATCAAGATTTCAGACTGTACCTCGTTTGCAAAATTGTTTTGGGAGGGAAGAATGGATAACTCCCATCAGCCTTATTCTCTTGAGAACTGTATTTGGTTCCTGGTAACAACCTTTCCAAAGCTCTACTCTTGGTTTTTATTACTCGTAAATGTTTAAATTAGAAAAGAAGGGATCTTGTACATGTGAAACCTAATTGACTCTCTATATTTTGGACAATTTATGTATCTGAAATGTGTTGTCTCTGTTATATGATGTTATTTTTGCCAGGAGACTACAGGTTGATTTAGCTTGATAGTTGAAATTTGATGGAAAACTGACTTCCATTTAGGTTTATCAAGTGTTGCCTCTCTCTTACTAGACAGATAACCATTTAGTAAACTCTAAAGCAGTATGTAAATGAAATCAACAAAGAGAGTAAGGTTTATTTTTAAAGCATTCTTAACACTAAGTAACCAGTTGTTCAATTTCTCATATGTGTCTGAAGACATTAAAACACCATAAGATTTTATAAATTGGTTGTGCCAACGTGTGAGGGATTTACCTTTAGGCTTCCTGTCACCAGTGATTTACTAGTGTTAGCTGCTTAACACATTATCTGCATTTAGTAGTGATTATTTATTTGCAAGTTGGTGGTAATTCAGCAGTCAGGACTCTAAGCTTTTATATTGGAGGGAATCTTGTTTTTATTCATTTCCCTAGCAACTGCCTTTATCACAAACCTCTGGTGCTTGGCTTCCCAGGAAGCCCATGAGATGCCAAAATCACACCTTAGGGGAGCAATTGCTCTAATGGATGATGCATAATCTGTGAGATTTGGAGGAGTTTCAGTTTAATTTTGAATGTGAAAAAAATTAATTTACATCTTTCAAATACTAACCCCTCAAGAAAAATTGCACATTCAAAATAAAACTTTGATACTCCTTTGTCTTTTTATATGACTGAAGTCAAGCACAGAAAAGAAATCTGTTTATGATAATTTTAGTAAGAAACCCAGAGTTCTAAAAAATGCTTATGATGAACTAAAAATAAAATATCAATCACAAAATAACTTTTCATCAGATAAAAATGATAAAAGTAGTAAGAATCAGTGTTAGTTACACCTATACCAAAGTAAACATTGAAGAGACATATCATGCAATTTCAAAGGATGGTTTCATACCAGTTCTTAACCTAACATACTTAACTTTATTGTAGGCAGCAAAAAAACAAAAAACAAACAAACGAAGACAACTATTCCATAAACTGATTGAGAAGTTGACTTACTTTGTTTCCCAAAATTAGCTGAGATCTTGTAAAACATTACTTCCATTTGAAGGATCTACACAGTGCTCAGTTTAAAAAATGGCACTGTAAAAAAATCATGTAGCAATAGAGCAGGAAGCTTTATTAGAACCAGGTTAAAAGCTGTTTGTTGTCTAATGGAATAGAACTTGCTGAGGTCAACAAATAGACTGAGTTCTGGCATAATATATGCTCACTCATTATTGTCTAATTATGTTCTTTTGACAACAGACAGCATTTATCAGAGCATTAATTCAAATGAAAGTTTTAGCTATCAAGATATGCTGATTCAAAGCATAATTGAATGAGACCTGATTAAAGTCTGACTTTCTGGCCCCAGTGTTTTGCAGGTTAGCTATTCCCATTTATCAGTCCATCACTCCATAAGGTTCTTAGCTGCACCAAGTGATTGGTGAATAAGGACAACAACAACAACAACAACAACAACAACAACAACAACAAAAAGCAGCATACATTTTATGGATTTATCTCGACACTATTGTTTAATGGCTGTGTTTAATGTGACCTATCTGGAAAATGAGGACTTCGAATAAAAAGCTATTACTAATAGTGGTGTTGCCTTCCCTTGAATTCATTAACACAGAAGTCATGTTTTACACACTGCATACTACAAGGATCTTGATTTTAATTATTTTGGAAAAGCAAAATATGGCATCACAAGTATTTTTGCTAATTATCACTTTAACAGCAAGATGAGATTTTAAAAATTTTACTCAACAATAATGTCACTAGAAGTATACTGACAGTATGTTAGATGTCTTGGATAAGTTAACTAGTCAAATAAGTACTATGGAGTCATAACCTAACAATTCTTGGGTATTTTAAAATTTACAATTGATGTGACAATAATTAGGTACATGGCCCTAGAGGAATTCAGAAATGATACTTTATAAATCTTCTCATTCTACTGTATGACTGAAGAAAGTAGATATTTAAAGTAAAGTAAGTATATGCTTATCGTGGTACTTTGAAATGATAACTTTGTCCTATGAATCCACAAACACATTCTGAATTTCCGCTTTGTGTTTGTGTTGAGCTAATATGTCACAGGGGTAAGTAACAAACTAAGAATGATGACTAGGTTAGGAGCAGGTAAGTTGTAAGTCACCTTCATCTTTATAAATTGATTTTGATTGTTTTTCTTTTGTCTCACTTAATCCACACATCCCACATTTCTGTTCCTAATTTATAGTGGAAGGCATTTTCTAAATACCAAAGTAACATAATATTCTGCATGTTTATATTTTTAAATTTTACTTATAACAGCACAAAATATCAAAATGAGTGCATTGAATTTCCACTTTAAGATCTTAATTTGTTAGATTTATTGGCACAAACTGTTCATTTTTTTGTTTATTTATTTGATGGCCTTTTCTTTTTCATTGGACACTATCTGGGTACCATTTCCTGTAGAAAGATCCTAAGGTACCGAAAAGAACTAAGTCAGTTATACATTTTGTTCTCGGAATACTTGAGCATTGTGTGACATGATGATATATACTAACATGACAATTGATCTTTTCTTACCTTTAGCACTATTACTTTTACATAGTTGAAATAATTTCACTATTAAGAATAGAAAAAAATTGGATGTATATTATGTAATTCACTGCTTTTACTTGTTAAGTAGACCAGTTGTTACTTTAGTCACCTGAAGCATCTGACCAGTCTAAAGAGAATGGTAGTTCAAACAATGAGCCCCATCCAAACATGCCACAATTAGAAAGAAATTGGGAATGCAATGTATACTAAAGTCTTACTCCATGCCAATGAAATGTTTAACTCCCTTGTTGTGAAGTTGATGTGTCCACAAGATATAATTGTTTGATGGTTCTTTGTAGAATATAAAGAATAATAATTGTTGAAGGTCATTGTCACCAGTTAATGGATCATCTTCAAATTACTCGTTAGCTACTTTTGGACATGTTTGAATAAAACTGTATCACACAGATTGCCTTATCACCTATTAGCTCAAATAGTATATTTCACTTTGCAAGGAGCAATTTATTATGTGTTCTACTCCTTTTATCATATGCCATTAAATATTTATGGTATTTTAATAGATTAAAATGTTGATTTTGAATTGTATTTAAAAATTTAGATTTATAATGTTACATAACCCAATTTAATTATTTTATATTTTTGAAGATTGTAAAAAAGCAAATTTCAGATCCTCATTTTGCTCACCTTTTATAGATCATCATATATTTTTCTAAATAATCAGCATGTAGGGAAACTTACATGAAAATTGGGCTTACTTTTCTTTGCATTACAGATCTTTCTGGCCCACTAGCAGAATAATTGCAAAAATCTAAATTGATACTGCAAATTGTAGGCTTAGAGAATTTTTCATTCCATAGAATATTTTCACAAATTTTCAAGGTATTACACAATTAAAAATTCTGAAACTTGAAGAGGTCACTGGATTGATCAAAAGGGTAACTAGCTATGATACTTGACATTCTGACTTGAACAAAATTTCCAACTTCATTGCTTGCTTGAGATTTTCTGAATTCTGAATTCTTCCCTTATTTAACATTTTACCTCTCTAGGATCTTCATTTCCCCTTTAAATTGATATTCATATAATATCCTTTAAAGTAGATCACCCTTTTATTCAGGGCTCATTATTATAGTTTAAAAAGCAGAGAAGGCCTGTGGTCTCCAAGAAAATGGTGAGACACTGTAAGAACTGTGTCTGAGATTGCTCTTACACCTTCGTTACCATCTATAACATGTTTCAGGACATTGATGGTAAGCTGTCTCAATGAATTTCTTGTGAATTAGGTATAATCTCATCTGAATGCAGTCATGTAGACATTATTGAATTCTTTTGTATCATGAAGTTTTCATATGGTAATATAATGGGATACTACTAATTAACTTCTTAAAAACAATCACAAAATTTCTCATAATATTGAAAAGACATTTAAAGTTACATCTAGACACATGAAATAATATACATATAAAAAGGCAAGAGAGTCTGTAGTTTGCAAAACCAATATCGAATAATATAGAGGAAGGGAAATTAAGCAATATTATTATGACTAAAGAAGGAATAATACATTCTGACATACCTCATGCCTGTTGGAGAAATATTATATTATTAACACAGTGATCAACTCAAAAAGACTGCAGTTGTTATCCAAGTTATTTTTAGTGTGGTTAGCGACAAGTGAAGTTGGACTACTTTTGTCTGAATTGAACCAACTATAAATTAGTTTAGTACCTATCTGCTACAACTCACAGAGAGCAAACTTGCCCTCAAAAGCCCCAATAATAAATATTAATGTCTTTTCACACTAATTCTTTTATATTTTGGTAATCTAAATTAAAGTATATGTATTCACTAGTCACTACATTGATCTGCTAAATGTCTTTGCACTGTATCTTCAACAGTGTGAAATCATAGTTTGACATTTTTCTTATCATTACAGGTTAAAGACTGTCTTAAATCTAACAATTCACTTTGAGACAAGAATTTCAAACATTTATTTTCTCTTTTAGTTGTCTGATTTCATTATAGCTCTTTGTGTATAGTGCTAATTAAACAATGTATAGTATTTGTCATCATCCATGTGGTTACTTTGTTATTTTCACCTTCATTCCATAACTTTATCTTGATATTAGCTAAATATGCTGTCTTTCCCCTGTATCTATTAAAATAATCCTTATATGCCTGCCTGTTATAGATTAGTTATGGGGTTATCTGATAATTAAATTAGGTCACATATTTGCATCAACTTTCATAAATCTATAGGAAAACTATAAAAAGTTATTAGACGAAAAATTTAAAGTTGACAAAATGCATGATTTGTAACAGGAGGCATATAAAGCAAGCATAGTTTAGGATAAGGTGGTTTAGAAAAAAATATTTATTCAAGACTGCTTTGCTACTTGATTGAAAGGCTGACTAAGTGCTTAGAATGTGAATCATCTTACTATAGTACCACCAATTCCTGTGTATTAAAAAATCCATATTTGAAGATTTTATTATGCTGAATGTTTGGATTTGGTTGAAGATAAGAAAAGATCCTTTCCTTTAGATTATTCTGATTTTTCAGCCTGAACTTCTTCCTTAATCATCTCCAAAATTCAAATATTAAATATAATTCATCATGTCCTTTATTTTGCACAACTACAAAAACTTATTCGCTGTTCATAATCCAGATGAGGAAAGGAGATAAATGAATAGGTCAGGTATGACCTTGTTAGCAACTTTTGTTACTAAGACTGGGGCATACCAGTTCTACTGAACACCAATCTGTGGACCAAGTATTGTATGCTTTCATGTAGTGAGGCATATAGAGAACAATTAAATGTATTTTCTGCTTCTATATAGATATAGTTTAGAATATACTGGCAAATGAAGGTGCTCACAAAATGCAGATTATAGAAGTGGGAGAGAGAGCAGGGAGTACTTTCAGCTGTTGGGGGAGATAATCAGTAGTAATAGCTTCTTGGAGACAGCAGTATTTGAACTGAACATTTAAGGTGGGACAGGTTTTTGGCAGCAGAACTCCACAGGAAATGCATTCAGGAGAAAGACAATATGTGCAAAGTCATTTAAACAAAGTCAAGATATTTTCTGATTAGAAAGTTAAATATGGTTGAAAAGGCGGATTAGATCAAGTTGAGGATGTACCAATTGCATAGATTAGGAAATGTCACATGAATCACTATCCTCAAGAATAAGAAAGACACCTGAATTAGCACTCAGCTTGGAGAACTCTGTAGAAGGCTTGCCAAGCTGATTGTGCATTCAGGAAAACAACACTAGGACAGCTTGCTGCTGCCTGGTGATCCATTCTTTACAAGATGCTGCCTAATAGCACCTTGTTCTTGGGTCAGATCCAGTTATCTAGAGGCAATGCCAAATTTGCTGAATCTTTAAATCCTTAAATTCAAGTCATCAGTAGAGTATTTATGTGTATGTTTCCAACTTCCCAGAAATGATTCTCTTTTTGAAATATGTAATCATATTTAAAGCTTCAGGAGGTAAAACACATGACAAAGGTGAAAATTAAGGGTATGGACGATTTCCACTGCTAGTATAGTGGTGCTGTAATATTCCTGGATTCTCCAAGCATCTCCTGGATTGTATATTTTGTTAAGTAGATTAATTCTACTCTTAACAATTGTTTATGCCCATTTTCCCAGGCTCCTAGACTATTTCAGTGCTTTCACAACAGACTATGTAAAGAGAAGCTTATAACTGTTGATTTTTCAGATGTGTTCTTTCAGGGCCAGGAGTTTGGCTCAGTGGCTTAAGCGCCTGCCTGGCAGGTGTGAGGTTGTGAGTTCAATCCCCAGTGCTGCAAAACAAACAAACAAACAAACAAAACAAAACAAAACAAAAGACAGATGTGTTCTTTCATAGAGAACAATGACCTTAGATTTGCAGTTCTCAATGAGGGACAGTTTTGACACTCCAGGAATATTTGGAAATGCTTCAGATAAAACATGGAACATAGTGTGACCCTGCCTCAAAAAACCAGGGCTGGGAGTTTGCCTCACTGTCTTAAGTGCCTGCCCTGGCAGGCATGAGGCTGTGAGTTCGATCCCGGGTGCCACAAAAAAAAAAAAAAAAAAAAAAAAAACATGGAAATAGGTAGGTTCTTGCTATTGGTATCTAGTAAGTAGCAACTAGGTCAGCCACCCACAACAAAGATTTATTTCATTAATGTACAGGTTGAGAAATCCTACCTTAGATCGAATGTAGTTAATAGAAAGAAGTAAACAATCGTGGGATTTGAATATTTGGTGCTGAATGTTAAATGATTTGACTTTTCTTTTAAATGAATTTAAAGAGGAGTCTCAGGAATGTGTTTTTTTTTTAAATTCCCTAGCATTAATAACTTCTTTCCAACTTCTGATGGATATATTCTTCTGGGACTCTCAGACCAGTGACATCCAGCAGCCTAGAGTATTATCTCTGGCTGTGGTCAATAGTGTTAACACATATATTGAAAGAATCTCCACAGAATGAATGGAAATGATGTTGTTTGGGGTAACTGTTTACTCCTATGAAAGTCATCAAAGCCAATACCCTAAAAAAGGTAAAATAGAATTCCCTAGCAATTCCCAAATGAAGGAGGAAGAAGCTGCTTATGGAACTGTTTAACTGATCAGTCTTATATGTTAATTGGTGAATTTAGCCCCCACTCTAAAGTCACTTGTCCTTAGTGTGCATGTGGAATCTGCATTCACTGCGACACTAGAGATTTGTGGAGACCAACCACTACAAAGGTGATGATGAGAAGGAGGTTGTAGATCAAGAAATGACAACATTTACGCGGAAGCTAGGTGACCATATATAAGCCTGGATACCATAGAATAAATGTCTCTATTGATCTCTTATGAATCTTCCAACCATAAATACTGATTTTAATTCTTTCAAAGTAATACATGAAATGCCAAATTTGTCAGATTGACTTTCTAAATGAGGTGAGGTGAAGGTGAGTGCAAATGGTTCCTTAAAAGTTTTATTTCTCTTGACACATTCTGTTTTAACCATCTGTAATGCAGGGTAGGCGGTTCCAATGCACATTTTTATGAATTTGAACTTGAAATGACTCCAGTTTTAAAATAATAATGGTAATGTGTTAAAAGGGTGACAAGAACTCCAATGGCAAAGTTGAAAGTCTGTGCATTGACAGGCCAATTAATATAAATAGAAATTACCACAGTTAATCCACATTTGAGATTGGACTTCATTTAGCTAAAATATGAACAAAAAGTGTTAAAAGTTATTATACACTGTAGTACTACCAGCATCACTCTAGAAAGCAGAGATTTTTATAAAGAGACTCAGTAACTAACCAGCACACCTACAAATAAGTATGTTTCCTTATATTCCAAAGCAATATAATTGTGATTTACTACTGTCATTCAAGCTAATTTACTTCCTAATGATCTATTTGCATAGTGGAATGTGCAGTTTACATTACAGACACTGTTATGATGGATCTGCCCAATTTCAGAAAGAACACCAAAATTTAGAAAGAAAATAGAAATTGTTTAAAAAGCATAAATATTAACAACATTTCACTCACCCATTCCCACTTAGCAAACAATGAATTTAACTTTCAGGATAAAGTAAATTTCAATTCAATTCTCTCTCTCTCTCTCTCTCTCTCTCTCTCTCTCTCATCATTATAGTTCAATAAAGGTAATTTCCACAGATGATTCTAAGTCATACTAAGTTCACTGTGAGGGTGTATTCATTTTGAGAAACGTGAAAAACTAGTAAGAAGTTACATGCAGATACAGAATGACTTATCAACATTAATGACACTCTTGTTGCCTGATTTTCATTGACCTTAAACAAATGAGAGTCCAAATTATAGATCACAGCCTAATATAATAAAACATTGCTTTCTGATTTCTTTCAAGAGCATGGAATTTGAGGATAGATGAAAATGTATGTTCCCTTGTATTTTGAAGCACTGGCATCATTATATATATGCCTTTCTTTTTCCTTTTTCATGGTTCAAATCCTAGAGTGACAGCTGCCATTTTAAAGGTGACTCATTACAGTCATTTAGAGAGTCCCTTAACAGATGGATAGGGCTGTGTTTCCCAGAGAACACTGACAGGTTACAATTCTCAACAGTTTTAATCATTTCAACAAATTTATACACATCTGTCAATTACCTGTTCAGTAAATTTAACAATACAGATATCTGAGAGTAATAAAGTAATAGATTAAAAAATTATTCCATGGAATTTTTATATACAGAGAGAAAAACTTAGTTTAAAACATACTCAAAAGTTGATTTTTAACCTATAGCCAAAAATTCTTTGAAATTTCCGTAATAAATTTCATTCATATTCATGTTACTAACGAAGAGTTTTCAGGTGCTTCATAAATAAAAGAATTAGGGACAAAACAAAATATAAAGAACTAAACAGAAAAATATTTAAAGCATATGTATGAGCCATTTTTCTGTTTAAAAATTTTTGTTATAGCACAATGAAGGTTAAAAGAATAGGAGTTGAAGTGTTTCCAGTTACCAAGGGAAGAAGGGGATGATACTGTACTTATAAGCTATGTGGCTGAAATACCTCAACTGGAATCTAAACTTTGATGACCACTTTATCCTGCTCTGTGCCCTTCAACAAGGAGTGAGCAAAACACGCCCATGGGCCAAAGTTAGGCTCCAGGTTCATTTTGTAAATGAAGATACACTGGAAGTCAGTCATTCCCATTTCTTTTACATAGAGTTTTTGGCTGTTTTCCAGCTAAAGCATTGAAATGTTAGAGAAAAAAAACTGAATATGCCACAAAGCTGAAATACTACTTAGCCCTTAGTGGAGAAAATTTGCCATCCTCTGTATAGTACAAATACTGTATAGTCTGTTTCCTACATTTATAAAGATAAGAACCACTCCTAGAGCAATTGTAAGGAAAAACAACAGAACGGTGTAATACATGAAATGTTTACTAAAATTTGAACCTCTAGTAAGTTCTCAATGAATGTTATCTATTACTGCAATGGAGTCTTGTAATATAAATCTATCCACAAACAACCACAATACATAACTTCAAAATCTCTTTGCAGTTTCTTCTCAGAGAAATTATCAAAACCATTTCAAGGATTTACTTGGTTTATTGTCCTTTCTCTGTCATTTCGAGCAAGCCTATTCCTTGCACGTGAATACCCAATAAGTCTTTTCAGCATTATCTCTATTTAACCAAGGGCCCTTGAGACTTTTACCTTGTTTGCCACTGGCTTGTAGACGTATGTAGTCTATGGTCAAATGCTTCCCACTAAAGTTAAACAAGTGGCAGCTGGCACCATACAGCTCTGTTATAATGAAAACATGAGGTGGCTGCCATTACACAGTCCTGCACTAATGAGAACAGTAGGAGGCTAACATTACAATGGTCTAATGAAAACAGGAAATGGCTGGCATTAAATTGGTATAATAAAAACAGGAGGTGGCTAGTGTTACACTAGTAGAATAAATACATTCAGAAAAGTCAGGCTTCCCCCATCTCATCTCCATTATAAATGACCACAGTAGCCACAATTTAGGCCAGATCACTCAGAGTCAAACTAGCCAGTGTTAAATGAAAACAACTTTGGTGCTCTGCTACAAAAATGTCTCCTGCTCCATTGCTGTTTTCCTTAGGCTGACGCAAACACATTTTACAATGAGGATATATGCTACACTAAATCTTTTTTTCTCTGCACTAATTCCAAAGAAAGGCAACATTGTTTTTGACACAGAGGAAGATTGGCTGGAATAAAAGCCAGCAATTCACAGAGTGTTTCTAATTTTGTCCTTGCCTTTTACTCTCCTTTCTCTTTTAAGGATACAAGGGTGACTAGATATTCAGGTTCCCAAAAAATACTAAACTGGAGCATAGTAAGGGAAGAAGAAAACTACAGAAAAAAAATTAAGCACAGAATCAGTCTAATGAAGTTTTTTCTCTGAACAAAGGTCAGGGTTTCTCGAAAGTAGGTTTTCTTTTTGTTTTTAATAATTAGTATAAATAAAAGAAACTTGTATGTAAGTCTCAGACAATAGACTTACAAAAATCCTATGCTTGACTGTAACTCACAGCACCAGCTGCATCTGATTATCCTTTTTTTGTTTTTAAATCTGGACTGAAAATTCAGCAAGTTGGCATAGTTCATGGTTAAGTATATTAAGATAACATAGCAATCTTCTGCCATTCAGTGAGTCCAGTTTCCATTTTTACAATTCTTTTTTAAACATTAAATTTTTTAAACTTAAAAATATATGCATAAATATTTACAAATGACTTTCAAAAAAGAATAGTAACAAAATTATTTTTATAGAAAATGCCGCATTACTTCAGGTACTGATGCTGCTGAAAGATTTAACTTCCTAAAGCTGAAAAGAGAAGGAAATATTCCGGTAAGGTATCCAGATTAGAAAATGTAATAACAACAAAAATAAGATGAAGATACATAATAAATAAAGTCTTTGAAATTAGTTTTATATACTGCTATTTACTTTTCTTTGCTCTGAAATTTTTACTATTTTTATCTCGAAGACTTCTGAATTAATTTAGGAAACAAGGCCAATTTCATGAATACTTTTGTATTCAGTACATACTAAAGAAGCAAGAAAAGAGAGGAAAAATACCTTCCTTTACCCTTCTTACCTTATTTGTATATTTAGGTAAGTTTAGTATTTTTCTTTCTGAGTACATCATAATATGACTTCACCAAAATTTATAGAAAAACTAAGAAAAATCCTGGACAAGAAAATAAAAACATATGTCCAATAATCATGGATAACAACATGTCAATTAACATTTCTTATTCATTTCTTAACAAAGAAGTGAAAGTTATAATGTAAAAGAAGTAATTTCTGTCACATGTTTTAAGCCAGAATTTAATCAGGAATGCCCTGAACACTAATACATGTGTTGCATAAAATCTGTTACTGGGCTTGCATGGGATTCACAGACATGGCTTAATCGAGACACAAAGTGATGTGTGCCATGCATTCAAAATTAGCATCTGGCCTGGAGCCACTAAATTTGGCATCCCAAGAACTAATTCTATCCTTTGCCAAGTTTCCACAGGGACTAGACTGGCTGAATTCTGAATCACAGCCTCTAATTTCTCCTTCAACAGAATCTCTTTGAATTGTGGAACTAGAGAAACTTGCAAGCGAGCATAAAAATTGAATGGGAAACACAGAACTCTCCAAAGAGGTAGATTTTAGATAAAAGATGTATACAAAACATAAAATATTTCCAATTAATCAATTATAATGCGGACTGCTGACTAGCTAGCTTACCCTATTCAATTTGTTTGTCCTTTCACAAACAAGAGTACACTATAAAGTGCCTGTGCTGCCAAACTCCAAAGAAATACTTGAGAACTTATGAATTTTGCATACCATAAATTTACTTGACAGCTCTCATCACATGGTGAGCAATATTTTTTATTAGTTAACTTTGTGGAAGAAATGGCATTTTGACCTAATTTCAAACTATCTCATTCTGTCACGGTTGACATCTTTATTACATTATTAAATAAATCAGTCAATACCACCTGATATAATTGAGTCTTGTTACATAATACAATTGTTAAAACTATAGATTTATTTTCAAAGTCAAATCAATGAGCAGAAAAGAATATCATTCTAATAGAATTTAGGAATCAACATGTGTCACCAATGCAAATATTTCTGATGTGTAACAATGAATTGACTTTTTCTCAGATTATGCTCAAAGTCATTCAAAATTGTGTTTCACTGACAGTACTGAATTAAGCATTTGATTATACATTATTTCAGTTTCATGCAGCATGTGCAACCCATGAAAGCAAATACCTGGAAATTACAAAAGGATTACAAATGAGTGAGGTGACAAAATGTGAGAATAATTTGAAAAAAAAAACTTGCTTAAAATTGAAAAGGAAGAACAGAAAGGGGTATGAAAGACGTAATAGAAGAGAATGAAATAGTTGTTTTGGATTATTTTTAAAAATGACATGAGGAAAATATTAGTAAATTTTCTCAGAAGTCAACAAAAAGTACTTGAAAATAAATGGCTAAGTTGCTAAGTGAAGAACATTTAAGAAAAAACTGCAAGTATTTAGCTTCATCTTTTTCTGAAGCTCATTAAAATAGTTTTCAGTGACTGTATAAAATAGTGGAATAGGATTAAGTTGAATTTCTGTAGGCAAAGTAAGCACTAATAAAAGAAAGAGTCAATTTAATTTATGATTTACCCATATATCCTAAAATTCAATAACTGCTCAATTGTGGTTTTCAAAGCAAAGTAAAATGTTCTTTAATTTTATTGAGAAACAACAAAATTCTTAGGAGAAAATTATTGAATTTTGTTAGGGTTTATTCATTGTGTCAACTTGAGAAGTCTGGAAGCTTAATTAAGTAACTCAGCAGCTCTACTTCTTGGGGTGTAGAGCACAAGCAGTTACCTGGCCATGGAGTCAATTTGAGAAGGTCAAAAGTTTAGCTGAGAGACTCAACAGGGAGCCAGGGGTCTTACTTGGTAAACATCCTCATCCTGTGCAAAGGAAGGCAAGGATGTTTGTGAATGCTACACCCACCGTGGGGCGGGGAGTGTCCTGTGTACTATGTAACGGAGGAGAAGCTTGCTCTTGCCCCTCTTTTTTACTCTGGCTGCTTTTGCTTGGCTGCTGCTTTGAAGTGTTGTTCCTGTGCCATGCCACCCTGCCTTTGGAGCCAGCTGATTGTGGACTGAAACCTCCAAAACTGTAAGCTAAATAAACCTTTCCTTCCCTAATTTTGGGTGTCAGGTGTTTTGTCTCAGCAGCAAGTAAAAAGTAACCAAGACAAATTTTAACCTTAACTGAAGTTTCAAAATTTCTCAGAAAAAAAAATCTTGCTAAGTTTGCACTGCATCAATATATATGTGACTTACTTTAACACTAAAAAGTTAAATGAAAGATTAGTTAACCCAAATATAAATTATAATATAGTCATGCACTTATAAACATTACCTATTTTTAATGGAAAAGTAAAAATTTGTTTATCTTATGGCATAAACATGATTTGTTGCTGTTGTTGTTGCAACAGGGTCTTGCTACATAGTTCAGACTGGTCTTGAATTCACTATGTAGACCATTGCCTCCACTCCCCAAGTGCTGAAATTACATAAATTCACCACCACACTCAGCACATCATGATGTTTTGAAATACCTATACACTGTGCAGTGGCTAAATCCAATTAATTAACATATATATTACCTCACTAACCATCCATTTTAATGGAATTTTACAACATATAATGGGCATAAAAAACTTCTGAAAATATCAAATATAATTTAGATTTAAGGGACACACACATTTCTGGGAACAATTTCATCCAACAAAAGTCATCTATTTAAATTATTTTCAAATCAAATTCACTTCCAAATGAGTAAATGATCCACTATATGTTCCTTCAAGGTCATTTGCAGAATTTACTTGTTTAACAAATCTAAATGGAAAAAAATAATATTCTGCTAAATTTTTCCCTTTAATTCTCACATGCTTTCATCGTTACCAAATGGGAAATAACATTTAGAGAATACCAAGTGTTGGGGGCAGGAAGGAAGAGTTGTGTCAGAAAAAAAAAATGTCAGAGACCTGTATCCTTACAAGGGAAAAACAGAACAATATGTTACTGCACACTTACATATCTAATAGAACCTTTGTTGAAGACTTTGATAAGATAAACATAGTGTCCTGAAGCCCATATGCTATCTATATAAAGTTAGACTCTTTTGTGATTTTTAAAAATTCCATTTCAGTCTCTTCCCTTGAGTTTTTCTTAGAAAACAGGGCTATTCAATTCTTATTACTGTTTCATTTAAGGGATCTCAAGAAGGAAGACTAAATTTGACATGCAGTTCTCAATTTCATAATAAAAACTTGAGAAGTTAATGAACCCACAACCTCAAGGGTTAGTTCATGGTGTAGACTGTGTATGCAGTCCTGTGACTCCTAGAATGTAGACTATGACCTCATTAAACACACAATCACAACCATGGTATAAATAAGAGAAAAAAAAATTAAATGATTTTCATATTTGGTACTTTTAAAGAGACAAATTAATAATGGAGAAAATGAAATGATTGTTGTACCACCTTGCAAACATATTCTTTTTAAACATATTTACTTAGAATTATACATGAAGAGATGTGTTGGTTGATTTTACATCAATTCCTTCTAAGAATTCTCTAGATGGATAGATAGAGCTGTCTCCCAATTGCTTCTGCTTCTCTGGAGAACTTTGACTTATGCACTATTACCAGAATTGTACCATAACATAGTCAATATTTAATGCTGATTTTTTTAGTGGTAATTTTGGCTAAAGAATTGTGAAAGGTCATGCTGAGATACAATCTAAATAAATTTTGTGCCCAATGCACATTGATTTTCCAAAATATCTTCTTCAAAAGAGTTTACACAGGAAATAATTACCTGTCAAAAAGGACAGGTAGACATTTATAGAGTAAAATTAGGACTGGAGAAATGGATGGAAAGAATGAAATTCTAGGAAATGGAAGAGGAGGATACAAAACCTAGGTGTCTAAAGACTGTGACTTGTTTAGAAGATGAAGCTTTCTATTAGAAAGATTTATTGCTGCCAAAAAGTGGCAGTCTATTAAATGATTTCTTGGCAAATATATTATGGAGGATGATTTCTTAATATTTTTTAGAACACTCAACTCTCTTAAAAGAAAATACTTTGTTTTGTTATTAGCAAATTAATCTTATTATTATATTAGTTAATTTTGTACATAAATAAATACAACAATAATATGGCTTCCATATATTGGTACTTCTTAACTAAAAAAAGAAAAACACATTTATATTTACATGTTATACACAAATAGGAAGACTGATCCAATAAAATTCAAATTAATCACAATTAACTGAATGTCATGAATAATTGTATTTTGATGAAACTAAATTGCCACTGCAAATAAATGACTATGACATGATCTCTATTTTGGTGTCATGAAACTACCATGCCTTGTGCAATGATGGAAATCTCCTACTATTTATCTCCTTTTGACCTATTGTAGAACATTCCCTACACATAACCTATTGTCTTTTGATTGAAAATAATATTTTATACTAATTCTAGCATTTTGTTTGTTTAGTGTACTATAAATGTAGTGTTTTTGCAATAAATTTAGTGTTATTTAGCTTCAAAGTTAGCAACTAAAGTTTTAATTATTTTAAAAATAAAGATCCTACACTTTAACAACTCTGATTGAGTTATTCTAGTAACAAAAGGAGAAGCTCCATGTCACAAAGAACATAGAGACCTAAACTGAGGGAAACTATTAAGAGGACATTTTTATTTTGGTCATTTTATTATACTTATTTTTTTAAAGCCAATTTTTTTTTGCTCAGTTTCTCCATCTCCTCATAATTTTTCCACAGAATATGTGAATGACATTGGGAGATGCAATAAAATATACCATAGAAGCACAACAATACAATGCAGCAATTGTATCTTGTTCTATGAATATTAATGGAATGTATTCCTTTAGCCACAATTCAGTTGCAAAAACAATTCGGTGTTATTCAGGGAAACCCCATGACAGGAGAATGAGTTTAGGTATAGTGATCATGTTTAAAATGAAGAAAAGCCAATGTGGTAAGGTGCTCCTTAACAAATTGTTAAATTGCTCCAGCTTGGCGCAGTTCCTAATACGGAAGAAGTGGCACTGAAATCTCACTCCCACCTTGATGAACCCTTGAGATGTATTTTACTGTTGCTCTCAATTACTACATATGCCACAAGTGTTGCCTATTTTTGGCTTACAGCAGCCTCATACTCAAATGATGAATGAATTTAATGATCTGCTCTGTTTTAACAAAAATCTAGTGTTAAAGAAAATAAGACATTTAGACTAATGTGTACGACTCCCACTTGAAGTTTTAATAAACTGCCAAAACAATGTGCTAAAACTAAGAGTTAAAGAGTTGTTCCAAAAAGAGATACAATTTTTTCCAATGAAATAAACGATTTTCTTCAAAAGGAAGTGGTAATTTGGAATATTTTTAAAATGTGTTACTTGTATTTAATTATCTAGATTCTAGAAAGTCCTACTCCATATTACTAATTAAATAGCTATAGACTCAAATATCTTGAAATATGACAAACATCCTCCAATTACACCTATATTAAAAATACTTTTCTAAAATTATGTTATATGTGCCTTCTATATCATGTGGTGTATGTGTGTGTGTGAATATATATCAGCTGTGTAAGGTCTACATGGTGGCCCAAAGCAAAACAACAAAACAAAGAAAAAATTAGCTGAAAAACATTGGCAGGGAAGACGATACATATGGATGTGGGTGGCAGTGTTTGAACAACAGATCTGGTTGTCCCTAAAGGAAAATTTCAGGAAAAAATATTTATAACAAACTAGTTCATTGTGTTAACATTAAGTGAGTGTTTCTACAATACATTTGTATGCTATCAAAATTATAACCTTTACCATTTTTGCATTGCTGCCTTTGGATCTTATTTGTGAAATGAAATTGTCTTGTTCTCCTCTGCTCACATTTTAAATTTTTTTACTCTTTGTAGAATTAGTTTACAAATATTGAGTTAGCATTATATACATATATTGAGTAACCTGAATATTTAAATACATTTATTTCAGCAAGGTGATCCTATGTAATACAAGCAAATGAAAAGAATCAATACATTTGAGATTTATTTTATAGCAGCTTTTAAAATACTCACTTGTTTTACTTTATTCCTTCCTATACTTTCCCTACTTTAAATATGAGACAGAATCAGACTTCATTTGTAAGGATCAGAGGCTTTGAAACTAGAGGCATATGTGTGTAAATATACCTCAGACTACTACAAACTGGGTGAACTTGTGCAAATACTTAGGTTATTTGCATCATTTTTTCATGTTTGACTATATCTACTTCATTAGATCATTATGAAGTTAAAAATGATAGTACTCATATATAATGTGTAAACAATACAATGCTAAGATCATATTAACTTTATTTTTTATCAAGTGGTAATTAAGAATTTCCTTTGTTATTATTGTTACTTTAAAAGAAACAATAGTGTTGAACTTTCAGGAAATATGTTGGACAATTAACTTTAGATGTATAATTAGTGAATGTGAAAATTCTAAGGAAGTTGTGAAAAGTCACATATTTTGTTCCAATTACAAAAACATATTTTAATACACTGTTCAAAGTAAATAGTTATATGTTATCAACATGGTCTTGCTTTCACTGAATGAGAAAAATAAAGCCTAGATAAGTTAACAAAGTTATATGAATTCATTCAAGAGTCTATCTAAGGTTCAGTTTTGAAAAGCATTTTCTCATCAACGTTATTTTTTTACTGGGTGAATTCCATCAAAGGGGCTGGAAAACATCTTTATGTTTTGAAGCAGATAGCATTCAAACTAAACTTTCGAATGCTTAAATTGTAGACAGGGAAACATCACAAGTAAAACCACATATGGTTGATATTCCATTGATATTTGGACACCAAGAAATATGCACATATTATTGAAATATGGAGTGCATGGAAGAAGAAATGGAATGTGACATTCAAAATATGCCAGACTTGGATGGTCTTAGTATTTCATACTAAGAATGATCATAAAATGTTTTGGAAACTCCCCATGATAAACACAATGTGTGACAGTGTAGCAAGTATACTGAATTCATGAGACAGTGGGATTAATGAAAAATTATAACAAGGAAATAGTTTTTTTTTAGCTATCGGACATTCATGACTCTTATCACATTGCTCCTTGTTTCATGGGAAAAACTGGATCAATCAAATGAGAAATACCGTATTCATTTACATCCTGTATAGTGCCTTCTATATGTCAGCATGGATAAGGTGTCTCTTCTCGCAACATTTAAACCAACATTTCCATGTGTGTGACAGATTCTACTGACTGAGGGACTTCACTGGATAATT
Organism: Dasyprocta punctata; assembly: GCA_004363535.1. NCBI lineage: Eukaryota > Metazoa > Chordata > Mammalia > Rodentia > Dasyproctidae > Dasyprocta > Dasyprocta punctata. Next base: position 315,868 of record RJWM01000074.1, read on the forward strand.
CTGGTCACACTCTTTTAAATCATTGCTTTTCTGTCTGCTGAAAAACCATATCATCCTACATTTGTGGTTCTTTATAAACCTATAAACACTTTTAACACAGCATTCTATAGATTCCAGTTTCCCCAGTAAATATTTCTATATTTCGTTGTTGCTACTGACATCGTTCTCATTTTTGATAAAAGGCTTGTTAAGCTTCAGTTTACACTACATCTCAAAACTGTAACCTCCCATTTCTTGAAACCATTCTTTGAAATCGATACTAGCCTTTGCTTCCTTTTCCTATTCCCAAAGCACCGGGAATTTTTTCAATTTTTACTTTTTATTAGTACGTTTTTTATATACAAAAACTACATACAATGATTACAGTTCTCAAGTGGTGTTGCTACATGTACATGACACATCTTAATTTAAATTTGCTGGGTACAAGGCTGACCTCCCATTTCAACTGCATCAGCAACTTTCTATATATAAATATATAAGTATTTATATATATACATATGTATAATACATATATAAATATATTATATAATATATATATACTTAATTACTTAGTTTCCAGGATTTTTAAAATTTTCTTTGTGACTTTGACCCTTCAGTATCACCAAAGAATTCAGTCTTCGGATCATTCTCTTCTGCATGTATACACATTCCTGCAATGGTTTTCCTTAGTCTCATGGGTTTAATCTTTGTGAAACTAATACCAAAAGTTTATCTGTATTCTAGGACTATTTTTCTATATTCTAATCTTTATGTCCAACTCCCTCCTTAATGTATCTGTGTGCTATTGCTCTTGTCTTAAAATTAACACATCTCTAAACTGAACTCTGAGCTCCCAAATCAAATACAAACAAATCAAAACAAAGAAAATGGATTTGCTAAAGCCTTCTGCAACTCAATTTCTTCCAGCTCTCTCCTTTAGGTTGTTTAGATCTCAACATGTAGCCCTCCTAGAATTTTTATTCAAACCCATATGGAAATTGTTAAGCAAACTTGGCACTTTTTTTCAAAGTTATTGATAAACTGTCCAATATTCAGGGATTCTACTAAACTAGCCCAATTCAGGACATCATTGCTTCAAGATTGAGTTACTTCACTATATTCTGACATTACCTCTAACTTCTATCTTTTGCCTCTACATGTCTGTCCTCAACTATGATGGTTAATTTTATATGTCAGTTTGACTAGGCTTAGAGATGTTCATATAAGAAACAAAGCATTATTTCTAAGAGTGCATATGAATGTGTTTCTAGAAGACATAAGCATTTGAATAATAGGTTGAAAAAAGATCACCCCCAGCATAGTGGGTAGATATTATCTAATCCATTAAAGGTCAAAATAGAATAAAAATTTAGCAAAAGGGGAAATTGACTGTTTTACTTGGAATATCTATGCTCTCTTGTCCTCCTGCATGGGTACTTAGAGTTATCTGGCTTCTATATCAGTCTAGGACTTACTACTCGCACTCAGGCATTGTCAGATCTTCAGATTTGAATAAACCCAGTCACTAATTTTCCTGATTTTTCATTGTGCAAATGGCAGATTGTGAATACTTCACCCTCCATAGTCACATATTAGTGAGTAATCTTTTCAATGCCAGAAACTGGAGTTGTACAATTTTCTTGGAAGCGATATGACCAGCTCGCAGTTATATAACAATACATAGGCTGTAGTCAATGGTTTGTTAGACAGACATTTTCAAGGAATGTGATTGGAAAATTAATGACAAATCTGAAGAAAAAATATGTAGGTATATCTTGCTGAACAGGTAGAAAAAGGTGATGATATTTGTACTCCATATGAATGTTCCACTAAAGTGTAAACTCAGTAAGGGAGCATTTTAAAAATTAACAAAATAAAACGCTATGTTTTATAGCCATCACTCTTTGCCTGGTCACTTCTGTCATTTCCCAATGGACTCATAAACAAAGAGGCCAGAAAATACAGATGAAGTACATTCTAAAACATGTGAATGTTTTTAAGCTCACCAAGACTGACTTGACATCAGTCATTGCTGGGTGCTCAATATGGTGGGAGAGACCAACATTTCACCCCTGATATGACACCATTATCCAGGGTAACTAATCAGTTACCTGCTGCAGGTTGATTTCACTATATCTCCTTCCATTATGGGATGGAAAACATTTTGTCCGTACCAAAATGAACACTTATGCTGGATATAGTTTTGCTTTCTCTGTACACATTCTATTGCCATTATCACCATTTACTCATTTAGAGAATGCTTCGTTCCCCCATCATGTTAGTTTCATATAACGTTGATCTAATCAAGTAACTGACTTCACAGAAAAAGAAGGGTGGAAACTGGCCCACACCTAATGAAATTCACGGGCTTTATTATGTGCTCTATCATCCTGAACCTGTCGGCTTGATAGAATGTGTGGAATGGCTTGTTTTTTCAAACATGGCAAAGTTTATTTGAAAAAGTAAAATTAAAGAGTGAGAGATAACCTGGTGTAGAGCAAGCTTGGACTGAGTGAAAGAAGAAAAAATAAGATAAAAAAAAAAGCGCTGAAGAAAGCAGGGTGGGCTTTCATGAGGAAACCAACGATAGCCAAGAATGGCTTTTTAATAATCTTCTGCAAGGTTGGGACTAAGTTCTCCATATGGATGTACTTTTCTAAGTAAGAATCCTAGATATGGTGCTATTTCTCCCACAGCCATGAATCACAGGTTCAGGCACATAGGGGTGAAAACGGGGAAGGTACTACTCAATAATAGTTTTGGTGAACCTCTAGAAAAAGTGCTCTTCCTGTTCTCATAATTTTATGTTCTATTAGCCTAGAAGTTTTAGTTCCAGTTGGAGGAATACTTCCACCAGGAGAACCAACGATGATTCTACTGAACTGAAAATTCAGACAGTCATTCGTCCACTTTTGATTCCTCATTCCTTTGGGTCCAAAGGCAAAAGAATAAATTACAATTTTAGCTGGGTGATTGATCTGAAGTACAAAGAGAAAATTGGACTACAACTCCACAAAAGAAGTAAGGAGGACTATGGAATACAGGTGATTTGTCGGAGCATTTCTTAGCATCACTGTGCTCTGTTGGTAAAATCAGTGTAAAATTACAACAATTGAGACCTCAAAGGGCCACAAATAGTCTAGACCCTTCATAAATGAAGATTTAGGTCATTCTGCCAGAAAATTATACCTTGAGTTAGATGAAATGTTTCCTGAAAACAAAGAAATACCGAATTGGTATTAGTAGAAGGTATACGTGCTGGGGATGAGCAATTATATAAATGAGGGTTACAATGGTCCTGTTTCTCCCTTATATTGCTATGAATACATTTTTGCATACACTTACACACATTCAGTAAAAATCTTTGTTTACTTTCTGCTCTTATTTCTTAATCATGTGACATAAGATGTATTCAGTTTATAACACTAGTAAATTATTATTATCTTTACATTATTATATTTAAATTATAGGCTGTCAAAGAGAAAGTAAGCATCGCTGAAGGATTTTGCATCCTCTTTGGATTAAAGAATGGTTGTTTTTGGTTATTTGCGAGATAGTTGTACTGTGCAAAGTGAATTATGCTAGACTATGTTACTATCTTTATTTAGAGATTAGGAATAATTTAAAGAGGAGCATATGCATAACAAGCTGACCTCAGTGAACTTGTGATGGTCACTTTTTTGTATAAATTTGATTGTGATTTGAGATGCTCAGTGAGCTGTGAAGATCCTATTTCTGGATGTTTGTGATAGTGTTTCTGGAAGATAATAACATTTAAATAAGTAGACTGAGTAAAGAAAATTTTCTCACCAATTTTGACGGGCACTGTTTGAAACTTTGAGCATCTCACCAATTTTGACGGGCACTGTTTGAAACTTTGGCTGGGACTGGAACTCTTTCTGCTTTTGTGATTCTTAAGTTTTGATTTTTAGTTTGTATTGTTCTTTAGAATGCATCCAAAATTCATGGGTTTCCTTGGCCTCCACAACTGTGTGAAACAATTTCCAAATTTCTCCTTCTCCCTGTTCCTCTTTCTCTCCTACTCTTTTTCCCTCCCTCCTCTGCTCTTTCCCTCTTTCCATTTCAATTTTGCCCCAACTAATATATATTCTACACTTTGAACTTGTATTTAATATGTGAAGAAGTAGACTAAGAAAAGAAAATTCAAGAATCATAGGTCCAGAAGCGTGTGTGTGTGTGCGTGTGTGTGTGTCCATCTGTCTGTCTGTCTCCTTGCAATTGGATTCATTTTTCTGAAGAAACTGCCTAATAAATTAACTAATTGATTTGCAGGATAATTCTTTGAAATCACAACTGACAAAAAAAAATCCCCTATATCACTCAGCAAAAAAGCTAAAGTTCTTACGAGTCTTAACAGACGGGGCTGTTCTTTGAAGATAACATTTCACACACTGTTTTCTCATTCTTTACCCTATGTTATTCTATTTTTTCTGCATATGAGCTCATTCTCGTCTTGGCTTCATTCTTTTATTTCACTGAGAAATCCTAGTCTCTCTAATACTGTAGCCTCTTCTCTGACATTCCACACTGCATGGACACTGCTCTGTTTTTTCATAACACATCACTTCCTAAATAGGAGATAAAATATTGTTTACCAATCATATTACTAGAATATAATTTTTGATGGCAGGAACTATTTTCTAACTGTTGTATCTTTGCTCAAAAACCTGTAATAGAATGTTTCAAACATAATGGCTCCTCAAGAACTACCTACTGAATAAACTTAAACCTTACAACATCTAAGAAGTTTGTGATGATGACAGAGAATTCTGTGCAACAGATTCTTTTTTTTTTATTTAAGCGAAGAATAACAAAACAATGCAACAGATTCTTAATAAAAAAATCTTTACTTGAATTTCAAGTGTGATGTTAAAGCTAAAATTCACTTTCTTGACTATGCTAAGGGCCGAGGAGTAGATTCAGTGAAACTAACTTCAGGTTATCTCTTGTGTAACTGGTCTTCTTTTTAAAATTAAATGTTGTATTTTAAAAATATGTGGCAAGACCGTCTTTTCTAAGAAGCTAACGAGGCAATCAAATACAATACAGTTATTTCTAGAATTTGGTGTGTGTTTAAGATTAAATATAAGGATTTCTGTAATGTGCTTTAAATTGTTCATCAGAGATAGATTTCAAAGGAAGATAAGGTAACATGTTAACTTCCAAATCTGAAGACATGAGTATTTAAAACTGTCATTTGACATTATGTCTCTTTTTAAAATATCTAAATATGAGAGGAAAGAACGCTAGAAATGGGAAATTAAGGTGGTCAAGCAATACAAGTTAACCACCCCTGCACTGGACCTGAATTCCCATGTAAGTAAGTCACTACTCCATTTGTTTTATGCATGACAAAACTTTCTTTGCAGAAACTAGAAGGCCTGAAAACTTTCATATGAAGACAAAAGGACCATAATTTCTGACTCTTAAGTGAGTTTTAGAGAAATAGTGACTTGAGTAAGAAAATAACTTGGTAAATACAGATTGTTACTTAACAAAATATCTATATTATTTAGTTTTCCTAAAAGTAAATATTTGAAGGAACTTGGAGGAATGTAAAGAAGGTATATTTATGCAACTAAAGTGGTGATTTAAAAAGGAAAACTAACTTTTAACAGTTTCATGGCATTGAAAATAAGTTGTATTTTTGAAAAAAAACTTTCGTATCATTTAAAGTTCATGAAGTTGTTCTTTTACACATATTTTACATTATTTTTTAATAGAAAGAGGAGACATGAAGACTTATTTGCTTAAAGCCTAGTAATTTTATACTACGAAATATTTTTTCTCAACTAACCTTTTAGTTCCCCATTCATCTTTTCTGAGAAACTTCTATTTCTCTAATACTGTAAAATAAAATAGATGATGCTAGCAAAGGTTTAGTGTTTTTGGCATTATTAATATTGTCTTCTTAAGGGATTCTTTTATATATCTGTCATCGTACTCCTATGTAAATACGTATTATTGCTGCATTAACTGTAGAAAGTAGGAAACTCTAGTTGAGAGGTCCACTAACTTGCTGGAGGACATGCAAACAAGAATGGAGCCACAACTCAAATTTCCCCAGTGGAATTGGAGACTCTCCTCCTAGTCACTAGATAGTTACTCCTATAGCAGGAGACTCATTATATGATTTGTTTCATAACTATTTTAAACTAATGGAGACATAAAAGAAAAAAGGATGCCTAACAAGGACGTTTTGGGGTTTGGAGGAGATTTCCATCAGATTTCCTGTCTAAAAGGGCAAAGCTGAAGAAGAGTCCTAAAGCTCGAGAATTTAGGTAAACCCAATAAAGGGCAACATAACTGAGTCCTCTGAGTTCATCCTAGAGAGTGACAATGCCCAGCACCACTTTGCTACTTTCTCATATGAATGATCCTGTGTTGCACCCATTAAAAAGTGTATTTGGTCTCTGTACATCATAAAGCAAAATTCTCCTGACTTTAAAAACCTAAGGATAGATATTAGGAAGTAGGAAGAACATGTTTAAATGGGAAGGAGACTGAGGGATGGGAGAAGAAGAGGAGTTGGAAAGGAAAAGGGACATAACAATACTTCAAGACAAAAATGGAGCAGAGCTTTAGTATGTGGGGAAGGAAAGAAGGGTTGAAGGGAGGGGAAAGGAATGGGGAAAAATTAAAATATATTATATATAGGTAAAAATCCCCCATGGTGAATGAAATCATTCTGTATGGCAAACATGTGCTAACTTTAAAAAGTCCTAAGACTTAGAAATAACTAAGGAGTGATCATCTTTGGTGAATGAAGCAGAAAAAATAAAACAGTATGCATGCTTCAGTTAAATTTTTCACCACCTCCATTTTATGACTGAAACTGAAATTGAAATTTACTTTAAAATTAGCTGTTGAAGCTGTGCGTGGTGACGCATACCTTTAATCCTACCACTTGGGAGGCTGAGGTAGGAGAAGCATTGTGAGTTCGAGGCCAGCTTGGGCTACAATGCAAACGCAAGACCGGCCTGAGCTACATAGTGCAACCCTGTCTCAAAAAACTAGAGCCAGGAGTTTGGCTCAGTGGCTTAAGTGTCTGTTTGGCAGGCATGAGGTTGTGAGTTGGATCCCTGATGACACCAAAAAATAAATAAATAAAATAAAATTAGCTGTTGAGTACTATCGAAATTACCCTTCACTTTAGTTTTCTTTCATTTACTGAAATAAATTTAATACATAATAATACCAAGGATCAATTAACATTTTCTAACTTTTAATAATATGGCCTTAAAATAGGACAAGGATGAATCACCTAATATGAATTTACACTGAATGTAGAAAGCAAACTAAATAGTTCGGGCTTATCACTACCTATCTTTATTCAATACCGAAATGTTTATTTGCTATTCATAATCCAGCAATAACCACTTCATCTCCACTTTGTGTAAACACATACCCAGCATTAACTTTTATGGAGTGTGAAATCAAGCAAACTGGAACTAATTGAAGTATTAGTCAACACTGTACTCAAGTTGAATAAAGCAAGATTAATATTGCTTAGTTGATATGTGAGATATATATTGTATTCCAGATAATCTCTTCTTCAAACACTGGTTTTCTCTTTCATAAGATGTGAAGCAAATATGTCTCTTTATTACCCATAAATATACATAAATTTACTTGTTATCTGTCACTCTATAGGTATGCATGCAAATATATGTACTTTTCTATATCATTTCACCAAAAATTGTTAACACTCCAAAGATACAGTACAGTCTAATACCATGTATGATTTTAGAGTTAGACAAAATTGAGGTAAAATATTATCTTATGACTTTCAGCAATTCAATGATTGAAAAATAAAAGTAGCAACACTTATTTCTGAGCTAATTACTAAAGTGCTTAATACAATGCACATGGAGACCATATACTCAATCAATGATACCACATTGAAAAAGTACAGAAGTGAATCAGTTCATAAAATAATGCATGTAATCTCAAACTACGTTCAATTACTCTATCTGCCATATACCATTTTTTTATTCTTTTGTCAGACTGTCATTGGATTTGTCTAAGAGTTCTTTAACAGAAGCTGATTTTATGTTGCAGGAACATTTAGCAATACCAATTTAAATTGTCATTGCTTGAGAAAAGGGAGTGCTACTGAATTCAAAAGCAAGAGCTCAGAACTTCTGCTATATAACCTCCAGTATTCCCAACAAATTATATCCACAATATCAATACTGCATAGAGAAACCTTGAACTAATCCTATGATATATGGAATTTACAAGGCTTGTATTTTAGTATCAATCAATATTTATTGATTATTAAGATGGGCCAGACTGAATACTGAGGAAGCCATGTATGACAGAGATAACAGTTCTTTTGTTTCATCATAGTTACAGTCTGGTCTCTCTTTTTTCTGTTCCTTTTTCATCTCAAAAGCTCTTTCTGTACAAATTATAGTGATCTCAGAACTTTCAGCAAGGCACTTGTGATCTCTCCAATTTTCATTAATCACCACTTTTTCAAAATGTCCACAACACTAGTGTGCTGTATCATGTCGTGCTAATATAACATCCCTGGTTGCTCAGTAAGTGTCTCATGTATACCAGTTTCATTTTCACAACTAAATTGTATCAGGAGGCTAGACTCTTTTTCTTTCCTTTTTTTTCTACAATTATGTACATTTGTAGTACACATTTGCATTACATAATGATTACACTTACCATGGGGAATTTGTGCACGTACATAGCACAGTTTAATTCTTTTTTGCTCCCTTTCCCATCTTTCCTTGCTTTCTCCAACTCTTGATCTGCTTCCTACTTGAAAATGCTCTACTTTCATTTATTTTCCAACAATAGGAAATAAAATGATCTTTTTTCAGGTGGGAAGCGAATAAGAACTGGAGGAGGGAGAGAAAGAAGGAAAAAAGCAATAACAAATAGAACAATTATTTTTCAAAATGCTTATTCACTGATTAATTTATGTAGAAACTACGAATTATCCATGTATACACTAAAGTGTAATCTCATTGTGTGTTCATTATATTGTCTTTGCTGGGACAAAACACCTGACTTCCATAAGTTAAAGGAGGAGCGGTTTATTCTGAATCACAGTCTCACAGTTTGTAGAGCTTTAGTTCATAGTCAGTTGCTGCAAGGCAATGTGGCATGGCAGAGGGGCATCAGAGAGGAGGCTTGCTCATGCCAGGGCAGGCAGGAGATAGAGCGGGGTGAAGGCATTGGGCAGGGAGACCTTTCCAGGCCATGCCCTCTGTAACCCACATCCGTCAACCAGCATTCACCTCCAAACCTCACATTTAGTTGTAAACTCATCATGGGACTAATTCGCCCATGAATAGTGTTATCTAGTTACCTTTCCATAGTCCCACTTATGAACACATGAGACTGTCGGGAGACTTCTAGGTATGGAATCATAAGACATTCTTATTTATTTTCTATTACCAAAATACATTTCTACAATGACACATTTTAACAGGTAATAAAATGTTAATGTTACTAATCCAGAATGTACTCAGTTCTTTGAGGGTTTCCTCAGTCATTTCAAGGTAAATTTGATCAATGGTGGTTGCACACTTTTCCAACTCCTCCCTAGAAATCATTCTAGATTCGGAATTAAGTATAAGGCTTAGGTCAGGTATCCAAACAGCTCATGATTTCCTTATTTGAGGTGTGAAGCGCTTCTAGGTCTGCTAATTCAGGTCAAGTTGAGGCACAGAAACAAAGGAATTTCCTTGTTTTCCATCATGACCAAATTGTATGAAGCTGCCCCATACTTTCACTTTCCTATGCTTGGCCACGACGGGTCTACCCCACAGATGGGCAGACACGTGAGCTCTTCTGGGGAGCACAAAACACAGGTTCCACCTGCCTATTTTCCACATTGATTCTCTCACAATTTGAAATGGTTTTCCTATAGCTTCTATGTGCATTGGTGCATATGTGAGGGGAGAGAGCAGAACAGGTAGGGAAAAGAGAGTTGATGGAAAATATTTGTTTTATAAATATTTCAAACTTTTTTCCTACAGTCACAATGCTAGTTTGAAATCTAAAGTCCAAATACACATAATATATTTACATTTATATGTATTCACATCCTGAGTCTGATTTAACAGATTGTCTTGAGCAATGGAGAGAATTCAGAATTATCAGAAATATGGGAAAAACCATACCTTCCAACATTCTACAACCAACTTTGCCCTGCTGCACCTGGCGCACTGCCTAATAACTTCATTATACCTTCTTGTAACCTTCCCTCCTCCTTTATTCACCTGATTATTTTCTATGTTTCACCTCTGGAGTTTTCTGCATTTTTTAAATTTTTAGTTCGTCTTCCTCGCTGAGGATTTTCTTTTCTTTGAAACTTACCATAGTGCAAATTCTTTTATGCAACAAATTGCACATAAATTATTCCATGTCTAATGAAAACAATGGATAATTTTTCACCTAAAGCAAAAACCTTATTTAGTTTCTTTGTTTTTCTTGAATTGTAAATTTGTAAAATTGAAGTTCTTTATCTAACTGTACTGTAGCAGTTAGCACAGAGTGGGAATACACTAATCAATTGCATTTATGGCTATATATGCAATATATATAAGCATTTATATTCCTAATATAGTCTGTTTTGTGCAAGAACAAAATGTTTGAATTAATTTAATGTACAAATTTAATACAACTTGGGAAATATTGTGGTTTCTGTGCAAATATCCAGTACAAAAATAAAGCTGAATATGGAGGTTGCATGTTAACAACAGTTTTCTTATTTGAATATGTACTTTATGGGCATTCCATATTCTGCATCCTCACTACATCCATATAATGGTGTCATAAATATTTCAATACTAATATGAATCTGTTCATGCCTTTGTACAAGCAATTTCATTTTCTTTTGCTTTCTGAGATAGTACCAATTGCCCATCTTTGCACCTCCAAACAAAAGCAATCCAATCTTTCACAATTTTTCACCTGATGCTAGTAATAAGCAGCCAGAAAAATGGACTTCCTGTTAATATCATCATTTGCATATCTATTAGTATTCCAGTGCACTATCACATCAGAGAATGGGAGAAAAAGTAACATCATATTTTATTCACTCAAGAAACAATCAGTGTCAAAAGGCTGATGTTCAATTCTAGCCTTTTAATTATAGTTTCTTTCCATATGGGAGTGAACTGTGAGACACAAAGGCTTATACTTCAATAATAACAAAAAGAACTTGCACTATACAGACAAAACTCCACAACAGAACTATCCTTGAATACAAAAATAGAAATTATATGTGAGTTTCTCCAGAGAAACTTTGGTCCTGCGCACTCTTGAAATCAAATACTTCTGTGAATGTTCACTGGTGATGTGATTGCCTGTTTTACTGCTAGATTAGGTCGATGCTGCCATTGCAATCTGGTATCACTTTACCAGCAGTGCAATTTCACACAATTAATTTCCATCTTTAAAGGAAGCAATAAAAGATAGGCAATTAAAAACTTCGCAAGTTATAACTAATATCTGTTAGTAATTAGCATACATATTTGCAAACATAAATATCTCCTTTTGTGTGCACTTAAATACACAGGTATATTTAATTTTCAAATGACAATGGAGCTTTCACAGAACCATTATGAACTTATTGCTAACAAAAACAAACAAAAATCAGTGCTCTGAAAACCACAGGGC